>CM056583.1:43948119-44480619 GCA_029721435.1 Gymnothorax reevesii | reverse complement strand
CGAAGCAAAGTTTTGTTGCAAAACGTAATATGAAGTTGTTTGAGTTGAATCATTTTACTGGGGGTAAAATTTCCCTATTTCATGACGTTGACCTGGCTTGCAATTATTTTCATAAAAGCTTCATTCGTATTGTAAATAAACAGGCCCCTTTGTGCAAATTCAGATTTAAATGGAGTGATAATCCTTAGTTTACGGGTGACCTGGCAGACGTACTGTATGAACAAAATGCTGCTTCTTTGAGGCACAACCTTCAATGAAAAACAATACTCTCCATCCAGCTGGCTTCAGCTTTCTACAGTAGCAGTTGGGGTTGTATTTAGGGGTTGTAGGATGCATAATCACTCCATCAATGTTCAAAATGTGATGCTCAAATGTGATGAGGTAAAGTGGCTAGGCTCAACTGCTTATTCCTTTATCCTGGGAAGTTGAGATGTTGGGAACAGACTGGGGGGCTGGGGCTGCGCCTGACTATTGGCTTCTTGGTAAGATATGGCATTAACTTCACGATGCAAATTATAATTTAGTTTTTCCATTTGTTTTCATTTTAATTCTGTTTTTTTATTATCATCACACACACACACACTTATATACGTCACAGCTGATGGCCTGACATTATCCGTGATGATATTCTGGTTGAGAGCTAAATCCATGTTTGCATCAATTATTGCATGCTGTCAAGGTCCTGAGGCAGCACAGCAGCCCCAGACCATCGCACTACCACCACTGTGTTTGACTGTTGGTATGATGCTCTTATTATGGAATGCTGTAATAGCTTTACATCAGATGTAACAGGGCCCACATTTTCAAAGAAATTCAACTTTTGACGCATCAGTTCACCGAATATTTGGCAAAAGTCTTGGGGGTCATCAAGACATGTTTTGACAAATGTGAGAGAAGCCCTCATGTTTTCTTTTTTTTTTTTTTTGGTCAGCAGTGGTTTTCGCCTTGCATCTCTGCCATCAATGCCCTCCTTGCCCGATTTCTTTCCTACTGTGGCGTTCTGAACACGGACCATAACTGAAAATGTGTGGCTTGCAGTTCTTTAGCCGTTAGTCTAGGTTCTTTTGTGACCTCCTGAGCCAGCCATCCATGCTCCCTTAGAGGAAAGGCTGGCTACTACTTTGAGGATTCACCACTGTACCAAGTTCTTAATTTGTAAATGATGGTTATCTCAATTTTATGCTGGAGACCTAGAACCTTAGAAATGGCTTTGTAACCCTTTCCTGATTGCTAAGTGTCAATGAATTTGCTTTTCATCCGTTCTCGATTTTTAAATTCTAGCATTATGTGCTGCTTTTACCTACTTCATACTACCAGTCAGGTACTATTCAAGTGATATTTAGATTCAATAGGGCTGGCAGGATTCAAGCTTTGGCATGTCTAGCGAAATTGAACCCAATTAGCAGTTAAATTTGCCTGGATTGGTTTATTTAGTATCTGAGGGGGCAATTATTCTTTCATACAGGGCCACGTAAGGTTGGGTAGCTTGTTCCCTTCAATACATAAAATTATCCTTTAAAAACTTCATTTTGTGTCTACTCGGGTTGTATTTGTCTAATATTAAAAGTGGCTGGATGATTTGAATTCATTCATTTAAGTGATGAATAATGAGCACTCCTCTAAGAATTGCAAAATTACCTGTGGTGTTCCACAAGGTTCCATATTAGGCCCTGTTCTGTTCAGCCTGTATGTGCTTTCACTGAGCAAAATCATTTGGAACATGGCATACATTTTCAGTTACGCTTAAGATATTCAGCTCTACATACTCGCCATTTCCAATGTGACCAGCCCCATTGATGCCCTACAAAAGTGCATCTTATATGTACACACAGATGGCTTAAAAACCTTCTCCAACTGAACCAGGACAAAACAGATGTGTTGACCGTCAGACCAAAGTGCAGAGAACGGTGGTCAGCCGACGGAACACCTACAAACACCCAAAGTGAGGAATCTGCAAAGAATGCGAACGATTTAAAAAAATCTAAAAATACACCTTTTAAGTCAGGCTTTTAGTTTACCTATCCTTACTCTATTCTTTTATGCCTCTATGTCTCTTATGGACAGCTAAACTTCTTTTAAAGACTTTAAAAGAGTTCTTCTTTCAAGAGTTTTATTTTTCATCTTATCTCCCAGTAATCTGTTTTTAGAAAGCTGTGATGTGTCCAGCTGTAGCTTAATTTTTTGTTGACATCAAATGTTGAATTAGTGGTTTTAAAGCATGATGCAGTCTTTAGAGGGTTCAGTAGTCTGATATTTTAACACCCTAGGCAACCCTAGGCGTTGCAGTGCAGAAGTGTCTATCATGTTGCGGGTTCGAGCCCCGGTCGTACCAGCCGGCAGTGATCGACAGCTTTTACAGAGTAGCGCACAATTGGCTATAGCACTACAGGGTTTCAAAGTAGGAAGGGGCTGCCGGGAATGGGAAATAAAATAAATAGCTTTGTTCGTTGCTCAAGTGCCTCCTGTTGGCCAGGAAGACTCTAAGCCTGGTCATGTTTGGGTATCCTCCACCCTCGTTCTGAACTTGCAAAGATTCAACCAATGAGTGTATAAGAAGCGGTGGCTGACAGGCACATGCTTTGGAGGAGAGCCATGAAGGGTCTTCACTCTCCTGAATTGGAAACAAGGGGTCGTAAACGAGCAAGCCTTGTACATAGTTCACCAATTTGGTATTCCAGATTCACGTGGGAAAGGACGTAATGCAATGCCTGTTGGTGGCAAATCTGTCTGTCAATCTACTTTGTCACGCTTTAGTGCTGATTTTAATCTCATGCCCTGTTTTATGTTAATTCAACATGCTTCCAGTTAAGTTCACTGAATTTAATCATTCTTCCTTTGTATTGTCATCTGTCCTATATCATCTTATTAAGTAGAATGAAAAGCCAAATCTTTGAAAAATGTCCATGAATTTCAACATGTCCAAGTTTTTCGTATTATCTGCTTTTGCTGTAATGATTGTATGCACCTGAGCTGGCATGGACTCCGTAAGTTTGTGCAAAACCTGATGACCCATGTTAACCAAACATGATCTGACAATGTTTCAAAGAACTTCCAGTGAGGTCACGGCATGCTCAGCTTTCTCAATCTCCAATTTAGCCCCATAAATATTCTGTGGGGTTGAAGTCTGGTGACTGTGGTAGAAAGTCCATTTTAGTCAGCATTCTTCAGTGGTCTTTTGTCTTGAAGTCGTCCTTCAAAACTTTGTGGTGTGTCTGGGGTCATTATCCTGCTTGCAATACGAATATGTCTTCACAATTCAACTGGGAGTCAGTGACAAATGCCTTGAGTAGGGAACAATACGCATCCTGGAAGAACAAGGAGACCAATTTTCATGTGAACCTACTGTATTTATTACATACACCCCATATAAACCAATTTAACAACACACATAATTCTTCTGATTTCATATCATTGTATTACATTATGCATGCACTTGGCAATTTTAGGTACGTCAGCACATTTCCCACTGACAAAAGATCATATAATTGACTGATCCACAGCTCTAGGGAAGTTGACTTTTTCTTTTAATGGGTTTCTTCTATCCTTGCGCAAAACCAAATAATCTTATGCCAAGGGAACTGAAAACAGCCACGTCAAATGTAAAAATGCAGTTGTTCTGATGAAATCTCAGGTCGGATTTCATGGGATGACCAATTCCACAGAACTCTGCCAAATAATTCTTTCTTTGCCTTCTTTCATGCTACCCAGACTTAGCAGCTACTTTGGGAATGACAGATGAGATTACACTGTCTGAAAGGGGATGACCTGCTGTGGACAGGCTTGCAAATTTAAGCTTGATCCACCATCAAAATAACAATTTTGGAGATGTCATATTTTACTTTGGATTCAGGATTTTAGAATGGATGTAATTGGCAGAAATCCAATCTCTAAAAATGAAAAGGCTGGTGTATAGTGGAGTATCCAAATATTACATCAAAAGACAACAAGTCTTTTTTTCCCCCCTCATTTCAGTAAAGTGGGTGTTTTTGGCCTCTGTAAACGATTATTGAAACTATTTAAAAGAAACTATTTTTGATTAATGAAAGTTCTCACCAGGTGAGCCATTCTACCCTCTTGCAGCAATACCATTTACAGTGGAAAGATGAGAGATGCATTAATATTAACTTACCAGTAAGACCTTCTCCTAGGACCTTAAATATTTAATCTGCCTTGAATGGCTGCATTGCCTCTGGGCACCAGTGGCTCCCCAGTGTAGCACCATGTTTTCTCAAATTCAAAGAAGGCCTTGTCCACTCAAAGTGTACTGGCAGAGAATCATATACCATTATAAATGATTCTTAATTTTAACAAAGTTCCAGAGCTTTCTAAATTTGTTCATTCCATCTAATTTACAACAACAGAGCACAGAACATGCAACCTTGGTGTATATTCATACTATACCAACCATGGTTTTAAGTCAATGACCTTTGGTCAGATGATGCAGTACCATTTAAACAAGACTTCTTGCAGTGTTGTTTAACTGGTGGCATATGGTTCCCCATCTCAAACCGGTGTAGTCATCCTCAAGTCTGGTATTTTGTGATAATGCAACAACAAAAAAAAGAATATAAAAATACATACATTGAAAAAAATGAATTTAAGCCAGGGGTGTCCAACCTTATCCAGAAAGGGCCGAAGTGGGTGCTGGCTTTTGTTAGAGCCCAACACTAATACACCTGATTCTACCCACCAACGTCCTGATTGAAACCTCTGATTAGTTAATAAGTGGAATTGGGTGCAGTAGCACTGCTGGCTAGGACAAAAACCAGCACTCACACCGGCCCTTTATGGATAAGAAGTCCCAGTACCGCTTAGCGAACTCCAGACGTTTGCGTTTATGATTGTGAGTGAGAAAAGGTTTTTTCCATGCATGCCTCCCAAACAGCTTGTTGGCAGGTAGATAGCGCCTGATGGTCGTTTTGGAGACGTTGTGACTCCAAGATGTTTCCATTTGTTGCAATTCTTTAACAGTGAGCTTTGGAGAACTTTTTATTTCTCTTACCATCCTCCTCACTGTGCGTGGTGGCAAAATAACCTTGTGTCGTCCTCCAGACTTGTTTACCACTGTTTCAGTTGTTTTAAACTCCTTAATGATTCCTCTGACAGTAGATATGGGCAGGTGCAGGCGAGTGGCTATTTTCTTGTGGCTATTGCCTGACTTGTGAAGGTCGACACACATCTGCCTTACTTGAATGGTGTGTTCCTTTGTCTTTAACATGTTGAAGAGTGGATTAGAGAAATGGCCTCAGTGCCACGTCATATTTATACCCCAGGGAAACAGGAAGTGATGAATTACTAATTAAAATGTTCCTAGATACTCTGATTAACTTTGTAAACTACTGTAGAAATGACAGAAATACTTCAATAACATTTAATTCCTAGGAATTGTTAGGGGTGCCAATAATTTTGGAACAGGTGATTTTATGAAAAACAAGTCGACATGGTCTACAACATCCCCCGCCAATCGTGTGCTTCTTATTTTTGAACTCCATCAAGGCCTTTATGGTCTGAAGCTACGCACCAAATTTGGTTGTCCTATCTGTAATACTTACTGAGAAAAGTTGTCCCCTTTCTCTTGGACGGACGGACACACACACGCGCATGGATGGAGGTCAAACCTATATCCCCCTCACACCTCGTGTTGGCGGGGAATAATAATTACTTAGTCAGAGATTCTTTTTTCCCCTTAAAATTCACTTGAGTTGAAGGTTACATTTTTCTACAATTTTCTGTGTGAGAGTATGCTTCTGCAATAAAAACTGAATTTATCTAAAGGCTTTTAACACATTTTAACCATTTATGGTGCCAATAATTATGGAGGGCGCTGTACCTGACAGAGACAGCGACATACCTCCACTTTTACTTTTTTATCATCATCATTCAACATGTAGAAAGAAAGTGTAATCTATGGAGTTGATTCACAGAGATAATTCAGAATCAAGAATCCAATCTGGATCTTAAACCTGCCAATTGCCAACTGACTTAACTAAATGTGCTATATTTTTAATCGTTTGTCATGTTTAGGCTATATCACGTCTTTCAAAGGCATCAGCGTATTGTGTACATAACAGAACGCAATATGAATTAAAATTCCCATTTTCAATAGTGACAAGCATCATTTATGTGCATTCGTAAATTTATACAAGCACTATGCGTGGTCAGCGGCATGTGTAGATTTTGTTAGTAGCTACGAAAAGATCAGAGCTACTAAAATATTGATGAATGCGGAGATGCACATAAATTTCCGTCTGCCAACAGTTTACACACAGATTCGTCTTGCTCATGTTTCATGAATGAGACCCACTGTACGTAATGCAGGATACATCAGTGAGAGAGGGAGCTTTAGATCAGTTGATAATTGGCATGACTGCTCATGGAATTTTAATATCAACATCTAGCAATTTTTTTAAAACAAATATTTCATGGCTGTCTCCGCTCGAGTACTGGGTGCGAAACTCACACAAATGACCCTTTTCACACGCACTCACACCTGACCTCACCTAAAATTTCTTATGCATTGGGGGGAAAAAAAAAGAATGCAAATTAACAACAATTGAAACTATTAAAGGAGACATATTCCCATCTCGTTCGGCTCACATCTCCGGTAATCATGTGAATTGTGCGCTACTAACATGAGCATCTAATATCTTGCCACATAGAATTATTGACAAAGCACACATAAAATCCGTCTGCTTGTATTGCAGTGCTGCGCTTGGCTGGAAGTTACTTTTTACCCAGCATTTTTTAGCGCACATGCAAAATTCAGTGGTTTTACAAACAGTACCACTGTATTGGACTACAAAGGGGTGCACTACGAGATTAGTGGGTTAGCGAGGTATGTAATGCTTGAAGCTGGGGCGTCCAGTGTCATGAAGGTGGCTCTCTTTTAACCAGCCATGGCATCCGACAGACAGTTTAGGGTTTATCGACCCTGCACATACAAAGAAAGCCTGGTTAATTTTGAACTTGATTTCGAAGAACACTCCTGAGAGGGGTATACAATGCAGCATTTTAAATTTAAATATTTCAAATATTCTGAATTCTAGTAGAGATCCCAAGGTTTCCAGAATTCCCAAATATGTCCAGCTGAACTGCAGGGAAATATGTATAAAATGATGTATGGTATCAAGATATTTTCCATTTGATGTAATGCTGTGGCCATAAAAACATGGCATCCTGGGTTTAAATATTTCACTTAGAATACGTGTGATGTAGTTTCCATGAAGTGATGCAACCAGCAGATAGCAAATGTGTGAGAGACATTGTCGGACAGTATGAAAAAAAAATGCTTTTTCTGACTTCAAACTGACTAAAGAAAACTCAAGTGAAAACTTTTAAAATTATTGCCTGGACAGTGTACAGGGGATTCTCACATTTTTAGCCATTTCATAACCATTAGTGATGCTCTACAACTTTGTCACACATCATAGCTTTTCTCTTTTGTCTTAATTATGGTGATGGATCACTAAGGGAAATCGGCCACGTTTCATCTCGTATTTATATACCAGGCAAACAGGAAGTCATGGCTGAATATTTAAGCTTTGTAATGTTTGTGGTAAAAGTAAAATATGAATGGGAATGTACTTCAATTACATTTCGGAAAAACATTCATTCATAGATGAGTATATTTTTTCCTTCAATCATTTTGTTAAAATTTAATGTAATATTTTTGCTAAAGGACAAGAAAACCTATAGTGATCTTGCACTGTCAAATAAAGTACATAATGACTGCTGCCCAAAATCATGAGCATTTATTTTATTAACATTTTTTACACCCTGTTATCCGCATTCAAACATCCGAGAATCCTACAAACTTCAGAATCTGCCATCGCCAGCATGAGAAAAAATTATCTGCACATCAAACAATTGGAAATATTCTGCCCAGACCGGTGCGTGACGTCACGTGGGCTGGATATTTCTTTCAAGTGTGCATAGTCACAGAATAAGTATTGAAAGTTGCGTTGATAATCAAGTATTTGGAGAGTTACCAGATGTTTGAATTGTAACCGATTGTTTGCTGGAAATCTATATTTAATCCACGACAATGCCGCAATGCGTGGTTGTTGTGTAATCCAACAAAATGGGCTGTCCGAACCGAACTGATGTGACCTTTCACCATTTTACCTTGAAAACAAAAAGCCACCAGCCCAGGTGATGTAAACATCTTCTTCCAGCTAAAGTAACATGGCGGCTTTCTTGTGCTCTTCTTCTACATTTAACATTTAAATGCAGTTTGCACTATACAAAAAAAAAAAAAAAAAAAAAAACCTTAAAAATTGCTTGTCTTTTGGATAGCAGATATTATGTACTTTATTGGCAATGCAAGTTCACCATAGGTTTTCTTATCCCTTAATATTTTGAATGAAACATTAGGAGGATTAGCAGCAACCACATTTTTAGCCTCTCCAGCTAATATTTACCAAAAGGTGCCAATATTGGTGGAGGGCATTGTGTTGCCTGAGCAAAGATAGTTATTTTTCGGTGATATGTTACACAGCCATAGTTTTACTTGGGATGCTTGAGACAATGTGCTGAGTCACTCAAAGGCCATTTCATCTGTGAAATCAGTCTTTATATCGATAAATGTTTTTTGATGAAATTTTTTCAAGAAGCTTATTTGTAATTGCGCATGAAGATGAATGTATCATCACTTCATGTTAATCAAAAATACAAGTACAACTCCAATTTCAAAAAAGTTGGTTCATGCTGCAAAATGGAGATAAAATCCAAAAGGAATGATCTGCCAAGTCCATTCCTCTTCAACTAAATTAAAATACACAACACAATATTTGATGTTTTAACATGTGAATGTAATTGCTTATTAAAACATGATATGCAATGTGGTATAAGATACGTAATGTGATGACAGCAAGAGTCCAAAATCATTGACACAGTCGACTGTTCACCATTATGTAACGAGACCATGTCTTTTAATCGCTTTCATTAATTGTTATAGTACTGAACGCTGGTTGGTCAAGTTGAGCAAGCAGACTTTTTCCCTATTCCTTCATTATGCATGTCTTCCGCTGCTCACACAGGGCATTTGTTCCCATATATTCAGTTACATAATACACTATACATTCTCAAATAGAAACAGATCAGAACTGCAGGCAGGCTAATCAGGAACCCGCACTCTGATTATGCATGCATATAAATATATTTATATTTAATTTTCATTATTTTTAAAAGCATGGTATATACGATTGTCTGACTCCTTGTGAAATTCCCTCCTAGGGGGAGACGTAAAACTAACATTAGGTAGCTGGCTACATTACACATGACAGCGGACTAGCAATGAAGTCAGGGGCTAACCAGCTAGATAAGTTCGCCCAATTTTACAAATGTAAATGACCTCACCAGCTAAAATTACCTTAGCGATAGACTACAAAGGTAATACAGTCACTGTACCAACTGTTAATGCTATCAGAACTGCTTGCTCTGAACAATTGACCCAAAGCCGATGTAGAGGGCAAACTGGACATAGCCGTAAACTGACTTTTATGGTCAAATTCATCACTTGACAACGATTCAAACTCAGAGATAGCAGCCTGACGTGCATTCACTGAGCACTCCACTAAAATCACCTACACCCCTACTTAGTGCAGTGCATTAGTGCAGTTTTCAAATCAGCCAGTCATGAGGCAGCAGTGCAATAGAATGCAATAAGACCATGCAGATACAGGTTAGAAGCTTCAGTTTATGCTCCACCTCAAACATCAGAATAGGAAAAATGTGATCTCAGTGGCTTTTACCATAACATAGTCATAGCGATGGACTGGTCTGAGAATATTTCAATCAGCTGATCTCAAAGTAGGGCTGCACGATTAACCGAATCGCAATTATTTTACGCGCAATAAAACTAACTGCCGCTATGAGGCAGACAGACGAGCTTGCTTCTTACCTCCTCTGTCATGCTTGCCTAATGTGGTCGTTTGAAATGCTTCCAGGAAGAAAACTGTGAAGTCCGCTAATTACCAGCGAGGTTGGACAGCCTCCATTG
The DNA here is from genome assembly GCA_029721435.1 of Gymnothorax reevesii. Taxonomy (NCBI): domain Eukaryota; kingdom Metazoa; phylum Chordata; class Actinopteri; order Anguilliformes; family Muraenidae; genus Gymnothorax; species Gymnothorax reevesii. Next base: position 44,470,619 of record CM056583.1, on the reverse strand, counting down.
CCTTGGCATAATTGGCTTACCTTAAATCAATTCTCATGTACTTTGCCTAACCTGCAATCAAGCCATTTATTCAGCCAACTGACAAATCAAAACCAGAATGTGGCTTATAATGATTAAGAGGAGATACTTGGAAGCAGACAGACCTTACCAGGTTGCCGTGTTAGATTGAAAGAATGCCAACAATCTGAACTAATAGCAGACCTCGGAATTCCACCTCCTGTATAATTTTTACAAATAATTAAAAAGATTTCTTAAAAATAAAGTCATTTTAAGATGGTCCTGGTTTTTAAGCGTTTCAAAACATACGCAAAGTGGTAAACATTTTGTGAAGCATATCAAACGTGAAGTCAGAGAAATGATCGTCGCAATGCATGCAATAGATAATTTCAGCGAAGACTTGGCAAACACATTTAGGTGAATTACGTGCTAAACAACGCAAAGTTAAGGTCTGCAGAGACATCATCCTCTACCCGACAAATTTATGCGTTCCAACGGACGGACCAAGATACTCAAATTTAAGCTTTGTGACCTTGAAATGAAGGTCAAGCTCACTAAAACTGTATGGTACTTTTCCCCCACTGAGATAAACCTAGATATCAAATATGAAAAGAATCTAGTCAATGGTTCTTAAAATATCCACATTTATAGGTTTGTGGGTAAGTACGTAAGTACGGACGGAGCCCAATACTAAATAATCATTTCATTTTTTAGGAAATATCTTTAATAATAGGCCTATATACAAATTCCCCGATGAGAGGTGGAATTCAGAAGTCTGCTATTTATTCAGATTATTGAAGTTCTTTCAATCTAACATGGCAGCCTGGTTAGGTCTGTCTGCTTCACACGATCTCTTCATAATTATTATAGGCCAAATTCTGGTTTTGATTGGTCAGGTGGCTGAATAAATGGCTTGATTGCAGGTGAGGCAAAAGACACGGGAATTGATTTAAGGTAAGCCAATTATGCCAAGGCAATGGAGGCTCTCCAACCTTGCTGGTAATTAGCGGAATTCGAATCAGTTTTATTCCCGGAAGCAATTCAAATGACTGCATTAGGTATGTGTCATAGAAAAGGTAATAAGCAAGCAGGTCTGTCTGCCTCATAGTGGCAGTTACTTTTATTGGGCATAAAATAATCGCGATTCGGTTAATTGCGCAGCCCTATCTCAAAGGATTCGCATGCATGCATGCATGCAGCAAAATACAAAAAAAGAAAACATCAAGTGAGCAGCAGTTCTGCAGGCAAAAATGCCATTTTGATTAAAAAAGTCACAGGAAAATAGTTAGATAGGTTTGAGCGTACGCTACCACTGATAAGCACACTTGACAACTATAGAGAGCAGGAAAGTATGTTAGAATGCATAACATGTCAAACCTTGAGGCAGATGAGCTACACCCGCAAATGACCATGTCAATCTCATTCATTTCCTTCCAAGAGCTGTAGTGGGCACAGGTTCAACAAAACTGGAAAGTCAAAGACTGGAAAAATGCGGTCTGCACTGAGGAATCTTGTTTTTTGTTGCAACATTTTAACGGTGGAGGTAAAATTTGTCTACATCCAACCATTCTTGCGAACTGCAGTTTGCAAGCTAATGTTGACTAAAGAGAACAAGCGTTTGCCACTAACATGGCAATATCCCCTGCCGCCTCAATTTTATGTGTCCGTACAGATGTACAGACAGACGTACGGACGGACAAAGCCCAATGCTATATCCCCTGCTTCGCACTAATCGCGCGGCCGGGGATAATATGGCCAGCTGGACATCAGCAAGCTAAACAACAGCCAGTAACATGAGATACATCCACTTACAGACCTCACTGGGCTACCCTAGAAACCTCGCAATCACTTAGGCTACGTTCAGACAGCAGGCAAATGTGGCCCAAATCAGATTTTTTAAAATCCGACCCAGGCCACTTTCATGTGGTCCTAAATTCGATACGCATCTGATATTTTGCAATGCGACTGTTGTCTGAACAGCCAGGTCGCATTTATCAGACCTTTACGTCACCGGAATTCCGTGTCGAGATGCCTCCATATTTACATCTGTCAACAAACAGTGCGTGCCTGCGTGATCACGCATTAATTCGGGACCTCTTTTGCGCATACACGTCACTTCAGGGTCGCATTCAGTTGACACTCAAAACTGATAGAAGTCGCATAATGTGTAATATGAACGAGCCTACAAAAAAATTGGATTTTTAAAAAAAAAAAAAATCAGAATTGTGCATCACGACCTGCTGTCTGAACGTAGCCTTATTTACGATTATCATTCACGAGTGAGCGCCAATTCAGATAAAAATGTACACTGCTAACATTGCACAACTAGATATACCCCAGTGTTTCAGCTAATTGAGGCAGAAGCATTTATTTTCAAATCAAATAAAATCATGGGAAAATATTACCGATTTGGTGAGGATAGCCCTTGTTTTGATATAACCAGCTAGCTAGCTAACTTTAATGATAGCTCCAGAGGGAGTGGGCAATGCTAATTTAACAACAAAACAATCATGTTTAATACCATTTCATAAAGTTATTTAAGAAAGCTTCTATGTACTCTCCAGATATTCTTATATCATGCCTAGGAGATAAATAGCCTTTAAATTGTTCTAAAATGGCAACAAAATCCTTTGACAGTGTAAAAAAAGACCAATGACAATGAGCAATAACAATTTGTTTTTCCCTTCGCTAAGATGGCAGATAGGATAATCAAGCATGGTCACATCATCTTGAGGCCATGTCTTGAGAGTGGACCACTGGAAAAACTAATTTTTACATTGCTGTGGAGGATGCAAAACCCCACTCGTCCTTACTGTAGCTAATGCTTCAAAAAAAAAAAAAACAACATAACGTGTGGATGAATACCCCTCGGCCCGGACAAGATTTCCTGCCTCAGGGTCACAGCGCTAAGGTCAAAGGTGAAATCCAGCAAAAACATGACCTTGCATATCCAAGTGTCACTGTGAGTTACCATACCAAATTTGGTGAAGCAGCGATCTGTAGTTGCTGAGTACTGACCCGGACAAGATTTCCTGCCTCAAGGTCACAGCGCTAAGGTCAAAGGTCAAATCCAGCAAAAAACCTGACGTTGCACATCTATGGATCATAGTGAGTTACCATACCAAATTTGGTGAAGTTGTGAGGATTAATTGCCGAGTAGTGACCAGGACAATATTACCAGGGTCATGGTCACAGCGCTAAGGTCAAAGGTCAAGTCCAGCAAAAAACCTGACACTGCAGATCTATGGGTCATAGTGGGATACCATACCAAATTTGCTGAAGCTGCAAAAATTAGTTGCAGAGTACTGACCCGGACAAAATTTCCAGGGTCATGGTCACAGCGCTAAGGTCAAAGGTCAAATCCAGCAAAATACCTGATGTTGCACATCTAGGGGTCACAGTGAGTTACCACACCAAATTTGGTGAAGCTGTGATCATTAGTTGCCGAGTACTGGCCCGGACAAATTCATGGACAGACGACGAGATGGACACACAGGTGACGACAATACCCCACTGGCTAGAGTCGGCCGAAGGTTAAAAAAACCAAAAAAAAAAAACCAACCACTTATCAAGCATTAAAGCTGCAGTCACTAAGATAAAAACCAGTAGCCTTTGCTGGAGAATTAAAAAACATACAACCTCCACGTCTCTCCCTATTCCTCCCCACAGAGGAGGCTGAAGTGCACTCACATTGAGAGATACTCTATCAGGCAAACAGGGATTCATATTTTCACGATGAAAAGTAATCTAAAACAAATTCAGCATAAAGCTTGCATGCCTCTCTTGCCTTCCAATTTGCTAGCTAATTTGAAATCTATCAAATTATTCATCGCATTGACTTGAGTAGACCACCAATAAGAAATGGTCACCAACAGGATTGTGGATGTTACCTTTGCAAAGATAACGCCTGAGGTTTGCCAATGGATGTAATCCAAAAAAATGCTATGCAAGAAAGCTTCATTAGCTGTAATATCAAAATTTAATCATTTATGAGATAAAATATAATTCAAACTTACAAGAGACTACTGGTGACAACGCTACTACGTTTGTGTTGTGTTTTCAGAGTGGGGATGCTTCAAGTATTAAGTACAGCCATTAACAGTGACGAAGTTGCATCCAGTGGAAGTTGGTGTTTCAATGTTCAATAAAGACTTTATCAAGAGCTAATCTGACATGTTGCTGTACGGTAGTAACAAGTTGCTTCTGTGCCAGGAATGCCAGCCCTCTGGCCCTGCCGACTAACTGTACAAACAGGGCGTCAGTCTTTAATCTTAAACTAGGGCCGTTAATGAATGAAGATTGTTTGAAATCCTGTCTCTGACACATTTTGTTTATAAGTAGGTTTGGCATCTTCTTCGGAGGAAAATAGTGTGTGTTTGGAATATCATTTCTCCATCGGCAGAATTTCCATGGAAAATTTGAGATTCCATTTATGAATGCCAATTCGGGATTCCATCTGCGATTCCGTGATCCGGAAAATCAGTACCCCAATGTAGCTCACAATGGAGGCATGACAAATATATTCTTTTCAGGAGGTTGTTTCTACATCATTGAAGCTCCACCAAAAACCTGGCAAGGAACTGAGCATGCATGGATTAGGGGGCCAGAACAGTGGGTGCATGAGAGGTGACTGACACTGTTACAGACTTCTCCTGGCTTTGATTGGTTCATTTTGCTCATCTCATGTACTACTGTCAGTGTGGAGTGACAATTTCAGCAAATATGAAAAAGCTACATGGATAAAAGTTACCAGCTTTAATTACTCACTTCAGGTACCACTACTACATGTATTTTGGGTTTAAGTTAGGACTTTGACTAGGCCTCTCTGAGGAAAAAATAAAAATAAAAATTCAACCATTGAGATTTTAACTTGCGCTCATGTATTTGATCGTTATCAGGCTAGACCCATCATCTGTCTCACAGAAGTCATGAACAACGACCTTGGCTGTGGCTAGAGAGGCTTGTAGTTCTTTGGAGGTTCATCTGAGACATTTTGTGATTTCCTGGATACATTGGAAATACAGCCTAGAGAAATTTTGGTAGACCAGTCAATCTTCATATGACTCATCTGAAATACAAGTATTTAGAGGAAATGACTCACTGTGGTTTGGTGGAGTCCCAGAGCCTATGAAATGTCTCTGCGATTCCTTTCAGAATGATTGATCTCCTTTGACAGCAAAAAATGCTTGTCCATGTTGGGGAGCCCATTTCCCACTAATAAGATTTGGGCAGATACCAAGCCCATCCTTGTCAGTAGTGTATGACCCCTGTTTAAGGTTTTAGAATTCAGGATTTGACAATAACAGAGACTGGAAAAATGATTTCAGGGAAGTAAGACACCCACATCATTCAGAAATAAAACTTGAATGTTGAATGATCCGAGCTTATCACGCTGTTGTCAGATTCCCCTCACTGAGCGGGGCATGAACTTGCGATACCCAAACCACTTAGCAATGGAAGAAGTTCTGACAACTTCAATTGGTCACTTTCAAAGCAATCACACCCACACCACCTCCTTCAGTCCTGATTAAGGGCTTCCGTTATCTGAAGAGCAAGCAGACAGTTCCAGACTTTGCCTTTTGATGGGCTCAATCGCGCTCGCGCCCCATAGCGCCCAGAAATGACAGATTTCCAATATGTGCGCAAAATATGCGAAAAGCATATAAAAAAAGATCAAGAGTGATTCCTGTCTAAAAGGCAATCAGAAATTAGAAACTTTTCTAGGGACACAGAGTTAGTCAGCAAAGGCATGGTATGTCGTCATCTAAACAAAAATTGGCGCACAAAGTTGGTCTGAGCTACGAACGATTAGACACTGAAACACTTGGGCCTGACAAGGCTGGTGACTTTTGCGACTGTTCAGAGTCTATTTTGTTTCTTATCTCCATTTCTTTTACAATTGCTAGTCCTTAAGTAGAGGCAAGTTATTAATTAAATTCATTCACTTCAGTTGGGAGGAACCAATGGAGTGACTGTCAGTGAGTGCTGATCCAAGACAGGTGCTGGGGAAATTTCTCTCTCGCTGTGTTAAAATGTTTGTTTTAATGTTTTAGAAGTTGCCTCACTAAAGGTATTTGTTATTCTAAATTCCAATTTTGCAATAATAAAAAAGACAAAAAATGTAATCAAATTGCTTTTTTGTATCTATTCACATCAATAGTCAGTACAGTGGCTTGCCGTTGCATCTTCACAAAATCCTGAGTCTACAACAGACAAATTTCACTGAGTGGTTGAACACATTCCTCGGATCGTTCACGGAGAGCAATTAGCTCTCCTAGTACAGCGTAGGAGAGTGACTAATTGAGCTCCTACAAATTTCAAAAGGCAAGGCCTGCAGTTCGGGCGGAGACATTATTTCATAGCTTGCGCATTTCTGCTGCGTAACACCGATATGTATGCAATCGCATATTACGTTACTCCTCAGATTATATGGCTAGCTAGCTAGCTAACGCAATTTAAGGAAAATCTCTGAGAAAAAAAAAATCATGTCATTTGTTTTTTGCCCTAACTTCACAAACTACCTAGCTGTAACTGCAATTTATTTTCAGCTAGCAAGCTAGCTTACGTCTCAAAAATCTGTACATACAGGTCAGACACACCAAAGTGCCACAAAACATATAAGGGAAGTTCATGCCTATTACAGCTTGTTACGCTAGTGAAGTTAGGGCAAAGCCAAAGCATATTGCTTAAATATGACAATATGACCTTTCTAAATCAGCATAGGCACTTCTTGAGATACCTGAGACAGTTTTGTGATGTTCTTGAACAGAATAACTTCTGTTGGCGTTTCCAGTGGTATCATGATGCTTAATTTGAGAGTGGATTTCATCTATAAAGGGTGTATTTGGAAAAAAAAAAGTAGACACTCAGAAAAAACAGCATAAAACTAAAATGCGAAGGTTTTAAGGAAATCTGGCCATATGCATTGATAGACCATGTAATTCTTCCTTGATTGGCACCAGTGTCATGGTTCAGTTTACTTACTTCAGTGAACACGGTAGGGATGGAACGGTTCAAGTAAAAAATCTAAACCACTCTTCACGGTTCGGGGCATGTATGGATTGTTCAGTTCAAGGCGTCCGCAAACACAAAAGTGACACTTCAAAGTTGGCGAGGATGTGTGTCGAGTGCAGCGTTTTGTAGGCAATGTTTGCAAGTAGGCAATAATCACAAATTTAGTTCAGTCTTTTTGTGCCGAACATGCACAACTTGTCCAATAAGCTTGCTGTATTTTTGTTCAAGTCAGATTTTACACCTGTTCTTTTAATTTATTTGACAATGTGTGTCGTGTCAATTGTTTATGTTACTTTTGTTCTTAGCCAGAATTTTGTTTAGCAAATTTTTTTTCCAAATAAATGAAAAGCATATTGAAATTGACAATGCCTCCACTCCTGCAGTACAAAAAACATACTGAGCCAAACCAAAAACCGTGCCACCAAAACCATGATACAAACCAAAACAAGCATTTTGTGAACTGTTCCACCCCTAGAACATGGCTAATTTGAATTTGGCAAATTAAGTCTGTTGTGCATGGAAATGCAAGGGTTCATATGAGAGCTGTCATGGAGGACGACAAGATCCATTGGTGCTTTACTTGTATGCATAAAACAAGAAAACGTGAGTAAGGCAACTGCAAATGGATTGGCTGATGTTGGCCATGTTGCTTCTTTTTTCAGTTTGTTCATAAAGGCTTTCACAGTAACACTGACTAACATGAAGCATGCAAAATTTCAAGTTGATCGGACAAATGGTTTAGGAGTTACATTTGTTTATTATACCGCCACCTATGGATGCATTTAAACCAATAGAACAATTTATAATCTGTCCATCGATATATACTTCCCCACCAAATTTCATCTTGATCCCTTCAGTGGTTTGCCAGAAGATGAAATTTAACGCAGACACCAAAGCTGATGCTAACGATTTGATTGGTTGATGTCGGCCATGTTGTTTCATTTATCAATTTGTTCTCATACATTTACATAGCAACTCTGATGACCAAGAAGCATGCAAAATTTAAAGTTGATCAGACAAATCGTTAAGGAGTTATGACAATTTGTTTGCTATAGCACCACCTACGGACATATTTATGCCAAATTCTGTGTATTTGAGTGACGTGGCCTGTGGAAAACAGATATTAAGTTTGGCAAAGACTGGTCATTGCAATCCAGATTTACAGCTCATTATATCCATAGAGGCCACGCCCTCAAAATTCATCGGCTTACTGTGGTCACATCCTTTCACTCAGCAAAATTAGGATTTTAGATTGTGGTCTTAAGGTGCTGATAACTAACTTTTGTGCACATTGATTGCACTGCCTAGGAGAAGTTATAAATTGAAGATTTTACAAACTATTCCAAATGGCAGAAAATTTGCACAGAATCGCAGAAAAAAAGTAGAATTTTGTTTCTACAATATAGTTGAGAAGATAGCCTGAAATTCTTTATATATCTCTATAGTGCCACCTATGGGCAAATTTGTACAGAGCGAACAATTTATTATCTGTACAGCTATATGTACCTTCCCACCAAATTTCACATTGATTCCTTCGGTAGTTCAACAGAACATGATCAAAGTTACAGGTCACCAACACTGACGCCTTCCAAGTGAGCGAAAAAGGACACCTTTCAGCACAATGAAGTGTGTACTGTGGCAAAACAGAAAAATACTGCATTCAGGAACTGGAAAATGAAAAGATTGAATTTAATTTAATTTAATTTATTTTTTTAAATTATTGCTAGCTACCAAATTTAAGAAATCTAACCTGACGTGCTGAACTCCTAAGTAAAGAAGGTGACACAGTGAACAACGCAGCCAGGAGCTCACGTTAAGCCAATGTCCTTCAGCACTGAAGTTAGCCATAGAGTTTACTAACTTGAGCTAACATAGCAATGTAAAAGATAACTTTACATTAATCTCCAGAAAAGTGACAAGATGTCGCCTTAAACGCAATGCTGACTTAGCTTGGAACAAATGTAGACATCCTTGATGACCTTTGTTAGCTAAGTTAAGCTGATAGTGGGGTGTTAGTTCCACAAAGCTTTAAGATGCTTTCACACCGGACGCAAAATGAATTTTTTGCACGACAGATTACATTCAAAGTCAATGCAAACGCGCATATTTTTGTCTTTGCAAGGACTTTGAATGTAATCTGTCGTGAGAAAAATGTGTTTCACGTCTGGTGTGAAAGCAGCTTTATCCAGAGGAGACACTTCTCTCGGTTATGATGTGGCTTTGGGAAGGGTATAAAATACACCCCATTGCACAGCCTCTCGGGATACCTCATATCGTAGTTAAATTCACACCAAGCACAGCGTTTGACCATTTTATAAAGTTAGAAACGTTTTAAAACCCCATAAAAGCAAACAATTTGGATTTTCCGTAATGCATTTCAATAAAAGCTCAGGCTCAGAATGTCCAAGTATATGGGGAGAGTATAAGAACTGTGATTGGCCCATTGCATTTGAGGGAAGGGCTAAGCCATAAGTCAATCGGATCAGCTCATTTTGTCCGTTATTAGCGAAATTTGTTATATGCATAAAACGGACAAAATCCGTTATATTCACGAGGCAGATTATATCCGCTATATGCGTGTAACAGATTATATCAGTTATACACATTTATGAATTTGTATGTAGACTATTCTTTGTGTAAAAAGATCGGAACAACTTCATTTTGAAGTGCGCGTACCGGTACCTACTTGCTGTCCTCATTTATCCGTCTTTGTCCTGATACAATAGATAGCAGGATGATACTGCGTGTTGCTCCAATAGGGATCAACGGAGAGGACTAAAATCCAAAGAATGTAAATGAAACTGCGACAGTTTCAGTTTCCGCGAATGCACGGTTATAAACTTGCACCTTTTTGCCAGTAATTTTATCTGTAATTTAACAATAAGTTTACAACAGAGTTCTTTCCTGTTAAGTGTAACCCGGGATTTACACCAGGCGCACCTGCTTTAATTGCCTTTAATGTGGTCTTCGTCTTTGTTGTGTTGTAGAACCTACTACAGTCCAGCTGTGAATACCATAGATTAAAAAAAAACTGTCCCCGCGTTTTAGTTATAACGAAATCACAACTTTGAAAAATAAGTTATAAACAAATTTGATAAAGATTTGTGGCTGGTTTCTTTTAGTTAAAAGCGTATTCCCCTTGGTAGTTACTTCCTGCCTGGCGCGATCTGGTGTGCGATTCCCATTAGCACAAATACTAACTTAGTTGGATCCACTAAATGTAAATGTCACCGCCCCCACAGTGCACTATGTGAAGTTAAACGAATGGGCCTGCAGCGAGGCAGCGATAATTTCATTGGTCAATACGGAACCTGGCGTTCTATTGGTTGGCGATTTTTTGATTGGAATGTACCGCAGAAAAGAAGCGGTAGTCCGACGGGCAACTGATTTTTCATTTTTACTTGTCCATGTGAAAAACTGATTTTACTGGGCGCCGGAGCAACCGATTTGTCGTTCACCGTACTGAGTACCTCAGTGGCTAAATTGATCAGTTTCAAATGTTACAATGCTTGAAATTTATAGCCATATAAAAATAAAACCATAATCTTCAAGGATTTTTTATTCTTCATCGCATGTATGAATGTTTCTATGTAACATTTGGCTAAAGACAGTAAGTAACAACATTAAATATGAAAAATAGGACCAAGGGTCTTGTAGCTTACCGGCAAGCAGTCTTACAGCGATGATACAAGTTATGAAAATCCCATGTGAAGTTTGACATTTGAATCATTGAAAATAAATGTCAAGGTCACGAAATAAAAGTTCACATACATTTATAAGACTTTCTGTAATACAAGCCTAAGCTCTGAAGCAGTTTTGGTGATACAAGTGATTGAAATATGTCAATATGTATTCAATTTGTCAATTGTGAACTTTAAAGTAGGGATGCACCGAAAAGAAAATTTTTGGCCGAAAACGAAAATGAGAAAAACTTGGCCGAAAACCAAAACACCGAAAGAAATTATGCCAATTTTTAGTACCAACGCATTTATGGTTATGACTGTGTACTTACCTAACTAAAGTCAAGGTATTGCAATGGCATAAATTAACATTCACGCTTCAAAAAATAAATCTATTACAAAATTATGAAAGTATTCATTTAGTATTGACAGCACAATATAAAATAAAATTATATGTGGCAACCTCACAGGGAGGAAGTGACTACGCCACCCCTTAGTTTATCCCTAGAGAATAGGGGAGCTCTGACCAATCATTAAGGTTAAGGGCTCGCAAAAACATCAATTTCCCTTTGAACAACAGAAAAGGAACAGATAAAATTAAATTCCTAATAAAAATAAATGTATCTAAAAAAGATAAATAAAAAAAAAACCTTGCATTACAATCCTATAGTACAAGCCACAATACAAAAAAACGAAATGGCCATGCACAGCCTAGCCCAATGGATATAATCGCTGCACCTCGGGAAATAATGGGCCCCGTTTAAAGAAAGCTCATAAGAAAATGCACAATGAGGCATTATTGTTTCACATCACAACGTTATGAAAACATAAATGAAAACTATAGCTGTACATAGCACTCGGTTCCCAACTTCATAATACACAACCCATCCACAATCACGGGAGAGAAAAAAACCCCACCGCACACAGCGTAAGCAAGAGAGCTCGTTAACCGCCACAAAAATTCCCCCACACAGCTACTGGGTGGCTTGCTGGCTAACGGACCACACACCGAACAACAAATAAACAACAAACAATTAAACAAAAAAAGGGAAAAAAATCATCTTTTCTAGCCAGCCAGCGCGCCCAGCTATGCCCCACGTTACACGCGCCGCCGGCCGAGTAGAAAATAAACTACATACAACAATCAACCTCTTGAGCATCATCCACACAATAACCAAAAAAACCCACAAGAAAAATATAACCAAAATAAACAAAACACGTTTGCTTTATTCCAGCTGATACAAACAGCGGCTAGCAGTGGTAATGTACCAAACCGTAAAGTCACTCTCCCAGGAATAGACTACCGGCACTCTTCCCAGCAGATCACCGCCAAACCATCGCGTCCGATTCTTGACCATCGGACCACCTAAGGCCGGTAGCAAAAGGAATAAGCCTTCTCTTAATGCCTCGCCTCTCCATCTAGTAACTCTCGCTTCCCAGAAGCAATAAATTAGGACGCCGTGGCCCACTCATTTCCCGTTTAAATACGGCAGCAAAGCCCATTCCAAAAAACAAACCCCGTCCCATTATAGCGAACTGGAAAACATACGTCCTGGCCCTCTGAGTAGCTGATAGGGACACACTACCACATAGATAAAATGTTAAACTTGGCCCCACTCATGAATAACCTACAGGCTTATAACTTACTGGCCTACTACTGGCTGCTGAAAAATTGCAGAATATGTTACGTGATGACAATAGCAGCCCACTGATTGGGCAGAGAGAATTGGCTGCGATAGACAACTCGCTTCCGCATTATCGCTAGGAAACAGGTCTTCAGATTGTGGTTTTGAAACGCGTGTTGTTTTAGGCAGCTTTATAAATATACTACGCGTCGTCTTACCTTTCAAACAATGTTGCGTTAATTCACCGACGCTGCTGCATTTATGAAATGCGTTTCTTTGTCAGAGATCCTGTTCGCAGCGAAATTAGAAGCAACGGCGTTGCCTCCAAATTCTGTTTCCCCAATTTCCCTTGAGAAAGTTATTATGCTGCCCCTATTTTACGAAAATTGGGCGGAGAATAACTTTACGGGCGCTGATGAAGCTTTTTTTTTTTCCTCAGGAAAGGGTAATGTATCACAGATGAGATGACGCATCATACAGTGATACATTGTAATACTCAGCCATCTCTCGCGATTTGCGCGTTTGCCAAGTGTTTTGCCTTCACTTTCGAAGTGAAATGCTAAATGACGCCTGCATGTCAAGCTAATAAACAACGATTGTTTTATCATACGTGTTATTTGCTTCTTTGTTATGAAGGAAAAAAGGTAAGTTAACATCCGTGTGTGGTGATTCCATATTTTTCCTGGGGTTGTAGTTACATTATGGAATACTGATGGTACACAAATGCCTTGAGAATATATTACCATTGACTATGAATCCCCTATGCCTTTTACGGATATCATTGCTCTTCGTTTTTACGCGGTACGTATTTAATGCGCAACCGAATCGGACACAACACCAGCTGCTATACTATGCATCAGGACAGCGTCAAACAGAAATTGCAATTCAGCACTCGCGGACTTAAGTGCCATAAGGTGGTGACGGTGGTGCGCGTCCCCTGATTTAAAAGATACAGACAGGCGCGTGCTGGCCGCAGTTTTTGTTTGCTTCATCACCATAGTCTGTTTCGGCCGTATTGTTTCGGTGTTAAAAGTCTTTCTGCCGAAAATGCATTTTTTTGCCTTTTTCGGCCGAAAATTTTCGGTGGCCTAAAATTCGGTGTATCTCTACTTTAAAGGTCACAGAATGTCATGTTGTGGTCAGCAAATGGACTTCATATATGACTTTCTAAATATCTCTATACAAACCTTGGCTCAATCTGTGACCATTTTGGTGATACAAGTCATTGTAATTTCACTGTCGAGTTTGACCCTCAAAGGTCACTGACAGTCAAGTTGAATGTCACCAAACGAAAGTTCATATAGGACTTCCTATGACAGTAACACAAACATAGGATGCATCTCAAAGCAGAGGCTGCATCCCTCAAGGGATGCATTTTTAGGGGTTGTCACTTACTCCCATCCACCGAACTGACATTTAGGGTCAAAATTAAATTTAGGCTAAGGTATAGGGTGTGGGGTTAGAGTTAAGGTTAAGGAAACCAGTGATGACTCACTTAAACCAAAGCTGTTTAACGGGTATGACATGACGTTACCCCAGTTTGATTGATGGAATGAAGTGACGACCCCTAAAAATGCAGCCATCAAAGGATGTAGTCTAGGCTTTGAGATGCACCCCTAGGCTCCATCTATGACCTTTTCTGTGACAGAAGTCATTGAATTTTCTCTAAGTCAAGTTTGACCTTCGAAGGTCAATATGAAGGTCACCAAATGAAAGTTCATACACGACTTCCTATACGTCTCCAACACAAAGGCCACACAGGCAATCTTGCATATCCATAAAGTACAGCACCCCCAATAGAACCCACTTCCGTCGATTCAATCAAAATGGCGCTCGCATTGTAGATCGAAGGTACCAAGGTAAGTTGATTGCCTGATTTAGAAAAAAATAAAAAATTAAATCGCACAGTTTTTGAGAAATAATTTTTTTTAATTTCTAAAAATTGAGGTCAAAATTTCAGACAATAAAACAGACAAAAATGATTCAATCAAAAATCCGAGAAAAACAACTGGAGATATGGTCTAGTAGTATGTTACTGCACATGAAAATTCATCAGGTCAAAAAAAAAAAAAAAAAAAAAGATTAAATGTTCCGGACAACACAGGACAGACAACGGACGCCACACCACAACAATAGCTTATCAGCCCATAGGCCCAGTAAGCTAAAAACAACTAATTAAGCCATTAAGAGCTTGTTAAAATCCTGTGATTACAATTGTGGTAGGAACAAAAAGCAGCATACACAGTGGGTCCCCAGGAACGATGTTGAAGACCACTGAATTACAGGTTGTATATTCAAGGTGCCAAATGGTATCAACCTCTAACTTGTGTTTTTTAGAAACGATGGCTTAAATGTTAGGCATTGTTTCCAGAATATATAGGTTGCTTTGAGTTATTTTCATTGTAATACTGTGACTGATGTTTACATTTCATATGTTTCACACGTAGTTTTGTGGAGTAAAATACTTCTGAGTTCTTGATGAAAAGTATGTGCTGTGCACCTGTATATCCTAGACTTAGTGGCTCAGATTATGAATCAGATTATTTGATTCATTGTTTCTATAATACACAGGCTCATGAGTTAGTTACTTTCATTAAATGTTGAAATGTTCAAATTTATTGCATGACTATCGATTGTATTAGTCCTCATATTATTATTCTGAAAGCTCCAAACTGGGATTGACTTGAGGATGAAAGCCAGTGTCTCCATCAATTTGCTTGTAACCTGTGCATTCCAGAAATGATGTCTCAGATTACGATAATGTGAGTTTGTGTTTCTAAGATATTTAATTATGATCAGTTTTCTTTGTAGTAGTGTCAGTAGTTATGTTGGTATTCCTCAGATTGTGGTGACACAGTTTTTCACCCATTGTTTTTTCTTGTTATTGGGTCAACATGGTCAATTATGAAACTAGGCTGATGCTGTCGGAGGTGTCGGCTTGGGATATATCCCCGAATGCCCCCAATCCTTGAATAGACTTTCATTTGAACTTAATTTCAGGTCAATCGGACAAATGTTTCTGAAGGCGGTCGGACCAAAAATATAATATCCCCGAAATGCCGTTTGGCATTCGGGGATACAATTATTGCCCCAGATTAACTTGATTAAACTGTGCTTGAGCGGTGTGTTGTAATTGAAATGTGGTTATCTTTAGGGAATCAAGAAGAAGCAGGTGTCATTCAGTTTCAAAGGTATGTAATGAAAGGCTTAAAATTGGTTTTGCAAAACTAAAAAGTCCCTCCAAAACTGCCTCCTTTCCTCTGAATATTGAGGAGATTTTGAGCAAAGATGGCCTAAAATTGCACCAAATTCAATTAATTTTTCTAAATTTACAATTACGCAGTTGGTATGGGCCCTTTGTGCCCATACACCTCTTACTGAAGATAGTGTGCCTGATACTTCGGCTTCTAATGAAAAGCCTGGTCACATTTTGAAATTCAAATGACCATTACCAGATTTGCCTGAATGTGTTTGGTAGATCATTTCAAGTTTTACATTTGGCCATTACGTGCAAATGCAAAAATAATTTGTCACATTTGATGAGCTAAAACAAAATTATTTCCAGTTTCACTGTAGGCTATTTAGATGCTCAAAAATAACCAACATTTTTTTCTTTTTAACTAATGTTTTTAAATTATCAAAAAAAAAATAATAATAATAATGTTGCACATTTGTTACATAGATTTGTCTGAAGGCGTTTGCCAGAGTTTTTGCGCATTTGACTTTTTTATGCAATGCGAAAATAATTTCTTGTATATTCATGTTCAATATGCTTAAAAAAAAATGTTCTCCACTTTGCGTATATTTTTTGATACTTAAAAACTAGGGCCAACTAACATTAATTTATATTTAATCACTTGTTTCCCGTATATTTGCATTACTGCAACTCAAGCCTGTCCGATCTCTTATCAGTTGGCTTATTGAACTTGCCCGGAAACGAGTGTACTCATACTACTGCCGACCGGCTCGAGTCCCAGTGCCATGTGTTATCACATTGCTCGCTTGGCATCTAAACATGCAGAACTGTAATCATAAATACTTTTTGCTTTGCATCTAAACACAGACAATGGCTTGAGTTCATGTGACATTATGAGTGGTCTTCAGTGATGTAAGTAGGAACGTGCATACATTTCATTACTTTCAGTTTGGAAATTTCGTTTTGTTCATTTTCACCGTGATCACATGGTGACAGCCAAACAAACTGATGCTGGTCCTGCTGTGGCTGGACAAAAAGCTTGTGAAGATGCTGTCAACCCGCAGGCCAGTCAACCCACATGTGAAACAATGAAGAGGAGCCGTCAGGGTAAGCAAATGGTGAAACCACGTTGTATTGTTGACACCAACTACGGTATGAGCGATGTTGATCGCAGTGATCAACAGGATATTCGCACCCGCCGCCTGTGAAAACTGAGACTGTGCGACTCTTGTGTAGGGGGGTCCTGAAAATGTAAATTTTTGATTTCCTTCCATATTAATATTTGAGAGTACAATAACACTGAAATGGGAGGAGGTTGACCAGTTTTGATGGCACTTTCTGAAACCTGGCCACCAATTACCCTGGGTAGCAACTTTCAGCCCAAAGGGGTTACTTTTCCAAAATATTGGCCTCTCCCTCCAAATTAACATTTGCAATTAAGTCGCATCATCTCTCATTCTCTACTACCGTCCCCCCCATTTTCACAGGTCGTATCTCAGAAATCTTCAGGGTTTCACAGTTAAAGCAATACCCAAGGAATGTTTGCAAAATTTCAGGTCTGCAAGTGCAGTAGGTGCTGAGATAGCCTTGAAATATAAATGGCCCTTTTTTTTTTCCAATTTTTGCAAAATGCATTTTTGACCAAATTTAAATGCTTATTTACAGCAAAGTAATGATGCTGCAGGGTTGTAATCTTGCATATAGTGTAAATTTTTCCGGAATTTTTCATTTTTAGCTTTTTGAAATATGTATCTTCAGTCCCGCGACATCTACTGACTACCCAAAATAGCGAGAAAGCCGATTTTGCTAAATTATGCTGAATCTTTGCAGTACTGCTGAGGGAGGATGGCTCATTTTCTAATTCTGAAATATTTCATGATGTCTAAACTGATGTTTATGCATGTGTGCAAGCAGTCAGAAGTTTCAAATAACTATTTCTTCAAGCTGCAGTGGCCTATTTATATTAGAACATTTTACATTTTTCCAAAAACTAGCCCATATTTCACCTCAAAAACTACTGAATGACAGTAAATGACAGCCTTGAAATTTTTACCATGTATTAGCACATATTTAAGGATAACACATACCAAGTTTCATATTAGGTTTCAAATTGGTTCTATTTTTAAAGAGATCAAATACTTGACCATTTTTACGGTAAACACATCTATTTATTATGAAATGCATACATAAGACATTCAAATTCATTCAGAATACATGTATACTTAAAGATAGTATTTGCACGTCACAGCAAAAACAATATTTTTCTAAATATCCCCAGTTTGTATGACAAGTGAAGAACAACTATCACGACGGATATAAATGTTTAAAAGCATCAAAATGAAATATTCTTATTTTTTGAAATAAGAAAATAATAATAATAAAAAAAAAATAATAATAAATAATAGGGAGTTAGAAGTTTAAATCTTCTTGACTCAAGACATAGCGACGAGCACCTCTGCCATGAACATGTGGTGCATCAACTGGACATAATGTGTTGGAAGGGGGCCCAACACTCATCCTTTCTTGATGCAGGTGATCAAGACAGTGCATTGTTGCTGGCTAGTCATATCGCATTCAGTTCATCTCACCGACAGTGCAAGACATCAATAAACCATTTATCTCACTTTGCCATGGCAACACACAGTGTTCTTATGTTGGATTTGCGCCGCCTCACACCGAGAAATAAATTGCTCTAAATAAAGAAGAAAGGAGAACACGGAAACTGAACGGCTAATGCCCAAATGGTTTTTAAAGTTTACTGCCATTTCTTTATTCTGGTTTCAAAGGCCAGAGCACTCAGGCATTTCGATTTCAATGGATGCATTTAGAGTAAAAATTGTAAAATATTTTAGAGCTGGGCAATTCCATGGTAACGGAATTACGATCAAGAGTAATTTACATGTCATTTTTACCTGCCATCTATTACTCTAATGCAGTAGTTACTTGCCTGTGCTTTTATCAGTTCCACTGGCATGCCTACGGAGCTGTAGAACACAAAGTTTGGGGTAATCCATTTTATAGAAGGCTATACGAAGGTGAAAGTGTCATTAATGGAATTACGGCAGAAAAAAATACCATTATTTTTGCCTTTCCTTTCACAGGCATTTCTCTGAAATCTGGCAATGACAGGTAGAAGGTTAAAGCTTAAGTTGGTGGCCTAGGATGTTAACCAGGCCAAGTTTATATTGACTGGTATATTCACAGATATTTTGTAGGATGCCATTTATGAGAAAGAGGAATTACAAAATGGTAACGGAATTACATTTTCTGATAATCTACTAAATTTATTACACTCAAAAACAAAGCAATTGAAAATTGGTATCATAAATGATGTTTGTGTTGCTGGCCTCCAGTTGAACCAAAATTTTGATCAACAAGCCTGGGCAAAAGGAAGGCAATACATGATCTTGAAAATAACTCATTTCTGAACCAAAATGTGAGCTTATAATGAATATCAGAGGTCACATGCTTGAAAACTGTTGTTCTTTCACTGACTGGATCCTGAAACATTCGTTTTTACTTTGTAACAGTGTTCCAGCATCATTCAATGGGTAAATGCTGTGAGAAATGAAGTCAGTAACAGAATTAAGGCAGCAAAGCCAATGTCAAAAGCACTGTGCAAATCTCAAATGTGTCATTGCTTGCAAAATATGCTTTCTAACTTTTCTCAGTCATGAGTCGTCTCTTCACACAAAAAAAAGAAAAAGTATAAAATATCAATTATTCAACTACTGAAACTTGCAAAGCTCAAAATTAGCATGTTAACATTAAACACTAGTAAATGAACCATACGTATTATCCATTATTGGCAAGAGACAAACACTGTTTATACAAATGTAATCTTGTCCCGTCTATCCATCTGTGGCTCTTTGCGCTCAGAAGTCCAGCGCAGCGTGATGCACAGCTCAGTCGCTGCATCGAAAATCGCCACTTTGGGTCATTTTTGGGCACCACGGCCACTTGAAAAAAGGGCAAGCCAAACTGGCCGTTAGGGTATGTCACCGTGACGGCCACACAGGGGGGCAACCACAGCAATTGCCGCTAGGCCGTGGTATAATTCATGCGCTGGTTATGGACACTTAACTCACAGGAAGAAACAATCAACTATAGATGTCCAAGACAATGAACCACTATGCTCCATAAAGTCCTCATGCCACTGTGTGCAATCTTCTGTTTTTCACTGGCTTTCAGAATAATTCTGTAATTCCGTTACTGGTGTAATTCTGTTACCATGTAATTCCTTTAACGCAAATTTTTCAGGATTACAGCTAGTATTAGGGAGGTTAATGTCTGAAATTCAGGATAGACATAAGAAGGAAGAGAATTCTAATAATAAAATAAATTCAGAAATAAGATGAAGAGAACTATACTGCAATTTCGGTAACAATTACGTTGAAAAATTACAAATTTCACAACGAGCCACTGGAATTGTGTGTTTCAATTTCCTGCAATGACTTACAATCTCAAATACTTTGCCTACCAATGTATGGAAATAGAGTAAATACCAGGAAACGGCTAAATATCTTTTTGGAGTTGTCAGCTTGGAAAATGCTGAAGCACTGCTACCAGCAGATGCAGAATATATATGCAATTGTCCTACAGTATGCCAAAAAAAAAAAAAGAAGAACTTTTTCTGACTTCGAACCAACATAAGGGAAAATTTTAGTGGAAAAATGTGAGTTTAAGGTATTTAAATTTACATATAGACATTTAATTACATTCAGTTCCACTAAAGTGCAAAAACTCCAAAAGCAAAATAAATGTGGGGAGCACAGACATTGAGCCTTAAGGTAGTTAACAGAACTGAAATTACAGCCAGCTCCAACTTCCAACATGTTTTTGATAAACTTAGGCCAGGAAGCTGTATATTGCAACTAATTAACTTGGAGCTATTTTCAATTTTGTCTATGTGCACCATAACGTCTGACCGTTTACTTTTCCTCACCCAGAGTAAATACAATATCTACACTTAATGGAAATATCCCTGCTTCAGAAATCGGAATATTGACATTGATCATCCATTTCTTTTTTTTTTTTGGCCAGCACTGCATCACCTTATCTCCACCCAAAAATCTGAAAGGAATTACCAATTTACACAGGTTAATGAACAAAACAGTTTGCCGGGAAACTTCTTTAAAAAGAATGTTGAATACCTTTGATTGAAATTTTTTTAATATTCATTACTAATCTATTACTATAACTCCACCAGGGCAATCAGTGGATAACAGTCGCCTTTAAATGTCAGTCAAGTACCGTTTACTACGATGGTGCATTAATTGTATTAATTAATTAATTTAGGTGAGCAGACCAATTTCAAAAATTACTGACAAATCAAGGGAAACACAATCCACAAAATCTGATAACATAAGAGGAATTTCAATGCACCGTCTGCAGTATCCAATCTCATCAACAGTCACTGCACACAACAACCTCAGTTTTGTAGGGATCAAATAAGTATTGAATAGGAATGCATTTTTCCTGCAGGATGAATACACAGGGGTAAATATACAGGGGAGTCACATTCACTGAGACTAAAGCCTAGATTTCAGAAAATAAATATTAAAATATGTAGACCTGTGAAACTAGCCATCAGAATGCATGATCTCTGTTTAGAAAGAACAATTACCAAAACTGGGAACAACACAAGCAAACAAACAATAAAGACTTAATTATGAAAACACTGAGGAGAAAGGGCATTGGGATTTTTTGATATGTAGTGTCTACCAGTTCAAAAGATTTCAGAGGCATTTCCATAAGATCATGATTTTCAGGTGTTTGTTTTCACATAGACATTTCTTTGTATTCGAATCAAGAGCAAGGTCCACAAACTAAAACGGGGGATACACCAGGGATGGGTTGGACAGAGCCAGGTCAAGATCAGCATTAACGGTTTCTGGAAAAATTGTCCTTGTGACCTTGTAAAGAATCCAACTCTCAATGTTCATCTTAATGCTTCCATGGAAAGAAATCAGTTTGATTGAACACTTGACAAAACACTAAGACAGCAGTGATCAATAATATTAGCTTTGATGGAGGAAACACTTTCATTTTGATCATTTGCAGCCGGGTTTGTCGCAGAAAGACGAACGCTCTGTCTGCTTGTCAGCAAGATTTCATAGTAAACAGTTTACTGCAGAACAAGCAGAATCCCCTCTCTCAAAAGACATAAAAACATGCCTAAAACAATGCTAGTGAAATGTGTTTTCACATCACATAACACATATATTGTATGTACAAAAAAAAAAAAAACAGCTCAATTAGACTAATCAAATGGTTATTCTAAGCATTGTTTTAATCTTCATTTTGGTAGAAAAATATAAATATAGCAGAAATATTGTCAAAAATAATTATATATTACATTTATTTTTGTGGTTTATGGATTGGATCATTTGCATTTAATGAGTTCACTTTGCCTCAATACTCATTAGATAATTTCATGTCAACTGAGAAAATGAATAAACCATTCTGAATGCATATTGAGTCAACAACAAAATCCTACAATGTGAATACAGCCACTGAGCCAGAGAGCCAACATTCTCAAATTCAAAAAAAAAAAAAAAAAAACCCACTCAAAATCTCGAATGAACCTTTATGGATTAATTTAGTTTTTAGTGCAAGCCAATACCCTTCATGAATTTTTGCCTTGTTG
This sequence comes from Gymnothorax reevesii, assembly GCA_029721435.1. Lineage (NCBI taxonomy): Eukaryota > Metazoa > Chordata > Actinopteri > Anguilliformes > Muraenidae > Gymnothorax > Gymnothorax reevesii. Next base: position 44,448,458 of record CM056583.1, on the reverse strand, counting down.
GGGAAACTGTTGGATTTATTGTAGGCATCTCATAATTTCATTTTTCAATGGGGCTACAATTCCAGGAACTTATAAACTCAGCCAGAATAAACTTCTCCAGTCCTCTTGAAGGCCACTCTGCAGAACGTTAAAACCTGTAGGCTCCACCACTGAATAATTAAGCATTAAAATTCCTATCTCATCCATGCCCCTCTCTCACCCTCACACTGGTGACTCCAACCCTTCTCACAGTCCGGCTTCTGGAAGCCCTAACGCCCTCCATTTTCTACAAAAGGGAAACTTAAACCATAACCGTTTCTGCCACAGCAAAAAAACGCACACTTGGAAGCTTCTTCTCCGAGCAGACGCAGAACCACCACGAACGTAGCTCCAACCGATTACGAAAACAAGCAAGTCAACCTTTGTTCTTGTGTTGGAAATCCTGTCTGACTCCTGGCTCTCCTAAGAGACTCATCTGCCTTCCTCCATTTTATGGTGAAGCCCACAATGACATACCTGACTTCAGAACACTGACAGCACAGACATCCAAAACCTCAGCTTGCAGTCGTAGCAGGGGGTGAAAAAGAACGTAAAGAATCCGAACTGCAAATCTAAAATACCCAACAGATCTATGTACTTTCAATCAGAAGAGAAAGCGCATTAAAATCCAACCATTTCGATTTTAACTGCCCAGAAGACATGTAGGAGCACAATAACTGGACATGGCTTTAAGTGAGTGTCTGGACGAGGACCAGCGGCAATGCCAGACTGTCGCTAATGGAGGCTCAGCTCCTCTACCGCTGGTGCTAGCAAAGAAGAGCAATCCGTGCAATGGCTTCTCCTTCAAGCAGGCGAATAATAGACTGAGAGGGTGAAAGCAAATTCCCTGATCAGACTTGCCAAAATTAAACTCTCGTGTTGGATCTCAAAACACATCACTATCTGTAACGAGGTCCATTTCAGAGTACTGATTTTCCAAAAGAACCACGTATCAAAAGCATTAAAAATAAAAGGGTATCAAGAATAATGAAGAGAACATGATCTATAGTTGACTTTACATGTTAAGGTTCCAGTAGCAGATCTCAAATGTTCGTTCCGTCTCGGGCTCTCCCAAGTCACCACGACTGGTCATAAACTAGCTAGCTAAGAAAAAAGAAAACCCTTCAGCTCTTTCCAGGTCATTCACGAGACGTTCTCCAGATTATTCGGTCTAGCACAACGTCTTGCGAATGAATCACAAATACAGCTATGAGATTGACGTTTTGGAATGGTATTTTTACTTACGGGTTTGTCCAGAAAAGCGATCTTTCTGAAAGTTGTTTTGTAGCTCAAGCGTGTGCCTGGTCTAGTGAATGATCGCCATCTTTCCTGCTTCTCCTATGCTGCAGCTGCAGATGACCTGAGCTCCGTCTGTCTCTGAATAATGAGCAACCACAGAGACAAGGAAGACAATCTGCAAAGCAAGCAACACAAAGAAGTTTGGGAGACTAGCAAGCACCAGAGGGTGCACAAGAGTTTGCAATGATATGGAAGACCAGTGGAATGGCCAACGTGTGTACAGGAAACCTATCATCCTTCATTAGTGCAGAGCTCTCATTGCCTTGATGGAAGTCAAATCAGAAAGCATGGGCTGTGGTATCAATTTACATTCAGTTCCTGCATTCATTGAATAGTTCAGCATGACCCATCCACATTGCTTTATTACCCTGAAGGAGTATTTCAGCAGGACTTCAGCCAACTGATGCATGCCATGTGGTCACAAAATATATAATTAATTTAGCAATATGTGAGAAGAACGACTTGAATTTATATGACAGTGTCTTGAGAGACATAATTGACTGAAAGATATTAGCCATATATATTAACACGAATCTGCGCAGCAGTTTGTCAGCCTACTGTGAGGTTGTTTACTCTCTTCTAGAGAGGTAATTTAATTTTTAAGTATTTCATCAATGGCAAGGGTAAGATCTTGGATGTTGATGATACTGCATTCATTTGTTTATTTGGGTTGTGTCATACCTCGCCACCTTGAAATGTTGAGAAGGACACCAGGGCAAATAACGTGGAGTTTATTAAATAATGAGAAAAGGGATACACAAACCAATACCAACATAAAGGGGAGAGCACCAAACACAAATAGGTAACCAGACTAAGGCTATCTGCACGAATGGGATGGGGGGGGGGGGGGGACTAAACTATAAATACCTAAGGTAATATAATTGACTAAAAGGAGACAGGTGTGCATAATTAAGGCAATGGACAACAGATAATTGATTGATTAATTGACTGCAGGGCAGTAGCCAGGGAAAAGGAATGCCGGAGGGGAGGGGCATTGCAGGCTGACAGGAAACTCAGAATTGCGTAAAGCAATGATTGCTGCTGCTAATCCATTCTTTGTCCATGAGGCATGGTTTCATCAGCGGTGCAAGTGTGATTTTAAGTCACATGCTCTTCACCTGCATGGATGGCAACATGCATACAAGAACTGATTTAGCCAGCCTTAAATCCAACCTTCTAATTATTTTTTTCTCAAACATAATTTCTTATTATAGTACCAAAATATTTACAAGCTGCAGACATATTAGTATAAAAGAAAAATATTTTCAGAGATTAATTTCTTGTGTGCATCTATTGTATCTAGTGATGCACGAATTTCTGGGGGACTCTTTGTGGCATTACAGATGCAAACAAAAGAGAAAACACACACTATATTGAAAAGTTGTTGTCCCATATAAAGTAGATGCTGTGGAAGAATGTCAAAAGTGGGTTGAAGCTAAGGAAGAATTGTTTCTGGTATGCAATTTAGTCAACAGTATCTGGACTCTCCTCTGCTTGGGGCCGTTTTTATGGTTCAAGTTGGGTCTATCTCTTCCAAGGAAAATCTTAATGATACAGCATTCAAAGACATACTAGATGATTCTGTGTTTTCTATAGTTTGGGGAAGGCCCTTCCATTTGCAGCATTACTTATTCACTCAACACCAGTGCTGAACTTGACTAATAATTTTCTGACCAGAATGGAAGCAAATACCTGCACCACTTCCCAGTAAAGGGGTGCTTATTAATTAATTAATTGATTGATTGATTAATTAATTATAGTTTTTTATTTTTTAATTACATTTTTTTTCTCTCAAGTGCTGGCAGGACTCCATATTAATGGACTGAGATGTTCATGTGCAAGTGTTTGTTCATAATTGGACAGGATGTCAAAAAAATCCACAATGAAATTCCTCATAGGACATCGTACAGACTTGGAAGATGTGTAATATTTTTAGATTTACTGTAGCATTCAACTGTCATTCAGAAACCTATTTGGCCAGATTTGATAAGTTTATGGGATCACTCCTTGACCTTAAACAGTAGCTTAGCTGGATGAGCCACCCAGCAACCTTAAAGCATAAGCTCCATAGTTTAAAGTGCATGGCAATTTTTCCAGCAATTTTAACATGGTTACATGTTTTCCATGAGTTTGAAAATGATGCCATGATACACCCACACCAATGCAACTTTAAGTCCAATCTTCCACTGTATTCACTTCTGACTGTATATAAGGAAGTTACAGATGTACAAGTAGCTACTCTTTACATTGGATAAGGGACACTTCATATCAACAGTTTTGCAGCATTCAGAGGTATCTTATGAATTGCTACAAAACTCGATTCAGAATTGTTGTTGCTTTGGCAGTATTCAAATAGGAAAGGGTAGTGAAAAATGAGAAGGATAACAGCAAGATTAGTCACTTTATCCCAAAATATGTTCATTCCTGGTTTTGGTTGTATCTATAAAGCTAGGGTCAGTCAGCACAAGTGTCAGGTAGAAGCAGAAAGGTCCTATTCCAAAAAATGGTGAAATGAACAAAAAAGGAGACTGACTTGAAAAAAGCCATCTCAAGAGATTTATTTCATCCCCCAATTAGAATGAATTCAGACTCACATTACTACAAAACAAGTTGTCCACCGCTTGGTCTTGTACTCATGTCACACTTGGCTAGTAGTGCAGGCTAGGCTCAAACGAGTGACCATTTGATCATGAATAACTCATTTGTAAGCTTAGTATCTGGGAATTATTCTTAGCATGTTGAATATTCAGTGGTTTTCCTGGTGTTGACCAAGCTTACCAACATCTTCCTTTGTCCATTTGAGCTTAGGTTAAAGGAGCTGTGTTGCAACTGCTGTAAATGCTAACAACTTTGAACTAAATGAATCTGTTGGCCTGCCAGTCAAAATCTGATGATCATTTCAAATTTGATGACGTCAATAGACTCGAAATAGTTGGAACAGGGGCAATGTAGGACAAATAATGATGTGACAATAATAAGGTGATGTGAAACACGTGATGTTAAATAGGTAAGCTCATTGCATTATAGTGTAAAAAGAGCCCCTAAAAAGGCCTAGTCCCTCAAGAGCAAAATTGAGGCCTAGGTTCACCTATTTGTCAACAGATGCATAAGTGTTAAATCAATCAGCTCATGAACAACATTCCCAAATGGGTAGGATTTTGGGCACTGCATGGTCTACAGTGTACGATATAATTAAAAGATTGGAAGAATTCAGTACAATTTCAATGTCTAAAGGGAAAGCCAAAAACAACCTTTGAATGCACGTGATCTTCGATCCTTTAGATGTCACTCTTTTAAAATGTGCCATGCATCTGAAATTAATATTATGAAATGGGCTTGGAAATATACTGACCAAAAAAAGAAACATTTTCAATTTCTTGATTTTTTTGGTGTAACTGTGATAAATCAACACTTCATTGGTATCAAATGAAAGAGGGAATCTCAGACAATGGATAAAACAGAAAATCGGGTTGGAATATCGCCATGTTGGCTTTTTTTTAACAAGGTGAAGTTCGGCATTACAAAACACAAATGACACTATCAGTATCTCGTTAGCGTCGCGCACGGCGGTAAAACTGCACCTCATAGACATCATTAGATGTCTGATTGTTGCTTGCACTGTTCTACTCTTCAGTCAGTGCTTGTCTTAGCTGACGTGCTGTAGCTGGCGGTGGTTGACGTCTCCGGATCGCTCTATCTAGAATGTCCCACAGGTGTTCTATAGGTGTAAGATTTGGGTCTGTCTAAGCAAAAGGGTAGGTTTGCATACCCCCAACTTCCACCATCATTTTTTCTGAATGGGTGGGTTGGATGCATAATTTAAGCTGATAGGTATTTAGAACACATCCCAGAGAGACAACATAGATAACGTCATGTCCCTCACATAAACCACTGAAAAGTTGTCTCATTTAATATGTCTATTGAGGGGCAATTTTTCGGTTTAATTTTGTGACATTCTTGAGTACGTCGAAAGAGAAGCCTTATTAGCACCGTAAGGGAATTCCTTTCAAATTGACTTTATTTTCTACTTGAAAATAAGTGTGGGAAGATTTTATTCCATACAAAGATTCAAATTTAGGCATAAGCAGAAAAAAATTTGTAATGTGGGGGAAAAAAAGCCACTAGATGAGAGTATTGACATTTTTGTTAAGCCTAGTTTGGAGCTTGGTTTTTGGGCATGTCCTGGGCATGCCTCAGAGGGGAAAGTCCCAGAGAATTGAAAAAAAAAGTCTGGAAGGTGGGAGGGGGCTGTAAAAGAGGATATTAGGAGAAAAATAAAAATAGAGAGAGTAAAGAGGAAGAGAAATTTCAAGAAGAAATAGTGGAAGGATACATTTGACCAGACCTGTCACTCTTTACAAGACCTGTGAAGCTCGTTTTTTGTGGATTTTTCCCTGTGTTGGAGTATTTTGCTGTCCCAGGACATCACAACAAAGCAATTCCATCTCAAGGGACTGTAAATATAAAATTTTCTTGATTATTTCAATCTTAGTTAGCCTTTGTTTTATTAAATCTGTTAAAGTTTTAAAATTTTGTCTGTCATCCCTTGCTGTCCTATATGTCATAACAAATTGGGGCCATAACAAATTGGGGGCTCAAGTCCGGGAGAGACCATTGTGTGAGTCATTTATTGAAAATCTAAAATTTCAAATTGTGAAATTGTTTTTTCTTTAATTTTCCTATATATACTGCCAGATCAACAGCAATGGATGGTTTCTTGGCATCACCAACTGTAGAGGTTTAGAAGTCTTTTAAAAAGACAGAACTGCTATAAATATGTAGACAATTAGAGCTGACAGATGTAAAACCAGCCATGAAAAAGCAAGACTGTCGAGAGAGATTGTTGAATATTACATTGATGAAAATGTGTTTGCACCAGGAGGTCTGGAACAGTTTCCAGTGGAAAATACAAATGCAGAAATGGAACTTTAATTAAAAATGCTAGATTGAAAGAGAGGAAAAAGAAAAACAACCTGAGTTTGAGAGAGAGAAAGAGAGAAAGGAAAGGGAGGAAAAAGAAAAACAGAGAATTTGAGTGGGCAGAAAGAGAGAAAGAAAGGCAGTTTGAGTAAGAAAAATTAGCAAGGGAGAGAGAGAGAGATAGAGGAAAGAGCAGAAAGAGCAAGATAGAGACAGACAGATATCGATTTACAGAACTTAGACAGAGAAGAAAGGCTCCAAATGGAGAAACTAAAAATCAAAATGGAAGCTGAAAACAAATTTCGTGTTTGCTAGGAGTTAAAGCTGGTGCCTCCATTCTCGGAAAAGGAGGTTGGTAAGTATTTCCAGTGCTTCGAGAAGATAGCTAAGAGTTGTCAGTGGCCAAAGTAACACTGGCCCATGATTTTGCAAACTGTCCTCAAGGGTAAAGCTTAACAAGCCTATTCGGCTTTGTCTGCAGATTATTCCTCTGATTATGAGGTTGTCAAAAAGTTATTTTGACAGCTTATGAGTTGGTTCCAGAGGCTTACCGACAGAAATTCAGAGGTCTGAACAAATCTGACAATCAGACTTACGTGGAATTTGCTATCGAGAAGAAGGTTTGCTTTGAGCGCTGGTGTACTTCTATAGAGGTCAAGGATGATTTTAATTCACTAAAAGAGATGGTGTTAGTTGAAGAATTCAAGAACTGTGTTAAGGATGAGATTAAGACCTACCTTAATGAGAAGCAAGCACTGAATTTGCAATCAGCTGCCAAATTTGTAGACGAATATGTTCTCACACATAAGTCCAAATTTCAGTCTAGCAGTAACAATAGATGGTTCCAATTTCGGAAAAAAGGTAACGGTGATACCCAAGATTTCTCACCCAAAGGCAAAGACAAATCCGGTGCTCAGAAATCCAGTCACAGGTCTGATCAAAGTGTGAAAGCTGACAGTGACAAAAGAGGTCTAGTTTGCAATTATTGCAAGAAATCTGATCATGTTACAACTAACTGTTGGTTCCTTAAAGCTAAGAAAGAAAAAGAAAAGGATACCAAACCCAGTGCCTTTGTGAAGACAAGGTTAGAAACCCCTGTAGTAGATGATCAATCTGCTAAATTGTCTGCTCCTTGTGGGGCTAAGAAGCCTGATACTGCTGACTTTGTGAGAGAGGAATTTCTTCCATTTGTGTCAGAGGGATTTGTGGCTTGGAATGAGCATTCTCCTCCTGTACCCATATATATCCTACAGGATACCAGAGCTTCTCAGTCACTTTTGTTGATGGACTCCTTGGAGTTACGTGATGAGACCACTTCTGGGGATTTCATATTTGTACAAGGTATTGAAGGGAGGACTGTACACTCACAGAAATATTTAACCCCAACTTTTACGATTTATGTAATATAATTATATGACAAAGTTCCATTTAATTTTCTTAATTTTTTTAACATTAACCTACCAAATGAACTTAACATGATGCACATGCATCAGTGAAATAAAGCCTTTTCATTTGATGAAATGCATATTCACCATGTTTTTGTATTCATATTAATATAATTTATTGAATTTAAATGCATATTAATCAGATTATCTATTCAGAATACATTTCCGGATTTCACTTCTCCTAAGTTGCATTTAAACCAATCACATACATTTAAAATAAAAGAATCTTGTTTGTTTCACAGCTTTAATTATTTAAACTATGTTAATATGTATTAAGTAATTCCATTTAATATATTTTAGAAATGAAATAACTATACAGATTATAATTCATTGCAATACAAAAATAGATTTATATGCTTAAAATTAAACTCCACCATGATTAATTTCTGTGAGTGTATCTGTACCCCAGCGCTCTGTATTCTTGAAGTCAGATTTAGTTACAGGACAGGTAGAGGTGGGACTTATGTCAAGACTATCTATCAAGGGTGTTTCTCTGTTGCTAGGCAATGACCGGCTGGGGGCAACGTAGTTCCCACTGTTCATTTTACTTCACAGCCAAGCACTGAAGATGGCGATGAAGACCCATCTCTGTATCCTTCCTGTGCAGTGACCCGTGCTATGGCCAAGAAGGCTCAAGAAGAAGATAATGTGGTGCCGTCCAGCACACTGAATAGTCACGACTCTGTTCGGCCTACTATGGTTTCTCCGTTTGAGGACTTATCAGACACTTTTATCAGTTCTGTGTTCACGCAGCCAGATGGGACTGGTGATTCTGATGTGTCTGGAGCCTTGTCTCTGTCCAGAAAGCGGTTGATTCAGGCGCAAACCAATGATCCTGAAATTTGTGCACTAAAGAAGAGAGCCCTTCCTGATGAAGAAATAGACGCAGTTCCAGTTGGGTTCCAGTCTCATGGATGGAGTGTTGATGCGGAAGTAGCGCCCTCCTGATATCCCTGCCAATGCAGATTGGCCAGTGGTGAAGAAAATTGTTGTTCTGAAGGTCTACAGGAATGAGATCTTAACAATGGCTCATAGTTTACCTTTAGGAGGTCATCTTGGTGTTAACAAAACTGTTGACAAGATCATGAAACACTTCTTCTGGACAAGATCATGAAACACTTCTTCATTGCAGCCTATCCCAGCATTTGGGGAGCCCTTCTCCAAGGTCATTGTTGATTGTGTTAGTCCATTACCCAAGACCAGATCTGGAAATCAGTACTTGTTCACAATCATGTGTGCATCTACCAGATTCCCTGAAGCCATACCTCTACGCAACATGAAGGCAACTGGAATCCTGAAGGCTTTGATAAAGTTCTTCACGTTGTTTGGCCTTCCCAGGGAAATTCAGTCAGACTAAGGGAGCAATTTCACTTCCGGATTGTTTCAGCAGGTTGTGTATGAACTAGGTGCGAAGCAGATTATTTCCAGTGCCTATCATCCGGAGAGTTAGGATGACTTAGTGCGGTTTCATTCCACTCTCAAGACAATGATGAGGACTTATTGTTATGTCCATGAGAAAGACTGGAATGAAGGTGTTCATCAGGCATGACGAAGATCCATGGTGATCGAAACGTTGCTTGTTTTTAATCAAATAAAGTTTATTTTTTGGAGCTCATTTGGCAGTGTGCAGACCTACCTTTTTCAACAGCTTGTGACCTAGCCAAAGAGAACTTGAAATCAAGTCAGGGAAAAATGAAAACTTGGTATGATCATAAGGCTAGAAGCCGTGAGCTTAAACTAGGAGACAAGGTCCTTGTGTTGTTTCCCTTGCAGTCCAATCCATTGCAGGCTAGATTTCATAGTCCTTATGAAATTCTAACAAAAATCAATGATCTCAACTACATTGTGAAGACTCCAGGTAGGAGAAAGCCAAAACAGTTGTGTCACATTAACATGCTTAAGCCTTATCATGATGGGAATGCTGAGGCTGCAGCTGTCACTACAGATCTTCCTATGGCTGAGACTTGTGAAGATGAGGGGGAGTTTCAAGATGATGAACCTAGAATTAAAGCTGAAGTTCTTTCAAGAAAATTGTCAAATTCTGAAGTGTTGCAAAATCTTGATGTAAAACTCCAGCACTTAGAACCCTCACAGAAAGATCAGTTTGAGAGGTTGATCAAGAAATATAAAGATCAATTTCCTGATGTTCCAAAGAGAGTTTCTATAGCCTCTCATGATGTAGATGTTAGTGATGCCAAACCAATAAAACAGCATCCGTACCGGATGAATCCTGAAAAGAAGAAGATTGCTGAGAAAGAGGTTGAGTACATGTCAGAACATGACAATATCAGACTCTCTAACTCAGACTGGAGTTCACCCTGTGTTCTAGTTCCAAAACCTGATAGAAGTACTAGATTCTGTACAGATTATCGCAAAGTCAATGCTGTAACTAGAACCGATGTGTTTCCAATACCGAGGATTGATGACTGTATCGATAGACTAGGGCAAGCAAAGTTTCTGGCCAAGATTGATTTATTGAAGGGTTATTGGTGTGTGCCTTTAAATGAGAGGGCCAAAAGCATCTCTGCTTTTGCCACACCATCTGGATTGTACCAGTATGAAGTCCTACCCTTTGGCATGAAAAATGCCCCAGCCACGTTCCAAAGGATGATTCTACGATCGCTGGATTGCCACACACGAGTGCGTATATTGATGACCCGATCACATGGAGTGACTCTTGCAAAGAACATCTGAAAGAGGTAGAGACATTGTTCCAACGCTTGACCCAGGCTAACCTGATTGTTAACCTGAACAAGAGTGACTTTGGTTGTGCTACTGTCACGTATCTTGGCTACGTCATAGGCCAGGGTAAAGTGGCACCCATAAATGCTAAAGTCCAAGCCATCATGGATTTCCCATTTCCTGACAACAAAAAAAGCTTTGCGCCACTTCCTTGGAATGATCGGGTACTACCGCAAGTTCTGCAAGAACTTTGCTGAGATTGCTCTCAGTCTCACTAACCAACTGAAGAAAGTCGTAACGTTCACTTGGGAAGAAGCATGCCAAAGAGCCTTCGATCGCTTGAAGTCTCTGCTGTGTCACTTCCCCGTGCTCAAATCTCCTGACCTCAACAAACCGTTCTCCATCGTGGTCGATGCTAAGGACCAAGCTTGTGGATCTGTGTACCTACAGAGAAGTGACTCTGATGACATTGAGCATCCCATGGCATACTTCTCCAGGAAGTTCAATCACCACCAAAAGAACTATTCCACAGTTGAGAAGGAGCTCTTGGCTCTGGGTCTATCCTTACAACACTTTGAGGTTAATGTTTGTACAGGGCAAAAGCTAATGATTGTTTTTACTGACCACAATCCGTTAATATTTTTGAGTAAGATGAAAAACAAGAATCGGAGATAGTTGATTTGGAGTTTGACTTGGAAATTAAGCATGTAAAGGGTGCTGACAATGTAATTGCTGATTGCTAATTCCGTGTTTGAGTTCGTGTATATATCACGTGTTTATTAGCATATAGTTTTATATGAATATATATATATATATATTGTTATGGCCCCAATTTGTTATTACAATTTACAACACAACAGCAACAGCAATGGATGACAGACACAATTTAAAACAAATTTAATTTTTAACAAAGACAAACTAACTACTAACTAATCTACTGACCAAGATTGATTACTACAAAAAACAGAAATATTTACAGTTTCCTTTTGTTTGTTGGGGTGGCTTGGTGATGTGCTGGGTGAGGAAAAAGGCTCAAACAGGCAAAAATCCACAAAAGAAAACATCACAGGTCTTGAACAGAATGAAAGGTCTGGTCACATGTATCCTTCTTCTTGCAATTTCTCCTACTATTTTACTGTCTCAATTCTTTTCCTTATATACTCTTTTGCAGACCCCGCCCACATTTAGACCTCTTTTTTTTAATTTGTTGAGACTTGCCCCAGACATGTCCAGGACATGTCTAAACATGACTCCAGTCTGAGCTTAACAAAAAAAAGGTAAATACTGCCATCTAGTGGCCCGTATTCACATTATACCTCCATTCTAAAAGGGAAAAATTTTGACTCATAAAGGCAAAATTTTTCTTTTCAATACAAAATGGTTAAGTGAACTCTTGTCTATATATACATATCATACAATATTCAAACACATGATATATATATACACATTTAAACACGGGATAAGCAATCAGCAATTACATTGTCTGTACCCTTCACATGCTTAATTTCCAAGTCAAACTCCTGTAAAATCAAACTCCAATTCAACAATCTCCGATTCTTGTTTTTCATCTTACTCAAAAACATTAACGGATTGTGGTCAGTGTACACAATCATTGGCTTTTGTCCTGTACAAACATAAACCTCAAAGTGTTGTAAAGAAAGGACCAGAGCCAACAGTTCCTTCTCTATTGTGGAATAGTTCCTTTGGTGGCGATTGAACTTCCTGGAGAAGTATGCCACAGGATGCTCAATGTCATCAGAGTCACTTCTCTGTAGGAGCACAAATCCACAAGCTTGGTCGCTAGCATCGACCGCAATGGAGAACGGCTTGTTGAAGTCAGGAGATTTGAGCACGGGGAAGTGACACAGCAGAGACTTCAGGCAATCGAAGGCTCTCTGGCATGCATCATCCCAGGTGAACTTTACGCCTTTCTTCAGTTGGTTAGTGAGACTGAGAGCAATCTCAGCAAAGTTCTTGCAAAACTTGCGGTAGTACCCGATCATTCCAAGGAAGCGGCGCAAAGCTTTTTTGTTGTCAGGAACTGGAAAGTCCATGATGGCTTGGACTTTAGCATTTATGGGTGCCACCTTACCCTAGCCTATGACGTAGCCAAGATAGGTGACAGTAGCACAACCAAAGTCACTCTTGCTCAGGTTAACAGTCAGTTTAGCCTGGGTCAGGCGCTGGAACAACGTCTCTACATCTTTTAGATGTTCTTCCCAGGAGTCACTCCATGTGATCAGGTCATCGATGTACGCACCTGTGTGTGGCAATCCGGCGATTGTAGACTGTATCATCCTTTGGAACGTGGCTGGGGCATTTTTCATGCCAAAGGGTAGGACTTCATACTGGTACAATCCAGATGGTGTGGCAAAAGCAGAGATGCTCTTGGCCCTCTCAGTTAAAGGCACACACCAATAACCCTTCAATAAATCAATCTTGGTCAGAAACTTTGCTTGCCCTACACTATCAATACAATCATCAATCCTAGGTATTGGAAACACATCAGTTCTAGTTACAGCATTGACTTTGCGATAATCTGTACAGAATCTAGTACTTCCATCAGATTTTGGAACTAGCACACAGGGTGAACTCCAATCGGAGTTGGAGGGTCTGATAATATCATGTTTTAACATGTACTCAACCTCTTTCTCAGCAATCTTTCTCTTTTCAGGATTCATCCGGTATGGATGCTGTTTTATTGGTTTGGCATCACCAACATCTACATCATGAGAGGCTATAGTAACTCTCTTTGGAACATCAGGAAACAAATCCTCATATTTCTTAATCAACCTTTCAAACTGATCTCTCTGTGAGGGTTCTAAGTTTCGGAGTTTTACATCAAGATTTTGCAACACTTCAGTGTTTGACAATTTACATGAAAGAACTTCAGCTTTAATTCTTGGTTCATCATCTTGAAACTCCCCCTCATCTTCACATTTTTCGACCATTGGAGAATCTGAAGTGACAGCTGCAACCCTAGCATTTCTGTCATGATAAGGCTTTAGCATGTTAATATGACACAATTGTTTTGGTTTTCTCCTATCTGGAGTCTTCACAATGTAATTGAGATCATTGAGTTTTGTCAGAATTTCATAAGGACCATGAAATCTAGCCTGCAATGGATTGGACTGCAAGGGAAACAACACAAGGACCTTTTCTCCTGGTTTAAACTCACGGCTTCTAGCCTTATGATCATACCAAGTTTTCATTTTTCCCTGACTTGATTTCAAGTTCTCTTTGGCAAGGTCACAAGCTGCACGCAATCTTTCCTTGAACTTGCTAACATAGTCTAACAGACTGATATGCGACTCTTTCTCTTGCCATTGTTCACTCAATAAAAGCAAAGGTCCTCTCACTTCATGACCAAACACTAGCTCAAATGGACTGAATCCAGTAGACTCCTGCACTGCTTCTCTAGCTGCAAACAACAGCAAATGAACCCCTTCATCCCAGTCTTTCTCATGGTCATAACAATAAGTCCTCATCATTGTCTTGAGAGTGGAATGAAACCGCTCTAAGGCACCCTGACTTTCTGGATGATAGGCACTAGAAAGAATCTGCTTTGCACCTAGTTCATACACAACCTGCTGAAACAATCCTGAAGTGAAATTGCTACCCTGGTCTGACTGAATTTCCCTGGGAAGGCCAAACAACGTGAAGAACTTTATCAAAGCCTTTGAGATTGCAGTTGCCTTGATGTTACGTAGAGGTATGGCTTCGGGGAATCTGGTAGATGCACACATGATTGTCAACAAGTACTGATTTCCAGATCTAGTCTTGGGTAATGGACCAACGCAATCAACAATGACCCTAGAGAATGGCTCCCCAAATGCTGGGATAGGCTGCAATGGAGCTACAGGTGGGTCTAACTGGTGTTTTCCAACTACCTGACAAGTGTGACAGGTTTTGCAAAAGTTGGAAACGTCTTTCCGAAGCCCAGGCCAAAAGAAGTGTTTCATGATCTTATCAACAGTCTTGTTAACACCAAGATGACCTCCTAAAGGTAAACTATGAGCCATTGTTAAGATCTCATTCCTATAGACCTTCGGAACAACAATTTGCCTGACCACTGCCCAATCTGCATTGGCAGGGATATCAGGTGGGCGCCACTTCCGCATCAACACACCATCCTTGAGATAATACCCAACTGGAACTGCGTCTATTTCTTTATTAGGAAGGGCTCTCCTCTTTAGTACACAAATTTCAGGATCATTAGTTTGCTCCTCAATCAACCGCTTTCTGGACAGAGACAAGTCTCCAGACACATCAGAATCACCAGACCCATCCGGCTGGCTGAATAGAGAACTGATAAAAGTATCTGATAAGTCCTCAAACGGAGAAACCATAGTAGGCCAATCAGAGTCATGAGGCGAACCACCTGAGTCCTGATTATTCAATGTACTGGACGGCACCACATCATCTTCTTCTTTAGCCTTCTTGGCCATAGCGCGAGTCACTGCGCAAGAAGGATACAGAGATGGGTCCTCATCCCCATCTTCAGTGCTCGGCTGTGAAGTAAGATGTACAGGGGGAACTACTTTGCCCCCAGCCAGGTCATTGCCTAGCAACAGAGAAACACCCTTTATTGGTAGACTTGACATAAGTCCCACCTTTACCTGTCCTGTAACTAAATCTGACTTCAAGAATATAGAGCGCAGGGGTACAGATACAGTCCTCCCTTCAATACCTTGTACAAGTATGAAATCCCCTGAAGCGGTCTCATCACGTAACTCCAAGGAGTCCATCAACAAAAGTGACTGAGAAGCTCCGGTATCCCTGAGGATATATATGGGGACAGGAGTAGTATGCTCATTCAGAGCCACAAATCCCTCTGACACAAATGGAAGAAATTCCTCCCTCACGAAGTCAGCTGTATCAGGCTTTTTAGCCCCACAAGAAGCAGGCAATTTAGCAGATTGGTTATCTACTACAGGGGTTTCTAACCTTGTTTTCACAAAGGCATTTGGTTTGGTATCCTTTTCTTTTTCTTTCTTAGCTTTAAGGAACCAACAGTTAGTTGTAACATGACCAGATTTCTTGCAATAACTGCAAACCAGACCACTTTTGTCACTGTCAACTTTGGGTGATAAATCTTGGGTATCACCGTTACCTTTTTTCCGAAATTGGAACCATCTATTGTTACTGCTAGACTGAAATTTGGACTTATGTGTGAGAACATATTCGTCTACAAATTTGGCAGCTGATTGCAAATTCAGCGCTTGCTTCTCATTAAGGTAGGTCTTAATCTCATCCTTAACACAGTTCTTGAATTCTTCAACTAACACCATCTCTTTTAGTGAGTTGAAATCATCCTTGACCTCCATAGAAGTACACCAGCGCTCAAAGCAAACCTGCTTTTCATTAGCAAATTCAACATAAGTCTGATTTTCAGATTTCTTCAGACCTCTGAATTTCTGTCGGTAAGCCTCTGGAACCAACTCATAAACTCTCAAAATAACCTTTTTGACAACCTCATAATCAGAGGAATCATCTGCAGACAAAGCCGAATAGGCTTGTTGAGCTTTACCCTTGAGGACAGCTTGCAACATCAGAGGCCAGTGTTCCTTTGGCCACTGGCAACTCTTTGCTACCTTTTCAAAACACTGGAAATAGTTGTCAACATCCTTTTCCGAAAATGGAGGCACCAGTTTTACCTCCTGACTGGCACAAAATTTATTTTTAGTTTCAATTTTAATTTTTAGTTGCTCCATTTGGAGTCTTTCTTCTCTATCGAATTTCTCCAATTCAAAATCTCTCTGTCTTGCAAATTTTTCTAACTCAAATTCTCTTTGTTTTTCTTTTTCCTCCCTTTCTATTTTCTCTTCTCTTGCTAATTTTTCTAACTCAAACTGCCTTTGTTTTTCTTTTTCTTCCCTTTCTTTCTCTCTTTCTTCCCTCTCAAATTCTCTTTGCTTTTCTTTTTCCTCCCTTTCTTTTTCTCTTTCCTCCCTTTCAATCTCTAGCATTTTTAATTTAAGTTCCATTTCTATATTTGGATTTTCCACTGGAAACTGTTCCAGATCTCCGGGTGCAAACACATTTTCATCAATGTAATATTCAACTATCTCTCGAGCCAGTCTTGCTTTTCGCATGGCTGGTTTCACCTCTGTCAGCTCTAAATGTCTGCAAATTTCTAGCAGTTCTGTCTTTTTAAAAGACTTCAAAACCCCTACGGTTGGTGATGCCAAGAAATCATCCATTGCTGTTGTCAATATATATGTATTCAATTTAAAAAAATCAATTTTACAATTTGAAATGTTAGATTTTCAATAAATTACTCACAAAATGGTCTATCCCGGACCTTGAGCCCCCAATTTGTTATGGCCCCAATTTGTTATTACAATTTACAACACAACAGCAACAGCAAGGGATGACAGACACAATTTAAAACTTAAACAAATTTAATTTTTAACAAAGACAAACTAACTACTAACTAATCTACTGACCAAGATTGATTACTACAAAAAACAGAAATATTTACAGTTTCCTTTTGTTTGTTGGGGTGGCTTGGTGATGTGCTGGGTGAGGAAAAAGGCTCAAACAGGCAAAAATCCACAAAAGAAAACATCACAGGTCTTGAACAGAATGAAAGGTCTGGTCACATGTATCCTTCTTCTTGCAATTTCTCCTACTATTTTACTGTCTCTTTTCTTTTCTACTGTTCTTTTCCTTATATACTCTTTTGCAGACCCCGCCCACATTTAGACCTCTTTTTTTTAATTTTCTGAGACTTGCCCCAGACATGTCCAGGACATGTCTAAACATGACTCCAGTCTGAGCTTAACAAAAAAAAGGTAAATACTGACATCTAGTGGCCCGTATTCACATTACAATATATACACACACACACACACACACACACACACACACACACACACACACACACACACACACACACACACACACACAAGTGTCTACTTAACCATTTTTGTATTGAAAAGAAGAATTTTGCCTTTATGAGTCAAAATTTTTCCCTTTTGGAATGGAGGTGTAATGTGGGTGGGGGGGTGGGAGCAACTAGATGGCAGTACTGACACTTTTTGTTATGCCCAGTTTGGAGCTAGGTTTTTGGGCATGTCCTGGGCATGTCTTTGAAAAAAAAGTCTGGAAGGTGGGAGGGGGCCGGAAAAGAGGATATAAGGAGATAAATTGAGAGAGTAAAGAAGAGGAGAAATTTCAAGGAGAAATAGTGGAAGGATACATTTGACCAGACCTGTCACTCTTCACAAGACCTGTGAAGCTTGTTTTGTGGATTATTGCTTATTTGTGGATTAGTGTTGGAGTATTTTCCTGTCCCAGGACATCACAACAAAGCAACCCCATCTCAAGGGACTGTAAATATCTCATTTTCTTTATTATTTCAATCTTGGTCAGCCTTTGTTTTATTAAATCTGTGAAAGTTTTAAAATTTTTTCTGTCATCCCTTGCTGTCCTATATGTCATAACAAATTGCGGCCATAAAAAATTGATGTTGTTTTTTGGGGGGTTTCGAATGCTGTTCCGTCCATCAGCTACCCCATGTATATTCTTAACAAATATCATGAAATAAAAGTAATTTTTCTGTTTTGAGCCTCAAAACTATTAATCTCCTCGCAACATAAGTGGTGTCATGGTTTGTTTCTTTCATATTTACAAAGAAAAAAACGTCTTATTTCAGCCCGGAATTCAGTCAATCATAACATTACGTGATCGGCATTTTTGGATCCTCCTCTATTCAAAACCTCCACCCAAAATAGAACAAATTCATTAGCATTGGATGATACCCCAAATATGACGACGTCACCAATTTTGTTGTTTACAGCAATGGCGTCTTCCCGCTGTCATGCACGGAGGTGGGTTATCCGTCAACAAAATCACATACATGACCATCGTCATGTGCAATTAAAGTTCGGTTCGCTACTCAGTTATTTTATGGAATATTCAAGGAGTATTCTGGATTATATATCTTCCATTTCCAACCCATCTTTTTAGCGTGGTGGGTGTTGGAATGCATGCAGATTCTTCGCACGTGTTTCAAAAGCTGTTTCGACAGTGTGCCAGTTCGGTGCCCTTATGTGATTTGGACATCGAGAAACGACGGTCAATCGTCACGCCAACTATATCATGGAAAACTGGTAATAAGTGTCTTGTACGCTGTGATAGGAAACCCATCTCAGTCTTTTGTCTTTTTTTGATTGCCGGTATGACTGTTTTTGGTGATAGTTTTTGCGCAATTTCATCTCAAACAATCTTTTTGTATGGAGGTTATGTGTGTGATGGTTGACTTCTGCGAGAGGAACCGTGTCTTCAGTTGCCAATTACGATAATTGGAGAACGCGTCGATGAAGGAAAATGATTGAGAACTGGCCAGGACTATTTGTCATAAAGGCCGTGTTTCCGTCCCCCCCAACTCCCGTTAAAATTACGCCCCTGGACAGACCCATCTGGAGAACATGCTGGCCAGAGAAGGATTTGCACTTTTTCGGCCCTTAGGAACTCCATACAGATACGTGCCACGTGTGGAGTCGTGCATTGTCCTGTAGGAAGATCAGTCGGTGACGTCGAACAAACGAAAGGATGACTGGATGGTGAATTTTATTGCGGTAACAGACGGCGTTGAGGATTCCTTCAACAAAATGAAGGTTGGTTCAGTGTGTAGCAGACGGTCGGTTGTGATACAATGGTCAGATGCTGGAGTCGTAACACGTGGCCTACCGGATCTGGGGCAATCGGCCTTGCGTCCTGTGGCATTAAATCTGGTTCTGAGGCAACTAATTGTCACAGAATGCAGGCCGAATTGATGGGCAACTCTATCTACCCAGCTTCCGGCCTGTAGCATCCCAATCGTGTGTTCTCGCTGAACTTCCATTAGTCGTGCATTATAACCCGTCTAATTATTACTCATTTTCGGTCGGACTTTTATAGGCCCCGGTGTCTACAAGGAACTCAAAACAAAAATGGGAGTGTTACGACAATGGTAGTATTCGATCCCAAGCACTGCCAATTGTTTGGTTCCGGACGAAAGGCAGCTCCAGAATATGCGCTGCGACCGCGAAAATTTGTATGGTAGAAGTACCCACTTCCAAAAATAATGCAGCTCAAAAGCATCTTTCTTAATAGGTTTGTCGAAATTTGGCACCAGATTACGTAATTGTGTTTCTTTTTTAGGTCAGTATACTTTGGTAAACCTTTGTCAGTCAACATTATTCCACGCTGCATCCGCAGATGCAAGTTAAAGCTTAACTATCAAAGCTGAATATGTACATTTACACTGTCCAAAAGCATCAGTCCCTTAGCAAACCTTAAAGCTCGTTTATTGGTCAAGAGAGCTAACATTTCAGGTGATTTTCCGAAAAATTGTGCTCCCTGGACCAAAGGCAAGGAGGTCAACCCAAGCTGTTATCAGCATGCCAAAAACTGAAACTGAAATACTGTTATTGTGAATTTGAAGTATTTAATGTATTTGTAAATTAAATAGCCCATGTAGATAAATCATATTTGCTGCATTTGAAAATCAAGACTAACACAAGACTTACATTTTAGGTATTGCTAATAATTTATATAGTTCATACAAAAACAAAAATTCAAGTTATTCTCAAATATCCAGCAGGAGCCTCTTCACATAGGGGTCTATTCTCCCATGCGCGTAAGTCGAAAAAAGCGTGTAATCTCCCCTCAACTTAAGTCTGCGCATTACGCGCCTCGAAGGCAGTTATGCACTTGGGGCGAAGCAAGGCCAAAATCAAGGTGTTTCTGGGCGTTTCTCATGCAAATAACACTTACGCGTATTCTCCCCCTGGCTTACGAGCTTTTTCTGTTAAGCGCTTTTGAGGGCTGTATTAAGGTCAAGCGCCAACATAAGGCGAAATGGAATATTGTGTTTGATTTTACCATTAATTTTAATTTATTACCTCCGCCAGGTTATGTTTTAGGCAGCGTTTGTCTGTCTGTCTGTCTGTGTGTTTGTTAGCAAGATAACTCAAAAAGTAATGCACCGATTTTGATGAAATTTGCAGAGAAGGTGGGTATTAAGTCAGGTTAAATTTTGGATTATCTAGGCCAAAGTACAGCTGAGATATACGGCAAAATTCAAGATTTCAAGTCTATCCAATGGGCCGGAGTTCCAATCGTTGTGCTTTTGGGTTTTGCTGCCTCCTGGTGGAGGTCTGTGCTCTCTGAATGCTTTTCTAGTTTAACATGGTAAAGGTTAAGACATTCAATAATCGATTGTTCTTCCTTATTTCTAAACTACGTTTCTCATAGCCATAATAAATTATCAAACAAAATCATCACATGATATTACGCAACAGCCTCTTCTCCAATTAGTTCAATTACAAATACATTACAAACATACCGGTGGTCATCAAGGTCACAATTGCGCTGTCGGTCCTGGCATCTGGGTCGTTTCAGAGAGTGGCTGGTGATGTCATGCACATATCACAGGCGTCTGTGTGAAGGTGTCTGACACAGTTGGTTGATGCTATGCTGCACCACGTCAGCCACCTTAAGGGGTGGGGGGGTTCTACCGGGTCGCCAGGTTCCCCAGTGTTGTGGGAGCCATTGCTTGTACTCACGTTGCAATCAGAACCCCTTCCACTGATAAGAATATGTACAGAGACCGTAGACGTCGGCACAGCTTTAATGTTCAGGTTGTGTACGATCATGATACGCGCATATAAAGCATCTGCGCCAAATTCCCTGGCTCGGCCCATGACGCCTAGGTACTGCGCAACTGCTTGAAATGCCAAAAAAACAATAAATATTTGAAACTATATTAAGCTTGTTTCCAGTATCTATCGCAGTGACACTTTGAGTATAGGCAAATAATAATGACCATTTTACGTTACCCTCCTTCATCCGTATCCACTCCAAGTTCTTCTCCATGCACTTCCACTGAAGAAAGAGTGGAGCCACCTCCTCCTCCCGTGCAGTGAAATGCACCGGGGATGATGGTTGCCCACCACCTGTTGCGTGTACACTTCTCCAGTGTGCAGAGAGCCTGGCTTTTACAGCGCCCCGTAAAGCTTTAAACTGGGGATACTGCGCTTACATCTCCCCTCCGAAGCCACATCCAGAACGATTTGCAGCTTTCTTCCTCGGATAGCCATCAGTGCCCACTTGCCAAACAGCACCTCTTGGTGCCTTTTCACTGATTTCACCAATACCTCTAACTCCTCATCTGTGAAGTTTGGTTTTCGGCTTTGGCTCGACGTCGCCATCATTGTCTTCATGTTCTATTAATAAATGCGACTGCCCTATATGTTTGTGATGATCTAAAAGTTGTGATATTCTCACGAGTGAGGAGATCGATTTTTTCTTCTTCTTTGTACTGTAATTTTTTTTTACCATTGATAATACTGTGTATTTTAATGTGTGAATAAAGATATTGTTAAATAGGCTACTAGATTGAGCCAACCCTGGCCAATACCAAAGCACCACCCATCTGTTAATCAATTTTAGCCAATAAAGAATAGCCGACATGGAAAGAATCATTATCAGTAAATGGGATAATTGATTGTAATAAAGTATTAAGCACAAGTTCAAGTGAATGTGTCGCTCAAATCAAATGGGACATAACAGGCTATGGATATGGAATTGCGTCATTGCTGAGGCGGTTTCAGGGCGGGGGGATGACCACATGCGGGGTAAGAATCCTTTGTTTGTTAAAGTGTTGCCTTGTCCTGTAGTTGCCAACCTGACTTCGGAGTATTTTGAAATTTCAAGTGCGCAATTTCTAAATGAGATCATATAAACTGTCTTAGTTCGTTTATTTTTGTGTGACTAGAATGTTCTATTTACTTGTCTTCTTTCCTGTCTTCCACGGAACAAACAGGCTGGTGTAGGAGGGGCACATTTTCAATGCTCTGATTACGCTGGTTGAGAAGCGCTGAATAATTTATTTATTATTTCATTATCGCGGCAATTTGTTTGTTTGCATAGCTTTAATGCCATGGTGGCTAGAGTAAGAAATAGAAAAGAGATGCCTGCATTACTTCTTGTAATTGGCACAGACATAGTCTACACAGGCCTACTATTACAGCGGCATATCGTCGGCCTGCTGATAAAATCTCGTATCTTCAAAATATAAAAACATAAACTTCACAGGAAATTAAAATATATATATCTATATATATATATATATAATTGAAAAATAACAATAAAAAAATATAAATGGATAAATATAATTTAAAATAAAAAAAATGTTTAATTCTGCATGTAAGAATAAGTGGACATACGAGTTTTTGTTTCTTATCAGTTTGGAGATACAGGTTTTATCAGCAGGCCCACGATAATCAAATTTAAAGTCTGGTTTGCCTTCTCCATGGACCACGACTGCATTTTCATGGTTAATCAGAAAATTTCATAGGCGGGCTTAATTGAATTAGTTTGTGCACTTTGTGGTACTAACACATTCTCTAAATTCGAGTTCTAGAAGCAGCCTTTTCAGTTACTTTCCTTTACTTTCATTTCTCCAATAAAACTGCATTGTTTTTTCTCCAGTCACATCAGACATTGATGTCACTGATTTAGATGCATCTGCCAAAAAAAAAGAAAGAAGAATATCAGTGAGGAAGCTGCGGAACTTTTGATAATTATTGATACAAATCTTAGAGGCAATAGATCCTATCATTTATTCAAACTGAATGTAGAGGTGCAGAAAAGTAAAATTAAAAAAAGGGTCATCACTGACTTTTGCAGTGCACCATAATATTTTCCATAAATTTAATGCATCGCACAACTGTTAGGTCCTGAGTTTTTGTTTTTCCTGCAATCCAGCTATCTAACAGTGATCAGAAGCAGAACTCAAGCTCAGGCAAGAAATCAGTTTAATGGTTTTAGTAGAGCTTGTGGTCACAGTCTGGGTCAAAGCCAAGCAGCAGGAATGCAGCATACAAGTGATAATCCAAATCATGATCAAATAACACTTCACAGGTCAAATGCCAAACACAAGGGTGTTCCAAATAAAAACCAAAAAGCTGGCCAAAGTTCATTATCAGAAAATCAACAATACACAAGAGATAAATCAGAAATTGTAAACCATGGGCAAAACTCTCAAGTAGTAGAGAATGCTTGTTGAAAAAAAAAAATGCTGGCAAAAAAAAAAAAAAAGGGGGGGGGTGAAACACCGGGCTATATAAAGGGAGCAACGGGGCTAATGGGCAGTGATTACAGCTGCCAGTGCAGAGAAAATTGTGGCAGGAGGTGTGGCCTCGAATGAAGGAAAGTAATGCGCTAATTGCAAAACAGAATGAGGAGGGCCAGTAAGTGAAAGCAAGGGAGAAAACAAAAGCACGTGGCAGGGAACAAGTGTGAGAAAGAAAAGACTTACAATACATATAGGAATACATGAGGAAACGCTTTAAATACAATGGGCTCAAAAATAACTGGCAACCCTCACTGGCAATACGCAAACAATTTCTTTAAAAAAATTGAAGAATTATATACTGATAGGCTTCAGTTCTGCATATTATTTATTCATTTAATTTATGTAGATCATATTATTTATGACATTATTTCTGACTCAATGATAATGCACTTCAGCACCTCGATAATGATGGAATAATTGATCTTGTTTAGCTAACATTTGTTATTGTATGCACAATAAAAACAACTTCTTGTTGAATAAATTCATTTTGATCTTAAACGATATATTTATAAAATATATTTACAAAAGTATAAAGAAACTCTAAATAACAATGGAATCAGACAAAATTATTTACTGATATAATTAAAAATGAATTTCCTCCAAATTAAGGTTTCACAATTTATGGCATCTTTAAAGATTATCGTGAATAACATCTACCAAAATTAAATCAGGCATTCACTTCTTCCACTCTGGAGGTGTCATCAGCAGGATATTGGCACTGTTCTCACCGCGCCTTATAGCGCATTATTTCTCCATACTCGATCCCATTTAGTTCCCCTAATTAGCAACTAAGTTTTAATTTGTTCAGTTGTGAGGATCTATCCGCATCCATTTCCCCTCAGGTTGCTATATAGTTCATTGCTATAATTATCTGGCATTTTCCCATCCACATTTATGGTGACATAAAACGTCAATGTCTTACGAAGCTTCTGAATTCCTGCAGCGCACAAAAGAATACATTTATTTCCACATCCACGTCTTAATACGCCAAAAAAAATGTTTCTAATCGACACAATCGTTAACTCCTGAATGATTGATTTGTGAGTGACGCTTGAATCTCATCACAAAACTCCTTCCTAAGCTTCGCTTATCATGGAGTAAAAATGCCGTTTCGCCACCTTATGTGCGCGTGTTAAGGCTGCCCAGGTAGAAATAAAATACTGTCTACAACCATTGACATTACCAAAATGCAGGTTAACACTCAACCCATTTCCGAGTAAAAATCGGATAATAAACAGAATTAATTTACTGAGCAAATGGGCTTCTAATAAGCTGCGTTGCCATTAATGATTATGACATACAGCTTTGCATCAACGAGGAAGGCAACAATATGAGATTGCATGGTCGGTAATTAAGTGAAATGTCTCGAAATTCCATTTGAAGTAGAGTGATATGTAATACATGCTGCTGAAGATGGTATTTAAGTAAGGTTTAGATTTTGATTAATTTGATAATTGTCGTTCATACAATCTCATATTATAGCCTTCATACAACTTTCCCGAATCGCAGGGAAATTTGACCGATTGGAAAAGACCTTATGGTCTTCGATGCATGGCATGCATACTAAATGATTTTAAATGCATGCCATGTGTCAAACTTTCACAATGCACTATTGTCCAATTTATTAAATTATTCAACTGCCAATGCTTCGTCGTAAGAGGCGATGGTAATTTAATAAATTATTACTTTGCGCAGCAACCAGTGTGCACCCACGCTTCCCAGGAAATGCAACCTATTCTTTTGATCGCTGAAAACATTATGATTAAGAGCAATCTTAAAATAAAGGTTGCGCTGTTTAAAAAATGCAAGAACAGGGGATGGAATTCAGGGAAAGCACTGGGTTAATTATGTTTTATTATCATTTTGCTTATTTGCCATCCGTTCAATATCACTACTAAGTCTGTTGTCACTGTTACCCTTCAGTGATCTGTCATTTCTTACTGCGTTCTTCATAACCACAGGCTTATATATTGGTGTTGATTATTCAGTTGATAAATTGTGTGATTATTCATCAAGCGGTCTTATACAGGGTCAGCTTGAAAGCAATTATGCGTTTAAGGGTCACAGCACGTCATTTGATGGGTCCGTAACGCCAGCGCTACTGCCAGGGGGACATTAGGCTTTAGGGAGTTAAATTCCACATATTTATGTTTTATCTAAGTGTAAAAGAACTATATTGTGCCTTACATCATTTACAGTTTCACTAGGGTATAAAAATGAAGTAACACACATGCAATATCCCTTTCTCACCCAACCCAAAGGAAAAAACAAAACAACTGTCAGTTCAAAACAGGCAGATGGTCATAGCATAGCACATAGACCTGCATAAAGCTGATAATGGCTACAAGAAGTTTCTCAAAGGCCTGAATATGCCACTGAGCACTGTCAGGGAAATTATTTAAAAATTCCAAAGATATGGATGGAACCTTTGAAATCCTCAAGGGTAGGGGACGCAACTGCATCCTCGCCGCCCCCAAAGGTGAGAGAAGCAACAAAATCCCCAAGAATCACTGTGAAGGTCTGTGTGGCATCTTGGGCTCACAAGGTTTCAAAAAGCACCATCAGCTACCACCTTCTCAACCACAGGCTCTTTGCAAGGGTTGCCAGAAGAAAGCCTCTCTGACCAGAAGACACAGAAGCAAGCACTTGGAGTTTCCCAAAAGTCATTTAGATTATGATAAGAACAAGGTGGTTTGGTAAGATGATACCAAGATTGCATGCTACGGTCAGATACAGCATGAGCATGTTTGGCATCAAAATCGAGATGCGTACAGAGAGAAGTACTTCATAGCCACGGTGAAACATGATGGTGGATCAGTCATGTTTTGGGGCTGTTCTAAATCAAGAGGTACAGTAGCACTGGTTAAGACTAATGGTGTAATGAATTCCACCAAGTATTAGGATAATTTGGCTGACAATCTGGTCGTCTCTGCAAGAAGGCTGGGATTTTGGCCATAGGTGGAATTTCCAGCTAGACAATGGCCCAAAGCATACCTCAAGATCCGCACAGAACTGGATCTCTGACAACAAAATCAACATTCTGCAATGGCCATCGCAGTTGCTAGACCTCAATCCAATTGACAACCTGAGTTGAAGAAGACAGTTGATAAATGCAAGATCAAGAATATGACGTATCTTGAGAGGATCTCCATAGAGGAATGGTCCAAAAGCCTCCTAAACGTGTGCTTTAACCTTGTCAAAAAATGGCAGGAAAAGACTCCATGCTGTTATCCTTACCAGGGGTGGTTGCAATAAGTACTAAATGAGGGGTGCCTATTTTTATGGAACCTTGAGTTTTTGTTTTTTTTATGTCGTATTTAATGATTGTTATGATTTTGGTAGTTTCCATCGAAATATTAATTAAGTATTTCATGCATTTTAGCATATTCTGTTTCTCTATGATTATATTCTATTATCCATTTGGTCACACTTTATTTGAAGTGTTGCTCAGAAAGGCTTTATACAGTATGTATAATGCCTTCATAAATGAGACATAATGTCTTCATAAATCATACATAAGCAAATGTCATACTTTGTAAAGGGTGGAATCACACATCCTTTTTCAGCATGTGATGCCAGATGTCACAATGACAATGTCACTTCGCTGACAATGTCGCCCTTTATCGCATTTAGCCACTAGCTAATTGACACTGTCAGTTATATCACAGCTAGCGTCACATGTTGAAGAAGGATGTGTTATTTCAACCTTTACAAAGTATGACATTTGCTTATGTATGATTTGGGAAGATATTATGTCTCATTTATGAAGGCATTATACATGCTGTATAAAGCATTTATGAGCAACACTTCAAATAAAGTGTGACCATTCATTTATTTCTGTGTTGTTTGTGCATTGCCTGTCAGGGGTGCCAATGATTATTGAGCCCACCATGCTTAACAATCAAGAAAAATAAATAAATACACAGAATATACTGTTATGGTCCAGACCAGGAATCAAGTGCCGAGTCAGACCTGCAATTCAACGGGTAGTTTATTGACAGCAATACGGCGAAGATTGGGGACTGAACCCCTGATGATGAAGTGGGGGTGGAACTCCAAACTTGCATGGCAATGTTCAGTACGGAGGAAACAGGCAAGGCTGGGCTGACAGTTGCCAGCCAGTGGCCTCCGGTATGCAGCCGGGTGTAGTACAAACTGTTGTGAATTAAGTATTTATGCTTTGTTTTTGTATGTTTTCAGTTTCATGATGTTTAGAATTATTTGTTTCTTTGTGTTAGATTTACTTCTAGTGTGATTGTTCATGTTTCATGATTGTTTCATGAATGCTTGTCTTTTGTCACTCGCTCCCTTGTGTGTCTAAGTGTGGTGTCTTGTTTCCATTCACAGTCTTTTCCCTTGTCTCTTCTGGTTGGGTACTTCCTGCTTCCTTCTTCCTGTCCTTGTTAACTGTCTGCACCTGAATAGTTTAGCTGAGGCACTGGTGATTAGAAATGGGTAGGACTACACATTAGAGCAGAGTAGTTAGGCACGGTGATTAGTTAGTTTGAAGAAGCAGGGCACACCTACTCGTTCAATCTGTCCTATCACTTTCCTTTGCTGTTCTAGATTCTGCCTCCTCTCAGCTGTCCTTCATTTCTTGGGCTAAACACTCTAATTAATTTGTTTATAAAGACCCCACTTTTCCGCTTGTCTTTGTCCATTTGTGACCGTTCCTTGCTCTGCCTGGTCGTTCCGTCTCTGCGCTTTTTCTCAGTGTGTTTTTGTGATTATTGAGAGTTTTTGTCCTTTGTGATTTTCTGTACTCTAGTTATTGATTGTATTTTGTCGAGTGAGTGTGGTGAGTTTGAGAGTCTCCCGTTTTCCCCAGTTCCCTTTATAGTTTGACTGTTTAGTTCATTTCTGTGTCTCCCTCTTCCCTTCCAATTCCCCTTTCCCTTTTCCCCATTCCCTTAGGTTAGTTTCCTTTTGTTTCTGTATTCTGTGCTGACTGATTTCCTGGTTTTTTGACATTTTGCCTGTCCCCGACTAAGATTGAGCGTTTCTGTGATATTCCTGATTTCTGGCTATTGACCTCTGTTTCTGTCTATGAGCAACGGTAATGTTAATAAAAGACGCTCTTCCGAGCTTGAACCGTGATTGGAGTCTCCGTACGTTCATTACACAGACCCGCACTGAACTGTTCCAGAGGATAAGAAGGCTGCTTGAGAGGAACACGGTCCCATTCTTGGACCTGGATCAGGAATAAAAGCTTGTTCCTAACAAACTAGATCAGGAGAATAAACTTGGAAGGATTCACTAGAGCACGGTCCTAGTCCTGGACCCGGATTATGATTGGAAGCTTGTTCTTGATAACTGAAAAGATGAACGGGCTTGAGTGGCATTGATTTGAACTTGGTCCCAATCCTGGATCCTGATTCAAGTTAAAGCCACTCAAGCCTGTTCAACTGTTCAGCACTAGTAGTGCTAGTTGCATTAGACAAGGACAAAGAACTTTTACTAATAAATATTGACATGTTAGTACGACAGTAACTTTACATTTCAAAAACTTGCATCTAAAGCAGAGGACTTAAATGCCCATCACACCGTCATTAGAGAACAATTGTCTAATATTCTGGGAATTTTTCCCCCTTGGGGTTGGCAGTATTCACTATTTGCTCTCAAATCTAGGATCTTGGATGAATACATCAAAAAGTCCCTGGCTTCCAGCTATATCTGACCATTATCCTCTACATCTAGTGCTGACCTCTTCTTTGTGTCTAAAATTGACAGCTCTTCTGCCCTTGCAGCAAGTACACGGATCTGAACTCCATGACTGTCAAGAACTGGTACCTCTGCCATTAATGGACTCTGGTTTCTCCATCTTCCAAGGATGCTACAACTTTAGAAAGTTGGACCAGCAAATGCCTATTGTTTGGTTTAATTTTAGACCCCATGCAGTCAACGTATTGATGATGCCATTCGGGGTTAGTAACGCCCCTGAAGTGCTCCAGAATCTCATTAACAATGTCCTTAGCAACATGACTTTCCACTTTGTGTCTAAGTTGATGACCTTCCACACTCTGGAGGATCACATCCAGCATGTCTGCCGGGTTATCCACCATCTGCTTGAGAACCAGCTTTACTTAAAACCTGAGAAGTGTGAATTACATTATACCTACTCCCCTGGGTCAGGCCTGCTCACAATGCCTTACCTGAGGTGGGTCTTCGGATGTTCCCCTTTGAGCGTCTTGGCTGCCATCCACCCCCCCCCCTTTTTTTTTCAGGCTAAGGAGAGAGATGTGGAGGTTCCTTTGTCCGAGTTCCTAGTTTGTCGTGCCTGCCGGGGACGGCATTAGCTGCAGTAACAATGTAGAAAACAAACAGGAATCGAGGTTCCTATGAATAAAGTACTGGAATAAACAATAACAGCACTAAGTATAAAGAGTTTTATATTATATATGCAATAGACTGGGAATAACACATCACAAAGACAAAGTGTGACACTGAGTTAAACAGTTGATTTTCTGAAAAAAACTTTAAATACTACATAGATGTTAAAGTAATGATAAAAAAAAGTTGTCTGCTATTATTTAACTTTTCCCTATTTCTCACAGTTGACTTATGGCCAGTTCGTCCTTGCGGTGGTATGCCTTCAAAATATACAATATAAAGTGCTCACAGTTCTTCATGAAGGGAAAGAAGAAAAATCTGCTAGTAACTTAATCATAATTATGGTAGTGAATGACGAGTGGCAAAGGATTTTCATCGCTGGGGAAAAAAGAAAAGCAGTAACCCCGTTCATTACTCACACTTTCCCCTTATAACAGTTTTGAAATTAAATCAATAGAGGAAAAAAAAACACAAATTAGTGTATAAACAAAAAAATACACACAACGTGGTGAGTTCAGTGACTGACATGCAGGCAGTCCAGAACAAAATCAAGCAATATGTACAGGAGCCTAAAGACAGTGGGCTACTGATTATGACGTGCAGGCCGCTTGTTTTGAAAGCTAACTTTCTAAAATGTAATAACCATTGCCATATACTGCAAAAAGTAGTTCTGTTTAGAAGGGACTCAGAGTGTGCATACTTCCACCAATGCATTCATCTTTATACCACATATTGGCAAAATTGCTGCAGAAATAATTTACAAATGAGTCAAGGTGGCATTTTTTGCCATATTTGAATTTGAATCCATCCCAAAATTAAATCATGGCCCACACTTCCGCAATGGCCTAACCATCCACAAAATATCTTCAAAATTAACTGAGTAATTGAGAAATATTCTCAAACAAAAAATCAGGCAAACAGAAAAAAAACAGACATGGCTCAATACATTACCAATACCTAACTTAGTTGGCAGAGATAGTAATAATAATGCATCAATTTTATATAGTGCTTTTCTGGGCACTCAAAGATGCTTCACACTGGATACATTATTCATTCACTCACACATTCACGCTCTGATGGTGGTAAACTACATTTTTGTAGCCACAGCTGCCCTGACGGAAGCGTGGCTGTCAGTATGCACCTACAGCCCCTCCGACCACCACCAAAAATTCACACACAGCCATACAGGAGTGTTCCTACTTTGCATGTTTTGTGGGTGGGGGAAACCGGAGAGCCCGGAGGAAACCCACGCGAACACAGGGAGAACATGCCAACTCCACACAGAAAGGCCCCAGGCCAGATTCGAACCCACAACCTCTTTGCTGTGCTTACTTCAGACCTGTCACGTTCGCATCAAAAATTCAAAGTAGCACTTGTGAACAATGCTTTGCCTTTTTAGCTCAGTTCCCTTCTTCAACATTAATTGTACCAGCGAGCCTTTTGAGGTCTGTTCCACGGTCTTCCAGCCCCTTACCCATTTTTCAGTTTTTCTCACCACTCTAAGACACCATGATTTCTCACAGATTTTCACTTTCTCATAATATGCTATACCTTGTCCTCAAGATATCGATGTCTTTCACTGCAGCAATCTCCATGCCTTACTTTTTTCCTGCCCTCTTGCTGATAGGCAACTGTGAGGCAACTGTGACACGATGCTGCCCTGTACTTCTACATGATGACTAGTTTAAAACTGTCTACTATATTAACTACAGTACAATAATGGCGTGGAACCTGTCCAAATTGATTAAACCAAGGCTTCGACAGTGCCCTGTGTAGGTTTTCCTAATTCTTGGTTCACTCTGCAAAACTCTAATTAAAAAGTTCCAACTCAGCCTCTTATATCCTTTCAATGAACGTTCCCCATGTTCAGTCCTTTTGTCTGTTCTTAACATTGAATCAGTGAGATCTATGCTGAGAAAAGTTATTTAATTCATTTCCGAATGTGATTCCGTTTGCTGACTGGCAGGTCTTGTATTATCTCATTCCTCGAAGATCTCTTTGTGAATTTTTAACCATTATCTGACACTCAATTTTTATACTTCTCAAGTAAACCCTCATTTTCACTTCTAAATAAGTCCTTGGAGTTTCTACAATTTTTTTACATGAATTGGGATTGTAATTAACATTAGTGGTACACTGAATTTCACAATTATTTCCTCATCAGAGAAAATGCTCTCAGAAAATGGCATACTCCAATCTACATTGAGAGAATATACGATTTAATGCTTGATTTTTTACAATGCTATTTGTACTGCTTGTTTGAAATACGATGAGCACCATAATTCATTGATCAGCAACATTTTTTCTTTGCTTGGTTAATTTGGTTCAGTCGGCCGAGTTAATCACTGGATCAAAAGACCAGTGCAGGCAAGACCAGTGAAGACACCCAGTGTCTGGTGATGTTGATGCATCACATACTAAAGGCAGTCATATCACATCAAGGAACTGCAACCATAAAATAAACTCATTATTTTATCCTAGCTAGATTATGCAATATTGTCCAATATTTTTTGCTGTGCATCAAAATGGGGGACTGTGTCAAGGAGAGCTGCCATTTATAAAGGGTTCATCAGACATGGTTGAAAACTTATTTGAACTAGAAATGGTTTTTACACGTAAAGACAGATGTCTCCCCCTTCCCCCATTTCACATTTTAGAGTTATGGTCCGGAAACGAGTCCCACCCTTTAATATGCCTAAGTCAAAATTGTTGCCATGGAAACAGAAAAAATAAAATTCAAAAGCAGTTCAAACCCTCAAAAGACACATCTACATGTTATGGAGAGACACTATATCAAATTTGGTGAGAATCGGTCGAGCAGTTTCAGAGTTATGCTCCAGAAACAAATGGGAACGCTGACGCCGACGCCAACGCCAACGGGAATTCAGGCAAAAACATGACATAATAAAAGCTGACAGCCTGCACATCAACATCACTGGCACAGTATCCAGACAAAGTCGAAGTACTCGAGGGCAGATCCAAAATAAAAATTGTTTCACAGATCAATCAATTATGGTGCTCACTGTGTTACAGCAACTGCATTATGAATTTCGCTTGCCTACTACAGTGCCATTCCATACTTTCCTTTATCATAAATTTCCTCATTAATACGGGGAATCTTCCCATGTGATAGGGGCGTGAGGCAAGAGGCTGTATCAGCCCGCCGAGCAAAATCCCGTATCAGTGGCAGCAACCATTGCCAAAGCAACAGTCACGAACGTCATTGGCAACGCATCACTTTAGACACTGTTATGACAGAGAGAGGCATGAATTCCTTGAGCAGCAGTCGCTCCTTGCTGGATAGCACTAATGGACATCTGACGGGGAGCAAAATTTTTCAGTCGGTTCGTCTCCATTTGCATGGGTTTCTTGTCGGGCGAGGTCCGTTCAATCAGACAGTTTTGTGTATTTTGAGCCTCGAGCAGCAATGGAGATGACTTTCACCACCAGATAATTTTCTTTTACAAAGTTTCTATCTGTTGAACGTCCCAAAATATTATCCGGCAAGCTGTGACTGCTGCCCTAGCAGCTGAAATTTCTGTACTGGGCTGTTATAGAAAAGGAGCTTGATACAGAATTATTTGTAAACAGTATGCCGCATTTTGCAGCAATATTCATGCGAAGGGCTGTATTAAAACTTTTCAGGTGTAAATTATGGTAGAAAGGCAAATTTATTACCTTAATGGAGAAGAACGCGTTTGCATGCTAACTAGCAAATTAGCCATTCCATTGACTTGAATCCACCGTTGACTAAAAGCAAATGCTAGTGCTACTGGCCTGAAATGATGACAATAATAACCTGAAATAAATGATTTGGACAAAATGTATGGTTAATTATGATCAAAACGAGTATATGATAAATAGAACATCATATGGGCATTTTCATATCACACCGTGTATCAACCCTTGACCAGTATCAACCCTCGAGCTAAAGCTCTCGGGCTGAAACTGGGGTCTTGAGTTGATACAGCGCGTGATATGAAAATGCCCATATGATGTTCTCTATGTTCAAAATAGGCCGATTGCAAGGCCTGAATTAATACTGCTCCGTTTCCTCAGGGGACACTGATCTGCCTTGGGTCCTCAGCAATACACTTGCCACACAGATGCGAAACTCATCTGAGGTTGATCAGATTAGCGGCTATCTAGACAATTGAAGGAGAGATATACCGACCCCAATTCCAATGAAGTTGGGACGTTGTGTAAAACGTGGATAAAAACAGAATGCAATGATTTGCAAATTCTTTTCAACGTATATTCAATTGAGTACACTACAAAGACACAATATTTAACGTTCAAACTGATAAAATGTATTGTTTTTCTTTTAGCAATATTCACTCATTTTGAATTTGATGCCTGCAACATGTTTCAAAAAAGCTGGGACAGGGGCATTTGTGCTATTGTGTTACATCACCTTTCTTTTTAACAACACTCAATAAGCATTTGGGAACTGAGGACACTAATTGTAAAAGCTTTGTTGGTGGAATTCTTTCCCATTCTTACTTGACGTACGACTTCAGCAGCTCAATAGTCCAGGGTCTCCGTTGTCGTATTTTGCGCTTCATAATGCACCACACATTTTTAATGGGAGACAGGTGTGGACTGCAGGCAGACCAGTCTGTACTCACACTCAACAGCCACACTGTTGTAATACATGCAGAATGTGGCTTGGCATTGTCTTGCGGAAATAAGCAGGGATGTCCCTGAAAAAGACTTTGCTTGGTTGGCAGCATATGTTGCTCCAAAACCTGTATGTACCTTTCAGCATTAATGATGCCTTAACAGATGTGCAAGTTACCCATGCCATGGGCACTAATACATCACCATACTGTCACGGATGCTGGCTTTTGAACTTTGCACTGATAACAATCTGGATGGTCCTTTTCCTCTTTAGCCCAGAGGACACCACGTCCAAAATATCCAAAAAGCTTTAAAAGTGCACTCGTCAGACCACAGCACACTTTTTCACTTTGTGTCAGTCCATCTCAGAAGACCTCGAGCCCAGAGAAGCCGGCAGCGTTTCTGGGTATTGTTGATATATGGCTTTTGGCTTTGCATGGCAGAGTTTCAACTTGCACTTGATTTTCCGAAGTGTTCCTGAGCCCATATGGTAATATCCTTTACAGAACGATGTCGGTTTTTAATGCAGTGCCACCTGAGGGACTGATGGTCATGGGCATTCAATGTTGGCCTTGCTGCTTACGTTTAGATATTTCTTTGGATTCTCTGAATCTTTTAATGATATTATGAACTGAAAATTATGAGAACCATAAATTCCTTGCAATTTAGGGTTGAGAAAAGTTGTTCTTAAACTGTTGGACTGTTTGCACACGCAGTTGTTCGCAAAGTGGTAAACCTCGCCCCATCTTTGCTTGTGAACGACTGAGCCTTTTGGGGATGCTCCTTTTATACCTAATCATGACACTCACCTGTTTCCAATTAACCTGTTCACCTGTGGAATGTTCCAAACAGGTATTTTTTTAGCATTCCTCAACTGACCCAGTTTTTTGTTGGTATGTGTATGGGCAGTGTGGGTAGGACACAATGCCGATCAATTTTGGTTGCCGTGGTAACATACGTCACTAAATAATAGACTATTTTGTGTTAAAAATAAGCCAAAATGATCACAGGAAATAACTGGGGCTCTGCCGCTGAACCCAGTTTTAGCACTTGTAGAATTGGTAATTTATGGAACTAAACCTTTCGATGAGCAACAGCCTTTTGTGGAGTAGTGATATATTGTATATCATATATATCATATATATTGATATATTATATAAAAAAGAACATGTGGGCGATTGGAGGCTACACCCACTGATTGCTGGTTACCAACCTGCCTAGTTTATGTTATTGACATTATTATCACATGTATAACATATGTATATTTTGTCAGTATTGCCTATGGGTGATCTATTTATCATCGCTTAATGAATAACACTTTGTCACAAAATTTTGACTTTTTCTCGTTCCTGGGGAGAATGTGTTATTTCCCAATGGCTTACCTAAAGTAAACGGAAAAAAGCTATTTTTCTCTTCAAACTTTGCTTTTGTGACATGGGTGATGAAATTTTCAATTCTGAACAGTAAAGGCAGATTCAGTGCTGACTTGCTAATAGAGAATTTTCTAGAGCTTACAAGGATTTTCAAGAATTTTCTTGGATGTTGTAAAACTTACGAGAAATTCAAGAATCTTTTAAAATTTCCCTGACCTTTCCATAGTAATATATATACAGCGGCTCCCCACTCACCATGTCAGTTTAGCTGCCTAAGTGAACTCATACATTTTTCAGAGATGGCATCAGGAAGCTGCATGCATTTTCCAGATGCAGTCTGCAACGTTTGTGGCCAATTTATCAAAACACGAGCAAAAAAGTACTCTGTGACAGCATTTGCTAAAATACTTCAGGCCTAAAAGGTATATTTTGGCATGCCTGTTGGGAATCAACACAAACTCTGGGCACTTCGTTTTGCCTTCGAGGACTGCAAAAAAAAAAAAAAATTTAGAAGATTAGACAGAGCTTCTAGGGGGCTTGAGACTTCTTCAGTTTGAAGGTCTAAGAACAGGCAAAAATTTTAAGCATAAATATCATTAGGGTCATAGTTAACCCCTTTGTGCAGAAGCCAAATTTGACTATTTATGGGTTACCCACTTTAATGCTGTATAATTCAAGATTTCAAGACGGCATGAAGTGTAACTCAACAATTACGCAGAAGAGTCTGAGCATATGATTGAGTGATTGGCTATCAACGCCAGTACTCGCATGGATAGAAGGAAGCGCTGGATTTGTCAATGAATTAATCTGCGCGTAAATCCACGGTAGGGAACTACGAATTTTTTTGTATGTGACGACTGTAATTAACAGTAGAATGTGAGAGAATTAATAACATGTCGATTTTTTTGCCTCAGAAAACTGATTTTTCTGAACCATTACTTGGAATACTGTTGGCTCACTGTGGCTTAACTGGTTGCTACAGAGGAAAACGATTTTTTCTGTGTCAAGATATCGTTTTTTTAAACTGCTGGATCGATACTATGGGCAAGGATACTGACCCGTTTGCACATCAGGCTTAGCTGAGGAGTTTAATTCATGCAGCTCTTGAAAAACAGGGCGTGGAGTGAACTTCCCCATATTCAGAACCGCGTTCGAGGTCTGCTTGCTTGTGAACATTCAATAACTGATCCGGGGGTGCCATCTAGTGATCGAGTACAGTAACAGCATGCTTAAATTTGCAGGTCTATAGATGCGGGCGTCTACATCTGCAGAAAGGGGTTAATAACCATATTACTGAAAAAATTTTAACTAAAAGAATCAAGTGTGAGCCATACTCACACAATCCATTTTGTATCAACTCATCTTATCTTAGGGTTTACAAGGGTCTGTTGATGAAAGTTTTTGGATGAAGATGTTACCGGTGTCAACACATCCTGTTTTTTTCAGTGAATGTTGGCCATACCCTTGGCCAAATTTCAGTAAATTCCCTTAGTGTGTCATGGGAACTTTGTCAAATGTACCGTCGTCGACACACATAGCCATTAGAAATCCATTTCAGAACATATTTTTTGAACAAATGTCTTCCTATCTCAGTAGTATGACATCAATTTCAACTAATAATTTTTTCATTCATTAGGAAAATACACTCAACAAAAATATAAACGCAACACTTTTGTTTTTGCTCCCATTTGTCATGAGATGGACTCAAAGATCTAAAATTCATTCCAGATACACAATATTACCATTTCTCTCAAACATTGTTCACAAATCTGTCTAAATGTGTGATAGTGAGCACTTTTGCTTTGCTGAGACAATCCATCCCACCTCACAGGTGTGCCACATCAAGATGCTCATCAGACACCATGATTAGTGCACAGGTGTACCTTAGACTGTCCACAATAAAAGGCCACCCTGAAATGTGCAGTTTTTGCTTTATTGGGGGTCTGGGGACTCAGAACCAGTCAGTATCTGGTGTGACCACCATTTGCCTCATGCAGTGCAACACATCTTCTTCGTATTGAGTTTATCAGATTGTCAATTGTGGCCTGTGGAATGTTGGTCCACTTCTCTTCAATGGCTGTGCGAAGTTGCTGGATATTAGTGGGAACTGGTACGCGCTGTCGTATACGCCGGTCAAGCACATCCCAAACATGCTCAATGGGTGACATGTCCGGTGAGTATGCTGGCCATGCAAGAACTGGGACATTTTCAGCTTCCAAGAATTGTGTACAGATCCTTGCAACATGGGGCCGTGCATTATCTTGCTGAAACATGAGGTGATGTTCATGGATGTATAGCACAACAATGGGCCTCATCACGGTATCTCTGTGCATTCAAAATGCCATCAATAAAATGCACCTGTGTTCTTCGTCCATAACAGATGCCTGCCCATACCATAACCCCACCACCACCATGGGCCACTCGATCCACAACATTGACATCAGCAAAGCGCTCACCCACACGACGCCACACACGTTGTCTGCCATCTGCCCTGAACAATGTAAACCGAGATTCATCCGTGAAGAGAACACCTCTCCAACGTGCCAGACGCCATCGAATGTGAGCATTTGCCCACTCAAGTCTGTTACGGCGACGATCTGGAGTCAGGTTAAGACCCCGATGAGGACGACGAGCATGCAGTTGAGCTTCCCTGAGACGGTTTCTGACAGTTTGTGCAGAAATTCTTTGGTTATGCAAACCAATTGTTTCAGCAGCTGTCTGAGTAGCTGGTCTCAGACGATCTTGGAGGTGAACCTGCTGGATGTGGAGGTCCTGGGCTGGTGTGGTTACACGTGGTCTGCGGTTGTGAGGCCGGTTGGATGTACTGCCATATTCTCTGAAACGCCTTTGGAGACGACTTATGGTGGAGAAATGAACATTCAATGTCCGAGCAACGGATCTGGCTGACATTCCTGCTGTCAGCATGCCAATTGCACGCTCCCTCAATGCTTGCGCCATCTGTGGCATTTTGCTGTGAGACAAAACTGCACATTTCAGGGTGGCCTTTTATTGTGGACAGTCTAAGATACACCTATGCACTAATCATGGTATCTGATGAGCATCTTGATGTGGCACACCTGTGAGGTGGGATGGATTGTCTCAGCAAAGTAAAAGTGCTCACTATCACACATTTAGACAGATTTGTGAACAATGTTTGAGAGAAATGGTAATATTGTATATGTGGAATGAATTTTAGATCTTTGAGTCCATCTCATGACAAATGGGAGCAAAAACAAAAGTGTTGCGTTTATATTTTTGTTGAGTGTATATCAGCTACAATGTGCATTGATAAGCATGTGATTATAATCATTGGTGACATTTTATGGGGCCCCAGGATTGGTGGCCTCTCCCAAAAACTAAAAAATGTTAAACATATCATTTTCTGTCATAAAGAAAATTGATATTACAGGTTTTTCTAGTGGATTCACGAACCCCATGGGGTGGTTTATCTATGCTGAAAATCGTTTTGAAATCGGTGGTTTGGGCCAGAAAATGCCCTTAATAGGACCTCACGTTAATAAAATGTTATTCATATTTTGTTTTGTTCACACCTTATGTAAATTTAAATATGCAAATTTTCCAGTTTTTACGTAGAAAATTGGTTAATTCCTAAATTTCATTACCCAGGTCACAAAAGCAAGATGCATTTTCTATTCTTTTACAACATAAGCAATAAGGAATAAACATACACTATCCAGGAACAGCTGAGGAGACTGGTGAAATCCCTGCACTGTCTAACAATTTATCAAAACCTTGAAGGATAGTAGTGAACTGTCAACTTACTGGAAGAAATGGGTTGGAGAAAAACCATGACAGATCCTGATCGGAGATTAATAAAATGCTTGGTGAAGTTTCATCTTTAAAAAATCAATAGTAGAACTCATGGCTATGGTAAATTATGAAGGTAGAAGCATCTCCACGTGCAATATGCAACAAGAACTTGGAGGATTGGGATGGAACAGCTGCATGGCCACTAGAATAGTGTCGCTTATTGGGGAAAAAAGGACTTCAGTTTGAAAGGGAGCACAAAGACTGGACCGAAGAGCGATGGAAATAGGTCAAGCAGCTTAATAAATCCAGATTTACCCTATGCCAGAGTGATGGGCACATCAGGGTTAGGAAGCCCATGAAGCGATGTAGTTGTCATGCATACACTGTTATAAACTTGCACCTTTTTTTGGCAGTCAATTTAATTGGCACCTTTTTGGCCAATTATTTCAGTTGTGATTTTACAATCGGTTAAAAACAGAGGTTCTGGGTATGTTGACTGTAAACCACAGTCAAATGTGTGCAGGAGTCCACTTAGAGTTAAAATAACAAGGAGACAATGTGATAATTGAATTTTTAAATTCAGTCAAGGTATAACAGTGTAGTGCCCACTGTACAAGCCTCTGGGGACAGTGTTATAATCTGGGGTTGCTTCAGTTGGTTAGGTCTAGGGTCAGCACTGGTCTGCAGCAATAAAATTAATTCAGCAGTCTGTTGTAGGAGGACTCTATCCTCAGTCCAGGCGAGTGGACAAAGTATTCCTTTACATTTGTCGATCTATTCTCATGCAATGTCCACAGTTTCCAGAGTCTGATGCAATTGGGTTTATTGGAAGTACAACGGTACACTACAGGCCAAAAGTTTGGAAGCAATATCAAATTTGAACAAAAAAACAAAGTTTCATTGACATACTTAGCAACAAAATAAACATGATAATTATATAAAGAGTAACTTATTAGGATACATTTTTACTCAAATTATCAGGCCCATATTACTAGGTCCATGGTCCTAGTGCCGCCGGATTGCCGTTGGCATCTGGTGGGGTGTAAATGATGACATAAAGTGAATAATACAAACTGTGATTTTTTTTTTACTTTTTCACTGAAGTTGTGACTCTTGCAAATCTTCTCAACCCAAAAACTAAACCCCTCATTTCTTTTGTTGACATTTATTCAGCAATGGTCAGGTAACATCAATGTGTACAGTGCCTAAAGGTAAATAGGGGGAAAAGGTGCATATAAATGAAAGAAAAATCTAGTCATGCAATAAATACATCCCAAAATCCATAGATTTCATATTGGTTTTTGAGAAGGGCATTGGGAACAGAAATTTAAAGATGCTTCCAAATTTTTGACTTGTATTGGCCTTGCTTCCAAACTTCTTGCCTGTAGCGTAACCATGGACTGTATAAAAAGATGGATGCAGCACTCCAAGTCTGAAAGCTGCAGCCAATGCGGAAATTTCCAAAATTTGAATTCTATTTACTGGCCAGCAGATGGCAACGTCGGTGCTTGCAGAAAGAAGTTCAATGCCATAGAAGTCTATGTGAAAATGACACTACTTTTCCACCTGAATTATTATTTAAATAATGATTTTCCACATTACTTAATTGTATCTATCACAAGTTTCAAGTCTCCTTAGATAAATCATTATGTTCATTCTTGTAAATTATGGTCCCAAATAGACTAGAATAAAGGATAATATGCTGGCCAGAATATGTTTTAGGGGCGTGGCTATCCTCTGGTCCTTGTCTAATACGGTCAGATCCACACGTAGATCCACCCCTCACTCCACACTGGAAATTCAATTCACGCTCTCGTCCAATAGGAAGCACATCCGGTTTCAAAATGACAAAATGGCACAATTAAAATAGTCAAAATTGAGGCTTCCTAAATGATATGCTGATGCCAATGGGTGATGTCACGGTTGCTGCGTCCATCTTTTTATACAGTCTATGTGTGTAACTCAAAGTGACATACAATAACCCAGGCTTATCTTTGCGAACCTACACTCCATCTGCAGTGGGTAGGTTAAGTCCTTCTACCCACTGCACACTTTCGTACTCTTTTATAATAATGGCCACCAGGTGGCAACCGCAAGTCGATGACGACTGA
Source organism: Gymnothorax reevesii (assembly GCA_029721435.1). Classification (NCBI taxonomy): domain Eukaryota; kingdom Metazoa; phylum Chordata; class Actinopteri; order Anguilliformes; family Muraenidae; genus Gymnothorax; species Gymnothorax reevesii. Next base: position 44,406,760 of record CM056583.1, on the reverse strand, counting down.
GGACCAATCAGCGCTGAGCTTACAAATGCGTCGCCAGCAGCAGATGGAATAGCGGAAGCAAAATGTAAACGGTAAACAATCCGCAATGATCATGGCAGAAAATACTCCCAAAAAAAGGATATACCGTTGTGGCAAAGGTCTTTCATGCTTCTGCGTGGTATGTCAGTGCGATATAAGACTTGGAATATAATCTGTCGTGCGAAAAATTCGTTTCGCGTCCGGTGAGAAAGCGACTCTAGGATGTTAAATAACATAAAATTGGCATGCTAGCTAAAATATTATAGTCATCAATGTCTCTAGCAAAACAGCTCGCTCGCGAGTATTCAATTGTGAGCGAACTGTAGCCTTTAAGCTTGCTAGCTAGTTGGCCATGTAGCTAAATACAATGGCGCGCTAATTATGACACAGCTTGGCATCACTTTGGCTTGCTAGCTATCCTATTATTAGCTAGGTAGCCACCTACCTTGTTAGCGAGTAAGGCTCAAACCGTAGCCTTATTTCGCCGGCGTAATCATGACCCAAATTGAGCCATGTTTAAATCAGGATAATTAGACTGTCACTTCACGGCCTGAACTGAATTTTAAGATGATACTTATAGATCTAGGCAATTATTATGACAGATTTACAAACCTGTTCCCAGACTCATTCTCCAACACCCGATCCAAGTTGTCACTGTCAGCATGTAGATCGATCGCCGTGATGCCGATGCTCCTCAAATGAGCAACCTGGGTGCTAATAAATGTCACCAACGGAGACACGACTAACACAGCTGGATCTGCAGCCTGGCCCGAGGGTGACAAAAGTGACAGGCCTGACTCACGAGCGGTTGAAATCGCCGAAGTCAGGCCTTCGAAACACAAGGATTTGCCGCTGCCAGTCGGCATACAGTCGAGAACATCTTTCCCCAGCAGCACAGACTTTATAGCTTCCATCTGGTAGGTTCTTAAACTGTCGATATGCCATATACCGCACAGTTTTTCCTCGACATTTTTCATCAAAACGTCCATGACGTCGCTTGTCGTGGAGGAAGCCAATATGTTTGATCACGTGGGTCGCCCGGAGCCAATGACAAAAGATGTTATAGATTCTGAATTTTAAGGCAAGATGAGTGCGCTGATTTGATGGTTGTGATCATGTGACCTAGTGGCCATTATTATGAAATAGTACGAAAGCGTGCAGTGGGTAGAAGGACTTAACCTACCCACTGCAGATGGAGTGTATACAAACCAAGTAACATTCATTCTCCAACAATTGCCTAACACCAGCTTTTGATAGGTTTCCCTTTTTATTTCCCTCTATATATATATATATGGCATTTTCTGTTCAGGTGGTTGCTGAGCGTTGACCTGAAAAAAAAAAAAAGTTGTTTGCTGATCTCTTTTTCGATACTCAACATGGAGATAATTTGTTTTTGGCTTCTTGCTTTGCAGAAAAAGGCATGTGCTTTACTGTACATCAGGAGTCAACTTGCAAAACATGCTCAGTCTGTAATGGCCGGTAGTATACGGAGGCCAAGTGCAACGACAGAGGGAAAGATAGCAGCACGAACACTGCACAAATACAGAGAACAACAGAGACCAAACGCAAGTACTCACGCTTCCGAAGGATGTATAATACTCCAAACCACGGAAGCTAAGCGAGACAGAAAAAGGGAGAAGAAACTCCAACAATAAGAAGATAGAAAGTCATAAAAAACCTGACTACAGATATCTTCGGCTATAGTGCGAAGCTAAACACAGGCACTCCAGCGAAGGACACAGAATGACTGTGCATATCTTTGATGCAAAGTCATCACCTAGCTGTGCAACAATTGCTTTGCAGAAAACGGCAGATGACAATCAGCAAGAGTATCAAGAAGAGGTCATAAATACCATTCGGCAAAACTTCTACGTGGATGATTGTTTGAAAGCAGTAAGCAATACGGAACAGGCCATCTTGCTATATCAACAGCTCACTGAGGTATGCTCAAAAGGCGGCTTCCATCTAAATAAGTGGATCAGTAATGGTCGGATTGTCCACTCTGCTATTCCAGAAGAGAATAGAGCACAAGAAGTGAGAACTCTGGATTTGAGCAAAGAACAGTTGCCAATAGAAAGAGCTCTAGGTGCTCAGTGGGATGTGGAGAAAGATGTCTTCACCTTTTGCATAGTAATCAAGCTTCACCAGATACCCAGAAGGGGAATACTGTCCATTGTGTCTTCAATGTACGACCCCTTGGGTTTTCTATCTCGTTCTGGTTGCAAAACAGATCCTGCAAAGCTTATGTAAGTTGAAACTAAGCTGGGATGAAGAAATTCCGCATGGCATAGCTCAAACTTGGGAAAAATGGCTTAGCTTACTTCACCTGCTGGACACTTAAAGTGTTGATAGAAGCTTCATTCCTCAATGTTTTGGCAACTTTACATCTGCACAGTTGCACAACTTTTGTGATGCTAGCGAGATAGGTTATGGCGCCGTTTCCTACCTTCGGTTCACAAACAGTGAAGGTGAAATCTGTGTGTCCTTTGCCTTTGGAAAAGCGAGAGTGGCACCTCTGAAGTGTACTACCATCCCTAGAATGGAGCTGGCAGCAGCAGTCTTGGCTGCATGGCAGGATCACATGCTACAAAAGGACATTTAGTTCCCATTGATTAATTCTGTCTTCTGGTCTGACAGCATGACTGTTTTACAATACATTGCAAACAGAAATAAAAGGTTCAAGACATATGTGGCAAATCGAATATCCGTCATTCACTCTTTTTCAAAGGTGGAGCAGTGGCGGTACATCTCTACAAAGGAGAACCCAGCTGATGTAGCTTCACGTTGCGTATCTGTCAAAGCTTTCCTTCAAAGCAAAACATGGATCAACGGGCTTGAATTCCTTCACAAACACACTCAATGGCCTGGAACATTTGAAAAACTGGATGTTTCAGATGATGACCCTGAGATAAAGGAAGAAGCATTTGTTCATACCATGTCTGTTCAACCAATGGAAGATTTTTGTCCCACCAGTAAATTTCTGTCTTACTCTTCCAAATGGATCAATCTAAAACGAGTAGTGGCATGGCTTCTAAAGTTTAAGAACATACTCAGGCAAAAGTGTGTTGAAAGAAAAACGACAAACAACATGCATTCTGGTGGTGACACCATGTTGGCTGCCAAACCTATAGTGCAATATAAAGAGACTCATTCTCTTTCAGAGGAAGATCTTGACAATGCAGAGAAAGCAATAGTTCATTTTGTGCAGAGACAGCACTTTCCAGAAGAAATTTAAAATTTGAACAGTGGAAGGACCATAAAGAAATCCAGTCCCCTATACAGGCTTGATCCTGTGATGGCTGATGGCGTCCTGAGAGTGGGTGATCGGTTGAGTAAATCAGCATTACCTGAAGAGGCGAAGTATCCTGCCATCCTGCCAAAAAGCAGTAATATCTCAGAGCTCATTCTCCAAAGTGTACATGAAAAGGTTGGCCATAGTGGAAGGAATCACATGCTTTCCAGTCTGCAACGGCAGTTTTGGATTCCTCATGCCAACTCCTTGGCTAGGAGGATTGTCAGAAAATGCATGGCATGCTGTCGACAGCATCAGAGACCTGGAGAACAGAAAATGTCTGACCTTCCATGTGAAAGACTTTCATTGGACCTCCCTCCATTCACGCTGGTCGGAATGGATTATTTCGGACCCTTGGAGGTAAAAAGAGAAAGGAGCTCTGTTAAAAGGTATGGTGTCATATTTGCGTGTTTTACGTGCCATGCTGTTCATCTCGAAGCGGCCCATACACTAGATACGGATTCATGCATCAATGCCATCAGAAGGTTTATTTGTCGAAGGGGACAGGTCAAAGAAGTAAGATCAGACAATGGAACAAATATTGTCAGTGCAAATCGTGAATTAAAACAAGCACTAGAAAACTTGAATCAAAACAAAATACAGAAAACACTCACACAAGATGGAATTAAATGGACTTTTAATCCACCTCATGGAGCTCACCATGACAGTGTCAGGAAACATCTAATACAAAAAACAAAAAGGATCCTCTCCTCGATCACTAAACAACAAATAGTTGATGATGAAGCCCTCAGTACCATATTCTGCAAGGTTGAGGCTATTTTGAATGATAGACTAATAACACCAAGCAGCGATGACCCAAACAATCTAGAGGCGTTAACACCAAATCACCTTCTGCTGTTGAAAGGAAAACCCATCCTACCACCTGGATTGTTTGACAAACATGACACATATGGAAAAAAATGATGGAAACAACAAGTGCAATACACCAGTGACCTGTTCTGGAAAAGATGGGCTAAGGAATACCTACCCATCATGCAACAGCGTCAAAAGTGGAATAAGCCTTACCGAAGCTTCTCAATTGGAGACTTGGAGTCCTTATAGTCGATGATTCTGCCCCCAGAAACTCATGGTCTATGTGGCGTATTATAGAAACTTTTAAAGACTGTAAGGGGTTTGCGCATAGAGTACGAGTTAAGACGCGGACCAATGAAGTGGAAAGGCCAATAACAAAGTTATGTCTTTTGCTTGAAGCAGAATAGGTTCAATAATGTTCTAATGTTATATGTAATTCAAGATTGAATTTTAGGCATTATTGAATTAAATTTGAACACTGGAAATGGAATTTGAACTATAAACATATTGTGTGTGAAAGGATGTATGGTAATGTATGAGAATTTTGAACATATCGAATGTTTTAATGTTTCAAGTTCAATGTTTAACTCTGGACCTCAAGGTTTTGCTGCTGCGGACTTAACGAACTATAGAATTTTCATTCCAAACTTTTTTCTGGACTCCATGTTTTGGGCCCTCGCATGATCTCATGCATTTGAATGGACTATGACATTGTACAAAGAATGATGTTAGATGCTGTATTGAGGTATAATTTGAATAATTAAACAAAAATTATGGGCCGGAATGTTACAGCCATTTTTATTTATAACTAACGAAATGTAATATTTATTTTGCATATGGTTGGATTGGTTGGTTATAATTTGTGGTTTTGGATTTTGATAGCTATATTCTGGTTGAATAGCCATTTGTTACCTTTGGTGCCACGTTTCAGGGGAGAGGTCAAAGGGAAGGCTATATTACGTGGCGCATTGGAACCGCGGGGTTGGGAAAATGGAAATGCGTGGCTTAAAACCCTATTTTGACCATGCTCTTGGTTATCAAATCACTCAACCGCTAGTTTTTCGCTAAGTTTAATTTAAGTGATGATTTTGAATGATTTCTCATTCATCTTTTTCCCGGGTTTGGATCAATAAATTATTATTTTTTTGTTCACAACTATAACTCAAGAGTGTGCGTTCATTCATTCAAGCGCCTTCTTTTTCCCCATGATGGAAAATGGTAGTCACAGTTCTCTTGTTACTTTGTGTTTCGGATTCCAAGGATGACGGAAATTAAAGTTATTATTGTGCTATTAAAATTGAGTTATCAATTTACTTGTCTAAGTCTGTTACATTTGTTAATACAGCCAGTGCAAGTGTGGACTAACTTATAAAAAGTGTCATGGTTTGTGTATGTGCTTTTATGCTTTCTTTTTGTTACGCTCGTCCCTGACGACATCGTATTCTTTCCCCATTGGATTTTTCATCCAGCTGGCTGATTATTCCTGGGCGGTGCTTCCCCGGAGTCTATACAAGAGGAGGTCCGCCACGCCTCCTTTGCTGGAGTGTCTGCTTTTTAATTATTCGCCTCAGCTGAAGATATTTGTTGTCAGGGTTAGTTTGACTCTTATATTCTCTATTATTTCTGGAAAGCTCTGCTTCTTTAGGTACAGTTGAAAGCAGAATTATTGAACCCCCAAGCAAATTCTGTCATTCACAAAACTGTATGACAATAAAGGACTTTTAATGATGTTAAATACTCAGAAATAGATCAAATACTTTATTGAAGCTCATTAAACAACAAGTTTTAGGAAAAAAGAAAAACTACACAACAATAACTGATTATCAGACTTGCAGAAATATTGAACCCCTTACAGTGACTGTCTCTAATATTTAATGGCACATCCTTTGGCATCAATAACCTGCTTGAGACGGGTCTGATAGGTAAAAATTAACCTCTGGCAACGTTCCTTGGGGATCCTGGCCCACTCTTCTGTTGCAAAGGCTTCAAGCTCTGTCAAGTTTCCTGGCTTGCGCCCCGCAACCGCCTTCTTCAAGTCCCACCAGAGATTCTCAATGGGGTTAAGGTCAGGTGATTGCGAGGGCCATTCCAACACCTTCCAGGACCTCTTCTTGAACCAGGCTTGGGTGGACTTTGACCGGTGTTTTGGGTCGTTATCTTGCTGGAGCCACCAGCTACGCCCAAGCCTAAGCTCTCTCACTGAGGGCATCACATTCTTCTCCAGAATTTCCTGGTACTTACAAGAATCCATCTTCCCTTCTACACGTTGGAGATTTCCCGTGCCTGAGGAAGCAAAACATCCCCACAGCATCACTGAGTCTCCCCCATGCTTCACTGTGGGTAGGGTGTTTTTCTCCGCAAAGGCTTCATTTTTTTCCCCTCCAGACATAGCGCTGATCCATTGGGCCAAAGAGTTCAAGTTTAGTCTCATCCGTCCATAAAACAGAATCCCAGAACTTGTGAGGCTTATCCACGTGGGTTTTGGCATACTGCAGTCGACTTTTCTTGTGCTTTGAGGTTAGGAGTGGTGTACGTCGGGGGATCCTGGCATGTAGTGCTTGCTTGTGCAGTGTGCGCCGTACTGTATCAAGAGAAACATCAGTACCCGCTCTCACCAGGTCTTCCTGCAGGTCCTTGGCAGTTAGTCTGGGGTTTTTATTCACTTGTCTCCCAAGCCATCTGGCAGTAGCAGGGGTAATCTTCCTTTTTCTCCCACGTCCTGGTAAGTTTGCCACAGTACCCTTGGCCTTGAACTTGGCCTTGGCGAATGATGTTTGCAACTGTATCTCTCGGTAAGTCTAATGTCTTTGCAATGGTCTTATACCCTTTCCCCTTCTTGTGGAATTCAATGATCTCTTTTCTAAACTCTAATGACAGCTCTCTTGACTTAGGCATGGTGTTAGTGTGAGCTTAAGCAGGACAGTCGCCTAAATAGGGCAAGGATTAATTCTGAGTCAGTCAATCAATCAATCAATCAATTAAGGTTGGCAATGTTTAGAAAAGGTCAGATATTGAGTAAAAACAATTTTTTATGTTTGGAGGTCACTGTGGGGAGGGGGGTTCAATAATTCTGCAGGTGGAAGATTTAGTATTATTAAATAATGTTTATAAGTTTTGAAAAAATACCTTTTTTCAATACAAAGGATTATTTAAATCAGTTGTCTTTAATTAATGCAATGATTGAAACTGAATTTTTATCACTAGTTTGACCCATTTAGCAACATTTGCTTGGGGGTTCAATAATTCTGCTTCCAACTGTATTTAGGTAATTTAGGCTTGCTTTGTTTCAAGCACTTAGTCGTCTCGTGTTTTCAGAAATGCGAGCCTTGCTCCTTCCATTACCTCTATCACTGTCTGCTGTGCTCGGCTCCGGGCTTGGTACACCTCTGCCGGCCGCCGCATCCACTCTATCAACCATAACAAAAAAGGGCCTTTTTCATAAGATTTAGAGAAAGTAATCTCTGAAACATTACTTTTGCAGAAAAATTTTGTGTTATCTTGAAAAACATGGTCATAAACTCTCAGGTTAACAACAGATGGCATACCCTACTTGTGTCCTGAATTTTTCCCAGAGCTTAGATTAGGGCATAGATTATCCCAAAACAATGAAAAACAGAGTTAGACCATGCTTGTCCATAGGGGCTCAATTCTATACCTACCAAAAAATCTGATTTTACTAAAACATGGACCAACTTGACTTAGAAGGCTTTGCAGGTGGACTCCTCACATAGTCTAGTTCTGTTTAGGTAATGGTAGTATGGCCATCGTCTGATCCAGGATGGAAATCATGTTCAGTCTCCCTACTGGAGGGAAGTAGATATAGTCTTTCTGATTTTTCAGGAAACAGCAGGTACTCTACCATACACATAGTTCTCAGTTATTTACACAGAATAGTACAATGGCCATTATATGATCCAGGCTCATATTAGTGCTCCGTCTCTGAGCTGAAGGGATGTCAGTGTGGTCATCCAATATTTTCATAAATCGAAGGTGGTCTACCATAAGCATAGTTGTTATGCATAATGCCATGGCCATTGTCTAATCCTGGTTGACATTTGTTTTCTTTGCAATGCTGGAGAGATTGGTATGGTCTTCCGATCTTTCGGAAAGTGTATGGTGCTTTGCCATACATATTGCTTGTGCACAATCACATAATGTTATTATGACCATTGCCTGATAGAGGATCACAATTATGTACTGTATCCATGCTGGAGGGACATCAGTATGGTCCTTCTATCTCTTGGGAAATGGCTAGTGCTCAGCTGTAAACATAGTTCTTTTACAGTCATACTGGCAGAATCATAACCATGTTCCATAACCAAAGGGAAATTAGTTGGTCTTCCAGATCTCTAAAATTCCTAGTCTAAAAAATAGTTTGACACTGGATTAAAGCTGTTTTGGAGATATAGTGTCATTGTTAACAAGGTAGATATTACTTTTCCCTGGATTTAGGGCATTGCGAGAGTATGTGCATCAAATACTCAAAGCAGTTGCATTCAGCGTTAAACAAATAATAACGTACTAACGTACTCATTTTAATACAGAAGTTGTGCTGACTGTACTGCATTCAGAATTGCCCAGAGAACACAGACGTTTTTAAACAATGGGCAAATGACAAGCTGACCTGACATCGTGACATCGTCCAGAAGTTATGACAGAATTCATCTGCTCTTCTGGTCCTGAGCATTTAAACTTGGCTCACTATTCCTATTTTAAAGTCTGATTTTTCCCCAGTTCATGCAGGAGTCAGGAGCAAGCTGAAAATCAATGAACTGAAGCTGCAGGTAAAACACTTTGGTTGTCAAAAGAAACGCCAGAGTGGAAAAATGGGTACAAAATGTTTGTTGGGCCTGACAGTGTGTGCAAGCATTTCAGTCTTTTTGGGGAGTGACAACCACATGAATTCACTGACAGTGCCTAGAGTGCAGGGAGGACTGCACACAGCTGACAGATTCAGTTGATGAGGGAAAAATCTATGAATATTACTCAGTGAACAGTGCGGAAAGCATGTCCTGGATATAACATATGCCAGAACAAAACAGTATGAAGGCAACAAATCCAGGTAAAGAAGAAAAATAAAAACTCCCCTGTTAATCTGCATGAATGGCCCAGTGGAGTCTCAGGTTTTTCTAGCTTACGTTCACTATATTACATTGAATGGGGGGATTCTACAATGACTTGTTAGAGAAGGTCAGCATTAACTTATTATTGGTTGGGTTATTCAAATTAATGAAAGCAAATGTTGCTTGTAGAACTATGAGCTTTAAATGTGGATGGCTTCATAGCATTTTATCTGCAGTTCCCTTCCATTTATTCATTCAAAAATATGGACAGTTGAGACACTGATGTGAGCAACTATGACAAGCAATCAATCATTGCGAGCATGTATGTTTTAATTACTGTTCAGTATAGCAGCCTTCACACATTAAGAACACTGTGAGTTGGGTAGATAACTATTCTAAAGTCTAATGTCAGCCAAAGCATTGTGAACAGAGTGTGGAACCGGCATCAAACTTTTGGTACAGCAGCGCACCGTCATGGGGGTGGTCGTCAGACATCGACCACAATGACAAGACCACTTTCTCACACTTCAGGCACAACGTCATCCTTTCTGGACAGCCATCACCCTACGAAATGACCTTCATAACATCTCGGGGGTCAGGATATCCACTCAGACAATACAAAATCATCTTCATACTGCCGGCCTCAACTCAAGAAGGCCATGTGTTCGAATCCCTCTGACCGTGCGTCATAGGCGTGACCGTTTGCATTGGGCTCACGATCATGTCACATGGACACACAACGATTGGGCTCCAGTTCTCTTTACTGATGAGTCCTGATATTGCTTGGACTTTACTGACAGGAGGCAACGGGTGTGGCGAAGCCAACGTGAGCGATTTAATGATGCCTACATTAACGAACATGACCGTTATGATGGCGGATCAATTTTGGTTTGGGGAGGAATAAGCAGGAATGGCAGAACGGACCTGCTTGTCATTAGGTGAGGGAAGATGACAGGGGTACGGTACAGGGATGAGATCCACAATGTCTACGTAAGACCATACGCTGGTGCTGTTAGCCCTGATTTCATCTTGATGAATGACAAAGCTAGGGTGCTCCATCGTGCTAGGGTGGTGAATCAATTCCTAGAGCAGGAGACAATCGTCCGCATGGACTGGCATTCACGTTCACCAGACCTAAACACTAACGAGCATGTGTGGAGGTCGCCATTTCCGGTCGTAGGGCACAACACACAACTCTAGAAGAGCTCGGAAATGCCCTTGTTGAAGGATGGAACAACATTCCAATTGCAAGCATTCAGGTTCTGATTGACAGTATGACCCGACATTGTCAAGCTGTCATTCAAGCTAGGGGAGGCCATACCCATTATTGACATTGACTGTGGTAATGAAACATCAAACGAACGCTGTATGTTTTCACTTTACATGCCAGAGGTGAAACCATGAAGAGTTCGTGAAAGCCAAAAGCGTGAGTCTGCACGCTCATTTATTGTTATTAAATGCACTTGCAAATGTGTTTTCTGTCTGACTGCATGTCATTTATCCAATCTATTGTTCATCAGTGGCAGTTACCAAATTTGCATGTCATTTCACAAAAAAATTCCTATGATCCCTATCAAATTTTGAGTAGCATATATTCACAAGTATAAGAATTAGGGATGTCTGATATCAGCTTGTTGCCGATATTGGCCCCCATCACACTTATTCAAAATCAGCTGGCATCAAGCAGAACCAGCCGGAATGAAAAATTCACGCAACATTCGGTTGGGTATCACTGAGTATCAGTATGCCCCCCCTCAACAAGTGAAAGCGGGTGCTAGGCTTAGCTCTTGTAGGCACCCTAACCAGATCCCATTAATTGTAGTATGCCCAGCCAAACGATAACATTGCATTACATAAGCTTACCAACAAACCTGAGGACTTTTATTTTCCTACCTCATACTCGCACATTTTCATATGAATGACTATCACCCTACATTTTGACTTCGGGAAATGCTGAATTTATTGGTTACTGTAAGCAGCATATGTGGGCTAGTCAATGCTCACACATTTGGGCGTCTGGCTCCTTAGGTTATCTTATCAGCTGCCCAGCTTATCTCTGACTTTTATATTAGCTAACGATACCACTGCAACGCGAAACTTTTTCATCACATCGTAAAATTGGTGTTACTTTCGGAAAAAAGCTCCCAGCGAAACCGCATATAGCCGAACGCGGCTGGTTAGTGACACTTTTCTGTTGCCGTCTGGCTTGTTAGTTAGGTCAATGTGGTTGGCTAGCTTGTGCACGATGGACTTTATGTAGAAACACAATAAGCGACAGCTAGCTAGCTTGCTAGATAACGTGGGATCTGTTAAGTTAGCTATATAGCTAGCTAGCCTATTTACAATGATACCGCATCAGTCATTTTTTAGGGATAGTGTACAAAAACGTTACGCTCAGCAGACCAGAGATGCCGGTACCAGATTCTAGCTTCTTTAGCTAATTTCCATCTGTTGTCCACAATACTCATTCATTGATAACTTCCATCATATACATTCATAATTCCCACCTACATTCAGAAATTTGGTGCAATCGCATGGAAAATGGAATGAATCCATTGTTGGCAAATGCAGTTCTATCAGATATTGCTGTGCCAATGAGTGTACAATCACGGCAATCTCCGGTCAAGCCCTCCAAAAAACTCCGGGGAATCAGCTAAGGGACCCCATCATTTGGGAGCGTGCTACCAATGTTCTAATGTTGTAGCTGACCAGCCAGTTACGTTGGCAACCTGTTAGGCAATCCGTCACGGTTTTCCTACCCCAACTGACAGCTTTTGTTCAAAAGTATGTTTACCCTAAATTCAGGCAATTTTCTGTTTCGCTATTTCTTCGCTGCATGCCTGTATAATAACTGTGGCAGGTGTACACTCCTGCTGGCGCAGCTGGACATCTTGGGTAAAAATTAACCGGGTCAGGGTGGGGTTACTGTATTCATTCTCTGGCTAGTTTGCATGAGAATGAACTAACCTTACTTCGTGTTGACATATTATGTTATATGAAATAATATTAGTATTTCATCACCTTAGAAAATAGACCACAGACTTCCAAAACATTATCATCCTAATTTTTCGATAAAAAATCTCCAGTCGGAAACACGGCCAGTGGATCAAGTTCCGTGACTCAAATGAGCCAAGGTGGGATAATAGTCCACAGACGACTAGAAAAGTCCAAGGGTTAGCGGCCAGGCTAGCTGAGCTGTAGTAACCCCCCTCCCTCAGACAGCCAGGCTAGACCCGTGGTTAGCGGCAGGGCTTTGCGTTCCTACTCTACGGCCCGAGGCCGTGTAGGCCTGTGCTGGAGCCTAGCCACAACATAACCGGATGAGTCAACTCCTGCCCAGAGACTGTGTAATTCAAGGTTCTGTCACTCAAAGTGGCCACGCCCTTAATTATGCAAAAATATTTAATGCTTTATATAATGTCAATAGTAGAGTGGCAAAAAAATTCACTCCTCCCACAGTTTCCACAGAGGGGAAAATTATTCATGGAGGCCAAAACCGTATTTTGAACCAGGTAGTAAACACGTTTAGTTTTGCTGTGAAATTGAGCTTTTTAACATGGGGGTCAATGGGGATTGACTCCTTTCTGTAGTCAGCCTCCAATGTTCATTTAGGGAAACGGAAGTCCCTCAAGCGGTATGGGGTGTTTAATGGATGCAGAGTGGGCTAGGAGACATTCCATTAATATCCACCCTCTTTCACATTCACGCTCTGTTAGATCTTTCGATGGTCGCACGCTGGGAACTGGATTTATAACCAAAGTTTTTGAATCATTTGCGATGTTCATCACTTTTAGTGGCCATTCTGAGGGGGTCTGGTTTTTTATTATCAGTTCTCCTGCTTTCCCTGTCGTTTAAGGACACTCTTGGATATTGAAACATAGGCCTCATATTATTTGGGGAAGTCAGGATAACCCAATCGTCCAGTGGGGCACTGATTGTAGGTCCCACTGTTGGGAGAGTTTAGCGTGTCAACCCAGGCATCGACTTACGGGGGAGGCTGACGCCTGGAGTGATTCTGAGGAGTTTGCCTCACAAAACCCTCCTAATCTCTAGAAAGGGGCGAAGGAGGGGTTGGAGTGGGATCCTCAAATTGACTGGCGGCAGCTAGAGGAGGATTGCTATTCAGAGGATTTATCTGACTCGGAATCTGACTTATAGGGGGCAGGTTACAAACAGGGTGAGAATTTTGGGGCTGCTCTGAACTTTTGTCTGCCTCCTAATGTTCCTGACGATTGTGCTAATCTCGCGGAGGTTTTTAGCAAGCAACGGGCCTCAATTTTACCTCCTCATCGCACGTTCAATTACGAGATCAATCTCCACCCGAGTACCACGCCCCCCAGGGGTTCATTATACTCGCTGTCAGGGCCTGAGCGGAAGGCTATGTGAGAATATATTCAGTAGGCTCTTGTTAATGGATTTATTCGACCCTCCACGTCTCCTGCCGGAGCAGGGTTCTTTTTTGTGGGCAAAAAAGATGGCGGCCTAAGACCCTGTATTGATTACAGGGGCTTGAATAATATTACTATTAAGAATCGATACCCACTTCCGTTGATGAACTCCGTGTTTGAAAGGCTGCAGGAGGCAGCTAGACCTCCGGAATGCTTGAAACTTGGTTCAGATCCATGTGGGGGTCGAGTGAAAATGGCTTTTAATACAAGAGACGGGCCTGTTTGGATTGGTTATTGCCCCCAAGTGTGTTCCAGGCACTCGTTAATGACATCTTCCGAGAGATGTTGGAGAGATTTGTTTTTGTCTACCTTGACGATATTCTGATTTTCTCTTCAACTGTCTTGGAGCATAAACCACAAATCAGACAAGTGCCAAGCTTTTTGTCAAGGCTGAGAAATGCATTTTTCATGCTAAGACAGTTTCGTTTCTTGGCTTCATTATTTCAGAAGGGTCAGTCCACATGGATCCTGACAAAGTGGCAGCGGTCAGGGATTTGCCAGCCCCAGTCACAGTCCGGTTGAAACTCCAAAAATCCTTACAGATCCACCCCTCTTTTCATGTTTCCAGGCTCAAAACGGTTAGCACTTGCATCCTGGCTCCGGTCGACAAACCCCCGCCGCTGCTGTGGATGATTGAGGGAGAGGCTGGTTTACAGTGTGCATCATATTTTAGCCAAGAGGCGTGTGGTTCGTGGAGCTCAGTTTTTAGTAGACTGGGAAGGTTATAGTCCGGCGGAGCAGTGCTGGGTCCCTCCTCGGAATATCCTGGATTCTACCCTTATTTCTGAATTCCGTGGGGGGGGGGGTCCTGTCATGGTTTGTGAGGAGTGCGTGTTTTTTGGACTTTTCTTTGCGGCACTCGTCCCGGGACAATATCGAATTTCTGGGCTATAAAATTCTTTACCCAGCTGGTTGATTGACCTGGGGCGACGCTTTCCCAGAATCTATATAAGTAGGAAGTCTGGCAGGCTTCCTTCGCTAGAGTGTCTGTGTTTAACTTCGCACTATAGCCGAAGATATCTGTGGTCAGGTTTTGTATGACTTTTTATCTTCTAATTGTTGGAGTTACTTCTCCCTTTTTCTATCTTGCTTTGCTTCCATGGTTCAGACTATTATATGTCCTTTGGAAGAGCGAGTACTTGGGTTTAGTCTATATTATTTTCTGTGTTTGTACTGTGTTCGTGCTACTTTGTGTTTGTACTGTGTTTGTGCTACTCTCTCTCTGTCTTAGCGCTTAGCCTCCGTATACTACCGCCCATTACTGGATTGTCCGCCGAATATGGAATGTCCAAAAATTCAAACAGAATGCAGCTCAAATACTCATAATGTACTTAGAATGTAACATGAGTGTCCCTTAGGGCACTTGTATACTCGCTGCATGGTAAAACGCGTACACAATGTGCTGTGCCTGTGTGTATACTAGCTGCAGCAACGGTCATTCGCCAACGCAGTTGATACTCTGATACTGGTGGACTCCACCAGGGGCAAACTGCAGCACTCAGACATAAAAGCAAAGAAGGCGGTTCACGGTTCTCGTTCATGGTCTCTAGGGATCTACCTCTCACGAGTGCCTCTGGTGGTCATGTCATCATTGCACCTCATGCACGCATCATGTTACCTTGCATCGAAGTGAGCGGACTACACGCCAAAGGACCGCTAAATACACATGGCAGCCATGATGCATACGCAAATGCGTTCTCTGCAGCGAGTATACTTCGGCCCTTATGCGTTGATTGAGTAATTGCTGACTACAACAGGTGAACGTAAATATGCCACTAAAACTGACACCGAATGCGTGACAGTCAAGAGGTATGCGTTATTAATTAAATCTGGCCACACCTGATAATGTTGAGAGTTTTCTGAGTTTATATAATGGTAATTTAAATGAATGACTGAAAACAGGTCATGACCAATCATTATTTTTAAGGTGAATTATTTTAATATCGAAATAGATTCCGGCAGCAATCAAGATGCATTTGAGGCGCATTCTGGCCCATTTTGCTGCCACCTGGTGGTGGAATGCAACAATACCCTACATCAGCCGACAAAAATTACTAATGCAAAGAGTTGCCTTGGTGTGGCGGAGGTGCTGCGCTCTCTGAGGGCCCTTGTTACCCCGCCCCACCACTGGCGCTGGAATAGGGGGGACAACGGGACTTTTTGTCCCCCCACTTTTCAGGTGGTTATTAAAATGGTAACGTCGGGTTGGCTACTACAGTCACAGCGATAATGTCTAATATGTCCAATGACGGCCAAACTCAGTGGTCCAGGGGTAAATGCTCATTCATTTCAACCAGACCAAACCAGGCTGGAGTGAATCCTAGAGCCCTGTATGGGCCTAAAATCTAAGCCCTAGCCCAGCCCGGGCCCCAGATGTGCGGCCCAAGCCCAGCCCAGCCCAACAGGTTATCAGAATTCTAGGCCTGAGGCGAGCTCTTCTTTTTTTTTTCTTCTTTTTTTCCCCCCAAAGCCATAGCCTATATCCTGTTGCGGCCATTAAAATAAATATAAATTTAAATGGTCCGTTTTGAAGCACCTTGACTTCAAAAAGGTAAAACGCCAACATAACGGTTTATATTTGTTCAAGATAAATGTCTTAAACCTTATGAATTGAATAGGCTGCCTGTTCTGCAAAATTATGCATAATAAACAGCTTAACTGAAAAAGTAAGCTTCCTACGAGCATAGATATGTTAAATGATATAGTATCAGTGTTGGCTATATATCCCGCACTTCGGTATACATGAACGGTATTCTTTAAGCACAATGTTTCATGAATGAGAATGAACAAAATTATCAAGTTTCATGTTATCCAGTCTGACCTTAATAACGGCAGAGTTCTTCCTAACCCAAGAAAGAGAACACTTGGCTATGTCTTAATAACCAAAGCATATTTTGACTTTGATAATAGATGTGTATTCAATGCGATTAAAAAAATACAAACCATTTTCCTCTGCGTAACGTCAATGAAGAAATAATTTATTTTCCTCATGGCTTTTGAACACCATTATCTCAATTTACGTTAAAGCAAGTCATAGTAGCCTGCAAGATGATCGTGATTGAGGTGTTTGCATGTTTACTTTCTACCCGAGATGTATAGTAGGCTAAGTATATTGCACTGTAAACCCGAGATATTTAAGCCACCGTGCTTTCCAGCCATAGGTTTGACTCGTGCTTTACTTTATTTTATTTTATTTTTACAATTTTCTCCAAAATTACGTCCGTAAAGTAATTTGTGGCTTCTCTTACCTAACTCGCATGCAACAGATGAGACAAGAGTTTGTCACTAAAGCGACCATATCCCCCGCCGTTAGGTCACCAAAACCAACTGGTGTCTGCGCATTCCCAGTAGGAAGGTTGGTACCAAAAAGGTACAAAAAATTGTAGTAGGTTGACTCCTTCTTGAGATATGGCGCTGACAATGTTCGGGACGGACGGACAGATGTACGTATGTACGGTTGATGTACGGATGGAGCTGAATACTATATCCCTCGCTTCGTGCTAAACGCGTGGCGGGGGATAAAAAAGGTTACCTTTATTTAAAGAAGCATTTTTCTTCTCCATGCCGTGGTGAATAAATAAAAGAAGCTATATACAAATTGATTGAATGTGGTCTCTGCTTATCTTTAGTTGCCACTGTAAATGCCAAATGAAATAACACAGTGATTTTACTTTGGTATTTAAGAAATATCAGAAATGAGTATATTAAAACACAGATGAAACACTGGGGATGTTTTCTGTTCATGTTTTCATTACAAAAAGTTATTTTTAATGTTAATGTTAAAATGTTATTTAGATGGTGACCAATATTTTTTATACTGTTATACAGTTACTTCCACGAGTTAATCAGTCAGCCACTTCAAAACTCCTTACGGCGCCACTGCGCCCCACCTAAAGGATGAGGGTTATGGTCCCCCGCCACGAATTTTGGGGGATATAGGTTTGACCTCAGTCCGTCCGTCCTTCCATCCGTTAGTCCGTCCGAAATGGGGACATATTAACACAAAAACTATTGTAGATAGGATTACCAAATTTTGTGTGTAGCTTTATGACATGATTACCCAGGTCAAGTTCGAAAACCAGACCCACCCGTCCTTCCGTCCGTCCAACTGTGATAAAGGGGACAGCTTTACTCAGAAACTACTACAGATACAGTAACCAAATTTGGTGTGTAGCTTCAGACCATAAAGGCCTTGATGGAGTTCGAAAATAAGAAGCGCACGATTGGCGGGGGATGTTTTAGACCATGTCGACTTGTTTTTGGTTCGGTTTTTTTCTGTTTGTGTGTTTGTGCTTTTGTTTCTGTGTGTGTTTGTTTGTTTGTTAACACTTCAGCAAAACTACTGGCCAGATTCACCCCAAATTTGGCGTAGGTATTGCCACTGACCCAGAATAGATGCCTTTTGAATTTCGGAAAAGTAGGTCAAAGTATGTGCGAGGGGCGGGGTTTGTTGTGCCTGGGACCACTTGTTTTCATTATTGGCAAAAAAAAAAAAATCCGATTACAATCCTTTCCGAAATTACATTTTTATGCAAAAATCGGTCAATAATATCAGTCCGCCGATATTGTTGGACACCCCTAATAAAAATCCATAATGAAAGTTGTTTCCACTGAAATTATTTGAGTTCAGTAAAGGACTGTTAGTAATAGACGTTTCAATTACATTAATTCAAGTACATTATACAAGGTTTTCCTAATCTTGTTTACAAAAAATAATGAGTTGACTCATTTATTGGTTCACAACATTTGTACGAATGCAAATTTTTAATATCACAAGACAAAATACGTTGTAATATTGATGTTTTATATTCCACATAACAGGACATTTCTAGTTATGATGATGCATTTATATTATGTGAAGTGAACATAAAATAAGCATATTTTAAAATTAGGAATGGTCAAGTAGTAATTTGAGCATTTAAATTTTGCACATGTTGCTCATATGATTTCTAAATCCAAACAACATACAAGTCACTGAACACTGTAAGCTTTCTAAATTGAAGTTTGTATTAAAATGTTGTTAAAATAAAAAAAAATGAATGGTATGAACTGGAAAACCAGAGCTTGTTGACTTGACATAAAAATATATTTTCAACCGGCAGTGGACAAATAAGTTAAACCTATTATTTTAAGTACAACGTTGTGCATGATACTTGTATTTACTAATCTTATGTAATATAAAAAAAAAAATTAAAAAAAATAAAAAAGCTTGATGGACCATCGCACAGCTAATTAGACTAATTGGCAACAGGTCTGTAACATGATTGGGTATAGAAAGAGCATGCTTGGACGGCTGAGTCTTTCAGAAGTAAAAATGACAAGGTCTTTACCACTCGCCAATCATTCAACATTTAAGAATAACTTTTCTCTATGTAAAATTACAAGCTCGAAAACCAATACTCAATGGCCATGATGTTCAGGCACTGCATTAAAAGCAGACAGGATTCTGAAGTGGAAATCACTGCATGGGCACAGGAATGCTTCTGAACACCACTGTCAGTGAACAAAGTCCATTGTTCCATCCACAAATGCAAGTTAAAAATCCACTTTGTAAAGACAAAATCATATATAAAGAATATGTGGGAAAAGCTGTTGCCTTCTCTGGGCCTGAGCTTATTTACGATCAACTGAAGCAAAATGGAGAATTGTCGTGTGGTCTGACATATCTTTGGAAATCATGGGAGCCGCGTCCTCCAGGCTTAAGAGGAGAGGGATCAATCGGCTTATCAATGGACAGTTAAAAAGCCAGAATCTGTAAGAGGTCAGGAGAACACCAGATGCAGGATCCAAAACTAGGAGAAAATTGGCAGACATGCCAGAAATAAAACACCGTGTACATGCACTGAACAAATGGGAAAACAAAGGTACACTGCCAAAGGCAGGGGGAAACAGAAATACTCACTCCAAGAGTGGATAAACTAGAAAAACAAAAACTGAACCGAACTAGACTTACGGACACACTGGGAGACTTAAACAAGGGGCAGACAAGACGTGGGCGCAGCAAAATACAAGACCCGGGAATCATACAAAGGAAATACTTGGAAGGCACAAGGAGCTGAGATTTTACCATGCAGATCTGAGTCATACAAGGTTCCGTCTGACATCTCCTCCCAACTCTGCCACATAAATAATCACGAGAGGAGGCGGGAACTCGGAATGCAATCCCGACTGGAAACAGAAACACATGGAATTGATAAACAATTACATGAGAACCGGGTCAACAATAATGACTCGAGACAAGACGCTGAGACCATCAATCAAGCAAGACAGTTTAGATTAAGGTAATCTGAACGTGACGAGTACAAAGCACCATGAGAGAAGTGAAGGAAAGCACAGCTTTTAAAAGCAATTAATCAGAGACAGCTTAGGCAGAATTTATTAAAGCTGGAATCACACACACTCACTAATGAGTTAATTAAGGTTAATACTACTTGATAAAATATTTGCAATCACCCTCAAATAAGTGCTGGTTAGTACAGGTTAATAATTATCCTATCAGAGAATGCATTCACTCAGAGGTTTGCAAGACCCAAAATTAAACACAGGTGGAAGCAATGAATGAAATTCCAGAGCCGAAACCGAAAGAGGAAACATGATTAGACAACAAGAGGCAGGCATGCTGAAGGCTGTCACGCGACATCTCTGGAGTTTGGCAGAGAGGGAGTGGATCCTCAGACGGCAGAAATGAAAGCTGAAATATAAAACGAAAGTAAAGCACAAGCATAAATAAGCACAAGACAACGCACAAAAGGCAGAATCATAACAAGAATCCACAATAGTGAGGAGGTGCATTGGTACAAATGGCATGGGGAACTTGCACATCTGTGAAGACATTGTTCATGCTCAAAAATACTTTATACAGGTCTTGGCCTGTCATATACTACATCCAGTCATCTTATTCCGGGAAGGCCTCGCATATTTATGCAAGACAATGCTGAACACCACATTCTGCGCAAAGCCTGCGCAAAGTGGACAACACAGTGCCATAGTAAAAGGGTCTGACTGCATGTAACCCAGACCTGTCATCCACGGAAAACATTTAGCACATTATGAAACAAAAATATTACAAAAGGGTTTGTGAAGTGTTGAACAGCGGAAATCCTATGTCAAGCAAGAATAGGAAAACAATTTGCTTTCAAAACTACAGGTCTCCTCAGTTACCAAACCCTAACAGAGTGTTCTTAAAAGGAGAAGTGATGCAACACAGCGCTCAACATACCTCTGTTACAACTTTTTTTGAGACAAGTTGCTGGCATCAAATTCAAAAAGCACTTCTCTTTTTAAAAAAAAAATAGTGTTTCAACATCTCAAATTTAGTCTTTGCACTATTTTCAATTAAGTGTAGGGTTTAAATGATTTGCAAGTCATTGTATTCTGTTTTTATTTACAATTTTAAACAGCATCCAAACTAGTTTGGAAATGGGGTTGAACTGTGAGCTGATTTACCTGTAATTTTACTCCAACTGGTGTTTTGAGGGCAAAGAGAGAGATCATTTTGGTTCTCTACATATGAACATCTTTGTCAGAGATAATTAGCACTAGTTTCCTCCAGTAAATCTTAATTTTGTGTGATTCCAGAATATAGTCAGTCTAATATTTAAATTGTATAGTTCTCTGAAAAATTCCACCGTGAAATGGTGGTGATAGTTGGGTTAACTTGAAAGGGGGCTGTAACATTTTATGCACTGTTTTGTGATGTGGCACAGGCTACTTGCAGTAACTGTCTAGCTCCACTAGGGGTTGACCCAAACCGCTGAAGGAGTGTCTCGAGACAGTGAAATTTTACTGGGTCTTTAATGGCCTTGCACCGAGGTAGGATCACGGAACCACTGACTATACAGTCCATGCATGGAATACTGCAATTACATCATAAATACCTCCTCTGCACAACTGTTGGCCAGCTCATTTATCTAGCCTGCCATTTTGATAAATAAATTGTTATGAATGTAATTGTGCAAAATATTTGAAGCCAGTAAAATTAGCTAGTTATAATCAATGAAATCTAGCAATACGCAGCTCGTCGCTTTTTTACTGCACTAATCTGGCATATCAATAAACTAGCTAGTGACACCAAACAAACAGATGAGTATGCAGAAAAAGCACCTCATGCCCACTGTGAAGTATGGGGGAGGATCGTGATGCTGTGGGCCTGTTTCTCTTCCAGAGGCCCTGGGAACCTTGTTAGGGTGCATGGCATCATGAACGCTTTGAAATGCCAGGGCATTTTAAATCAAAATCTGGTGGCCTCTGCCCGAAAGCTGAAGATAGGTCGTCATTGGGTCTTTCAGCAAGAAAATGACCCTAAACATGTGGCCAAATCAACACAGAAATGGTTCACCAGACACAGAATCAAGCTCCTCCCATGGCCATCTCAGTCCCTAGCCCTCAACCCCATTGAAAACCAGTGGAGTGAGCTGAAGAGGAGAGTGCAGAGGAGAGGACCCAGGTCGCTGGATGATTAAGAGATTGTGCAAAGAGGAATGGTCGAAGATCCCTCTTTCTGTATTCTCCCATCTTGTGAAACATTATAGGAGAAGATTAGGAGCTGGTTTGTCGGCAAAAGGGGGGTTGTACAAAGTATTAACATCAGTGGTGCAAATAATTGAGGTACACATGATTTCATGAAAAAGAATTATTTCTTAATGTAGGATTTTTTTCACACTGAATAAATGCACTTGAATTAAAGGTTGGATTTTCCTCTTTTTTTCATTGTGGTCCTATATTTAGAAAAAAACTGAATTTATTCGATGCTAAGGAACACATCTTAACCAGGAGTACCAATAATTATGGAGGGCGCTGTAAACACATGGGGAGAGGCACACACAAACCCAAAGGACTAGAGGCTGTAACCGGGAACCAGGAGAAAAAAAGAAACCACGAGAGAGCATGGACTGGTGTGAGGCAAGAACAGGACAATTTGGCACTGAACAAAGAAACTGGGGGGTCAATTATGCTTGGATGCAGTGACTACAAGGAGAAAAAGTTGTGGAGAAAGGTATAATGATAGCTCACATGGATTGGAAAGGTAACAAGACAATCAGTTCACAGAACCCCATCACCAGAGCGACTTGGAGAACAAAAAGAAAGCCAGAAACACAATGAGACAGACAGGGGCTCGATATGACAATTGTGAGACAAATGTGTTTGTTTCTTGAAAAAAGAAAAAGCATTTCTGAGAGTGCATTTTCATTTTAAGATTTCTGTTTTCTTTTTATTCTTGTACCAGTATGGATGAACACTTTTGGAAAATGGAATGGAAAATGGGGAATGCTTTGCCATTTTCACTTTGTCATAAAATTAGCATACATGGACTTGACAAAGGATTGATACTGCGGCAAGATAATGATCTCAAACACACCTTATACTGTAAGCCTGTGGAACATCTGACATGTTTATAATCTAAGCACCAGTGTGTAAAAGTTAAATGCCTGCCGATTATTTTTGTAAATTCAACATGTTTATTGGATGTTGCGATTAAGGTTTTTCAGATTTGTTGAATGCACTTCAAAACTGAATCTAAACACTGTGACATGTTTAAGAAGTGTTACAAAAAAGTGTTTAGAACTTAAAGTAGGGATTCAAAGAAAACAAGTGCCCATACAATTGGTCCGTTATGGCAATTTTATGATTGGTTGAAGGTATTCTCTCATATAACAAGAGAAAAAAGTTTCATGCGACTTGATATTCAGTTTCCAAATATAGCTCCTTTTCCACCGTAACCAGTCCGCCGACAGTCTCATTTTCTGTGACGTCCCATATGGGTTGTGTGATCTGAAAGTACCCAGATATTCCATAGTTATAATACAGTGAACACTGTGAAAACTGTTTTCAATTTTGTTTTTAAAGCCTGACGAGTCAGAACATTTAATAGATTTCTTCGAAATCTTCCAGTAGTTCATAGTTTTAAATCCCATGTTTCAATCTTAATTTTTTTTAAGCTACTGTCACGTAAAGGTGATTTCTTTCATCGATGCATGTTAGTTTTACTGTTTATTTTGGTTCATTCTATGCCTGCAAAAAGTGCGGTCGCCGTATACGCTATACATGAACACGTTGTCTAGTTTATAAGGAAAATTATGTTTTTATTGGAGTCATGCTACCATTCCAAATCGTCTGCCTATACTTCTCATGCACTTGAGCTCAATTTCAGGTATTAATTGCCTTTTTATAGCTGTTTTATCTCTTCTTTCTGCAACTTCTGGTCCTTACTCTTCCATAATGGCAAAACGAAACAAAACCTCAAATCTAATAACGTTAGATAGTTACAGTATATGCAATAGAGAGATCTGACAACAGGCAGGTGCATGAACAATATGTATTCCTGCCCAAGTAAAGAGAGAGAATACATTCTAAAAATCTTTCTTTCTTGTTTTGTTATCGCTCTTATCAAGTCTCCTCATCAAAAAAAAAAAAATCGTGGCGCACCACCACGGCAAAATAAAAGCCGCCACACCTACGTAAAATGACTTTACATAAACTCCAAAAATCCTAAGGACAATCAGGTGTTGCTAGTTCTCATTCTTAAGTTAAAATGAGCGCTTGTAATTCTTGACCTGTTGTCAATCATTTTGCTTGATGAACACCTTTTCCAATGAGAAAAAATTAGCCATCGGCAGTAAAACGCGCTGCGTTCTTCTTAATGCAATGTGTACAACGATTAGAGAAAAATGTTTTGTTCACTTTGCAAAACGATGAACTACAATGTTAACTTCTGTGTTAGCTGTGAGCCCATCCTGCTCCTAATTGTATCTACATAATTATTTAATTCCAATTTTGGAGACCGGAGTCATAATCGGTTTTCATATTATAGTCTATAGGCCTTTTCTCATTGGCAAATATATTGCTAAGCCCCACCAATTTCCCGGGATTAAGCTTAGCACCACTTCTCTTATAACTGGGTTTTTGGAAAGTAGGCTAGTCCCACCGATAGTTCGGGACTATTTACCTCTGCAAATTGGTAGGGTAAGCACCAAATCGCGGTGCTAAGAAGGCCAGTGAGAACAGAAACAGAAATAGTCCGGGCCTAAGCAAGGAAGTCTACAAAAGCAGGTTGCACTGCAACCAATCCGAGGCAAGACGGTCATGAATAGAGCTTGGCAACCGACATCACTGCGCAATGCATTCTGGGATGTAAACAATAGCGCGCCACCATATTGTGAGGCCATATCGTGCGAGACTGAATTAAAACAGAGCTAAAAAGACACAGTAACTAGGTGTAAACTTGTCGAAAGCGCTGAGATGCCAAGTTTCACGCATTCGGCGTAAGCCTCGAGAATTTTTTTGGTTTATTCAGCGTATTCTGCATTTATTCATTGAACGCTTAGTGAGATTCTCCTGCGGAATTAAAATCCTTGTGCATTGAAGTTTCCGATTCACTTGTGTAAAGGTGCACCTCATCACAAGTAACATGGAAAGCGATTACGGCGCTGGACTTCCTGTGCTACTCTTTACTCAGGGATTGGAAACAATGCATGTGTTTCATGATCGTTTAAATTGTTTTCATGAAAGAAGACCATCCGAGACGTCTTTATGCAATTCCATTGCTTTCAATCCCTCAGTCAAGACAAGCCTGAGAATTCCCAAGTCATAATCGATTTCCGTGTCACTGTTTAGGAAATCCACCATAATGAACGTGAAACTGATTAACTTGATGCACAATGATTTAAATTCCGTGAGTGAATTTCTTCAGTGCGCTTTGGTTGAATAATTGCTGACACAGGAAGTGAATGCCTCTAAGCAGAGTTGTGACCAAGTCAAATCAAGTCACTGGTCATTAGCTCAAACTCAAAGCAGACGGGAGAGAGCAATGAGGAGTGAAGGGGGCAGGGGAACAAATTAGACAATGAGCTAACGAATTAAAAAGCAGTGTGGGGAAAGCTGAGAGAGTTAGAAGCTTAGATACATTTTGGATCAGAGAAGGGTCAATGTCAACATGAAATGCAGCTCATGGCTCTCTCAGTTTTCCCCACTCTGCTTGTAAATTAGTTAGCTCATTGTCTAATTTGTTCCCCTGCCCCTTTACTCCTCATTGCTCTCCCTCGTCTGCTTTGAGTTTGAGCTAATGACCAGTGACTTGATTTGACTTGGATATGATGACTTGGTCACAACTCTGCCACTAAGAGGAGAGACTCTCACGTAATGCGTGAGACTTGGCATCTCTGATTAGGCGATGCTAAGAAGTCGATTAAACGAAAGAAACACAATATAAAGAGACAAACTTCTACCGAACGCAAGAAAATGGAACATTAAAATAATTGCGTTGATCGGAAATTTGGATCCGCATGAGGTGCCGGTGAGAAACTGCAGTCGAAACTGCCTTCATTTAAATTACCATTACAGAAGCCCCGAAAACTCTCAATACTGGTGTGGCCAGTTTTCATTCATAACTCAAACCTGTCGACTCCCACTGATTCGGTATTACGTTTAAGTGGCATATTTACGTTCATCTGCTGTAGTCAGCAATTATTCATTCAACAAGAGATTCTCGTGCGGAACTGAAGTCCTTGTGTGCGGAGGGGTTGGAAGCGATGGAATTGCTTAAGGACGTCTCAGATAATCTTATTTCATTGAAACAATCACGAAATGCATGCATTGCTTCTAACCCCTGAGTAAAGAAAAGCGTGAGAAGTCTGGAGTCGTAATCGGTATGCTGTATAGACTAAATGAAAACTGGCTATATCTGACCACATGGCAGATTCTTCCCATAGCTTTGGCTACTCGGTGCGCAACAACAAGACGTGGCCTCACAGTATGGCGATCTCTCCCATCAACCCATGTGGCGCTGCAGCCGTGACGTCATGTTCCCATCCCCGATCGCAGTGACGTCAAGTGGTATCTTGCTAACAAGCCTGCTCTGGTGTATGGTTGTTGCGAGCGGAAGTTGCAGACTTCTTCAATGGAAATAAATATTTCTTGAATTGATATCAGAGATTCAAAGTCTCACGAATTAGGCATGAGTCTCTCCTCTGTTCCTGTGCCGTAGTCAGTAATTATTCAATCAACGCGCACTGAAGAAATTCACTCGCGGAATTTAAGTCATTGTGCATTACGTACGTTTCACGTGCATTACGGTGGATTTCCCACACGGAAATTGATTATGACTCGGGAATTCTCAGACTTGTCTTTATTGAGGGATTGAAAGCAATGAAATTGCATAAAGACATTTCAAATGGTCTTATTTAATTTAAACAATTTAAACCACCATGTAACACGTGCATTGTTTCCAATCCCTGAGTAAAGGGAAGCATGAGAAGTCCAGAGTCATAATTGCTTTCCATGTTACTTGTGGTGAGGTCCACTTTTATGCAAGTGAAACTGAAACTTCAATGCACAAGGATTTAAATACCGCGTAAGAATCTCATTAGCGTTCAATGTATAATTGCGGACTATGGTGAATAAGCCTAAAAAATGCATGAGACCTATGCCGAATGCGTAAGACTTGGCATCTCTTTGATATTGAGCCTTAAATTATTAGTAAATGGCTGAAAAGACCTATTCAATATTTGTTTTAATTAGGGCCTGAGCAACGACCGGTGCCAGGGCTCGGAACGGGTCCTGGCACCGAAGGTGCGAGGAACCTATTGTTTTTGATGGGATTTTTATTCTTCTTCTTCTTCTTCTTTTTATTCTGCTGCGAGAACGCATTTTTGAGGGCTTTGCCATGCACGAAAACTCACAAAAATTTGCCCACACGTTAGTCGTGGTAAAAATTGCAAAGTATTACTATTTTTGTGCTTAGACATACCCCGGTGGCTCTATAGCGCCACCAAACACGAGTCCATTTTGGAACGCACTTGCTCGGATTCTCACAAAATTTGATATGGTCATAGTAGTCATCATAAATTTTTTTGCAAATTTTTTTGAAATTTTTTTGCTGCACAGGAAGTGAGCTATGAGCCATTTCCTGCGTTTTTTCAGATTTTACGAACACATTTTTGAGGGCCTTATCATACTTGAAATTTCACCAAACTTCGCTCATAGACTAGAAATATTAAGTTCTTTAATTCGATATCTCACTTGGCACTAAGTGTGACATGGTAGCTCTATAGCGCCCCCTAATACATAATTGCATTTTTGAGGGCTTCAGCATGCTCGAAAACTCACATTACTTTGCACATCTATTAAGTTAGTCATACTGTTTACTAGAATATAGGGTGTACTGATGAGCGTGGCAAAATTGCATTACAGCGCCACCTAGAAAATTTCAATGAAGCAGCCCTCGCAGCATGTTTAACTTACATGTACAAAATTCGGTGGACATGTGTACTATGCCAAGACCTAAAAAAAAGTCTCTTGATGCCATGACCTAGACTCAACAGAAAGTCCGCCATTTTTAATTGAATTTGCAAATTTTTTTTATTTTTTGCCATTCACAGGCGTCGTACTTTAACGAACTCCTCCTTGAGATGTTACCCGATCAACTTAAAATTTCGCATATGACATCTAAAGACCTTGTCGATGTTAAATTGCGAAGCTTTTTTGGATTCATTGAACTTTGTATCCGTGGCGTCGCGGCAAATTTCAATGTTCCGCCATGAAACAGGAAGTTGGTTTTCCGCGCACATGCTTTGTGAGATTTGCGCAGAACTTTACAGGCTTCATAAGAGTCTACTTCCAAGTAGAACTATATGTTGATATTAGATTGGGTGTGGTCAGGTGGCTCCACAGCGCCCTCTCGACACAACCATGTTGAGATAAAAATGCTTGAATGTTCATGAAATTTAGTTTGATCATTGCATTTGTCATGTCAGGTTATGGTAATTTTTTTGGAATTTTTTGGCCAAACAGGAAGTGAGCTATGTGCCATTTCCTGCGTTTCTCCAAATTTTATTAACACATATTTGGAAGCCTAAGAATACTCGAAATCTTGCAAAAAGTTGCACAAATTATAATTGTCTTATTATCTTCAATCTTCTACATCAATTTGCACTAAATTTGGCACCATGGCTCTATAGCGCCCCCAATCAGATTTTAAAAAGAATTGCTCTTTTGAGGGTCTCAGCATGTATAAAAACTCACAAAATTTTGTAAATGTATAAAAATCATAATTTTTATTACTCTGATAAAAAGCTTATATATAGGCTTGGCAAAATTGTCATAATAGCGCCCCCTGGATAATTTCAAATAAGCAGCCCTCGCAGCCTGGTAAACCTACATGTATGAAATTCGATAGACATGTGGAATATGCTGAGAACTAAAAAAAAGTCTCTCGGTGCCATGACCTAGACTCAACAGGAAGTCCGCCATTTTTAATTGAAATTGAAACTTTTTTGATTTTTTGCCATTCACAGGCGTCGTACTTTAACGAACACCTCCTTGAGATTTTATCCGATCAACTTAATATTTGGCAAATAATATCTTAAGACCTTGCTAATGTTAAATTGCGAAGCAATTTTGATTTCATCGAACAATGTATCCGTGGCTACGCGGCGAATTTTGATATCCCGCCATGAAACAGGGAGTTGCTTTTACTGCCACATACTTTGTGGGATTTGCCCGAACCTTCTTCTGCTTGATAAAATTGTTCTCCGAAGTAAAAACATATGCTAATATTGGATCGGGAGGTGCTAGGTGGCTCCACAGCGCCCTCTAGATATGGTCTTGTTAAGATAAAAGTGCTTGAATGTTCATGAAATTTGGTGTGATCATTGCACTCGTCATTCCGGGTAATGTTTAATTTTTTTAAATTTTTTGGCCAAATAGGAAGTGAGCCATGAGCTATTTGCTGTGTTTTTCCAAATTTTTCTGAAGACACGTTTTAAGGCCTTAGGATGCTTCAAAACTTGCAAAACCTTGCACAAATTATAAATGTCTTATTTTGTTTAATATCATCCATCAATTGGCACTAAATGTGGCATAACGGCTCAATAGCGCCCCCAATCAGATTTATAAAAGAATTGCTCTTTTGAAAGTCTAAACATGCTGGAATATTTACAAAAATCAACACACTCATGGAGCCCCATATTACAATTACTGTGTTGTAGATTTTGCGCACAGGCTAGTCAAAATGGTATCATAGCGCCCTCCAGAAAATTTTTGCACTCCCATCAGGAAACCACATTGTACGCGGTCCAG
The DNA here is from genome assembly GCA_029721435.1 of Gymnothorax reevesii. Taxonomy (NCBI): domain Eukaryota; kingdom Metazoa; phylum Chordata; class Actinopteri; order Anguilliformes; family Muraenidae; genus Gymnothorax; species Gymnothorax reevesii. Next base: position 44,377,052 of record CM056583.1, on the reverse strand, counting down.
CAGTGTCCAATGGCTCTGAATGGACACCTGCAGCCATTAAGATCTTGCTGCCACCCCAACGTGCATGAAGGGGGCGAGGGCCCTTTCAACGCTGCTTGCAGCTTTAATTCTGATTGAGTTTGAAATAGTGATAAAATGGATATGCAATAAAATAAGATCAGAATGCATGACGTTTTGTGTCGATGCTGAAATAGTGCTGTGATTGACTGCTTGCTTGGACACACGTGTTTTGTATGCGTGACGAAAAAACACGTTGTGACATTTACCGTACATGTGCACCTACCTAAGTGTATACGGTGGGTTATTTGTATTGAGCAGACCTGTTATGGTTCTGCCTCGTGTGCGTATTTGTACTTGTACGTTCCCCCCCCCCCCCCCCCGGTTTGTCTTTCAGCTCCATTCCCACGGTCTGATCATCGATTCCCTCTTGCCCTGTTTCCTGTGATGTCATGTGACAGCCTACATGCCGGAGTGTCGTGGTCCAATCACGTTTTTTTTTTTTCCGGTTTTGGCTTGGTATTTCATTCATTGCTTCCACCTGTGCTTAATTCTGGGTCTCACAAAACGATGAGCGAATGCATTCTCTGATAGGGCCATTACTAACGGTACTAACAAGCACTTATTTAAGGGTGTGTATATAATTCGTCACATAGTATTAACTTATTAACTCATTAGCGAGTGTTTCTAGCTTTTGTAAATTCCTTCCTAAGCTTTCCCTGATTAACTGCGTTTAAAGCTATGCTTTTCTTTGCTGTTCTCTAGGTGCTTTTTACTCGTCACGTTCAGATTACCTCAGTCTAAACAGTCTATTTGATTGATCATCTCAGCGCCTTGTCTCGAGTCATTATTGTTTACCCGGTCCTCGTGAATTTTTTCATTAATCCCATGTGTTTCTGTTTCCTCCTGAGATTGCCTTCCATATCCCCGCCTCCTCCTATGCGTATTTAAGCAGGGAAGATTGAAGAGGCATCAGACGGGACTTTGTTTCTTTTTTTTTACCTGAATCATCGCGTCGTTGAGAATCTCAGTTCCTGTGCCTCCCCAGCTTTTCCTTTGTATTTTTCTAAGTTTGGTGCTTGCTGTGCCCACGTCTTGTTTGCCCCTTGTCGAAGTTTCCCTGTGTTCCCGTAAGTTTAGATCCAGTGTTTGTTTTTAGCCTAGCCGCTCGACGAGTGTGTACTTCAGTACTTCAGTCACAACATGCAATACGGTTCCTAGCTACCTATTCTTTGTTTGGACTGTCATCAAGTCACTTGCATAAATTTGGACAATGTCCGGCAAAAGGAGCAATTGAGGAGACTGTGTAAAATCAGATTCATGAAGCCTCGATAGTCTGGGGTTAACGACAGCAAGTGAGAACAGGAGCAAATTTTCTTAGCCCTCATTTCATCGATAGTACAGTACTAAAAATGCAAGTGAGAAAAGGGGCTAAGGATAGTCCAGGGTTAAGGATAGTACGGGGCTAAAGAAAACAAAGTGAGAAAAGACCTTAAGTGAAATCCTCCGTGACGCATGTGAAACTGATCAATCTCTGTGCACAAACACATCAATTATTACATGGCCTACGTGCTGATTAATGAAAACTGACCACACCTGATAATGCTGAGTTTTGACCCGACGTTGAAGCCCTCCGCTGCAGTTTCAAAAAATCCTGGAGGAAACCCTGCCTTCCCCGTATTTACAGGATTTCCGTCAGATTGTTTAAATGTCAATGTTAATCTTCAGTGTACTAGGCCTATATAGAAAAATATGACAAGGAGTTTAAATTAAAAAAAGACAGATAAATGTTTCTCCATTATAATTTATCCATCTCAAGTAAAGCAGGACTCAATTTTAACCATTAACAAAAGCTTAGAGAGAGACATAGTATGTCTATTGACATGTAACAGAGCAGAGCTTGCAAAACCCGTGCATGACGTCACCCAAAATGGGCCTCTTTCCTAGCATCACGGAAGTATTCACGCTCGATAAAATACTGTCGTTTCATGCGTGTTTTCATTTTCTTGTATTGATAATGTGGCAGAATGATATTACATTGCATTCCTTGCATTGTAAGCTTTCCATTGATGTGCAAATGGCCATATTTCAGTTTTTCCTTTGAAACCCTAATGGCAGCCAAGTGTTGAGAGGGTCTTGGCATCATCTGCTGTGGCGTTACAGTGTAATGCGAGAGTGGAGGACCCTTTTACACTTGATGCAAATGAACAGGGAAGCGATGATTTTAAGGACTGTGGATCAGCAAAGCGAGCTGCCGGTCACTGGAGAGCATCCTCTTTGTGGGTTACAAGGGCTGTGTCTCCCTGATGACAACTGGCCTCACCTTAGTGTTTGAGCTTGCTCATGCCAGGTTAAATGGCTTCCCACCGGACTTGGTGCTCAAATAGGCACCATCAGTGGACGAGTCAAAGGCGAAGGACTAGAACAGAGATAAGAAAATCTCAGAGAGGGTTGGTGCCAGTACAGAGTGCTAATTGACACTACTGTTGATGGGAAAGGATTCAGAGGAGTATCTATCATACTAGACTGTACGGATCAGGTCATGGAAGGAGCATATTGCTGACTTTTGCGGGGCAGCCGATCTTCTCAAAAAGTTTGCATTGGCCCTTCCTGCTGACCAGATCAAAGGCCTTGGTGAGGTCTATGAACATCACGACCTAGCTCTCTGTTCTTCTACTGGAGCCGGCGAAGGGAGAAGATTGAGTCAGCCGTTAACCTACCTGCTCTGAGGCAGCATTGCGGCCTGCAGCGGAGGATGCGTGCGTGCAATTTGGCAATGATGATTTAAAGAGAAATCGCTATGTAGTTGTTACAGTCGCTGCGATTGCCCTTGTTCATTTGACAGCATATGTATAACATACATAAAACAACATACTTTGTATTAATGGTCTGAATACACCTATTTATTCAATTTATAAACTCAGTGATCTTCAAGCTGCATATGTGAGATATAAATGTGTATAAATGTTTTTCTACTGTCACCCCATTGCACATTTATGAGGGTGCTTTAAGACTCAAGGGGACTTTGCAGCTACATCCAGCGACTCAACCAACATGCCCCCATTTTTCCCAATGAGAATCAAGCAAATTGCAGCATTTGGAGGAGATGATGATTGTCGAATAAAAGTGGGTGGGCTAGCAACACAAGAAAGCAGATCAAAGTTGTACTATACAAACAATGAGCAATTTAGTGGGAGGCAAGTGGGTGCCAAGATGTAATGTCTCCTGCTGTGAAATAAATGCAGGTTCATGATTCCTGTTCTTTTCCAACAGCACAGTAAATTTGGAGAGTCTCATTGCAGCTCCTGATATTGCGTGACATGCTTTTGGAGAAAAGTCATGTTCTAAAAGAATGGCGCATGAAAACATGCATCAGAAATTGGAGGGATGTTTTATAGTATTTAAAGCCAACAATGTTCCATAAACTAGCTAAACTGCCATGAGCTACATCATTTTGTAAATTCTAGACCATAGCTTTTACTTATTGCAGAAGACAAATTTGTACAGTTGAATACTAAACACACTTTAATATGATTCTATTTGGTTTTTTGCAATATCTTGTTAACTATTTGTTACATTGCCAGGAAGCCATGATGCCTAAACAATACCAGGGCAACCAGAAGTAGTTCATTTCGGGAATGCCTTGCCAGCGGCTTCACCTGGCAATAAATCTCGCTTTTATGCACAATAGTGATGGCTAGACGACTGGGTTAGAGCGTGTCCGAAACAGCTGCTTTAGTGGGGTGTTCCAGGTATGCTGTGGTTAGTACTAAAGAAATGTGGTCTAAGTAGGGACAGCCGTTGAACCAGCAGTCATGGTCACCCAAGAGTAAGGGTCATTGATGCACGAGGGGAGTGAAAGCTGGCCTGTCTGGACCGATCCAACAGAATAGTTACTGCAGTGCAAATTTATGATAAGGTTAATGCTGGCTATGGTAGACAGGTGTCAGAACTGCAATGTAGTTTGCTGTATGTGGGGTTGTATAATCGCAGACTGGTCAGTGTCTAAGCTGACCCTTGTCCACAGCCAAAAGTACCAACAACTGGACCATGGGGCAATTAAAGAAGGTAGCCTGATCGAATGAATCATGTTTCCTTTTACTTTATGCATATCATTAGGTTTCTATGCGTCATTTACCAGGGAAGTGATGAAACAAGGATGCACTATAGAAAGAGAGCAAGCCGGACAATGTTCTTCTGGGAAACCTTGGGTCTTGGTATTCATGTGGATCTTACCTTGACACTTATTAACCCACCTTAACTTTGCTGAAGAACAAGTACGCTCCTACATAGCAACAGTATTCCCTGATGGCCGTAACCACTTTCAGCAGCATAACACAATTCATGGCAACGGTATTCCCTGATGGCTGTAGCCTCTGTCAGCAGAATAATATACCCTGCCACACTGCACAAATAGTTCAGGAATGGTTTGAAGAAGGTGATGAAAAGTTTAAGTCTCGTAATTCCCCAGATCTCAATCTGCTTGAGCCTCTGTGGAATTTGCCGGAAAAACAAGTCCAATCCATGGAAGCCACTCGTTGCAACTTCCTGGACTTCAAGAGAAACTACCAGTCAGCCATTTGCACCATATTAGCAACATTTTAATTTAAATTGATGATTAGAATTATTTTTACCGATGTTTGTCCTGCACCAACTCTGATATTGGTATTTTATTGAAACTTTCAATAATTCATGGGCCGTGCCAGAAGACCCTTATTTCTCTGGCAGGAAGCCATGGTTGTGATGTCAGATCATTGATATGTTGCTGCTTTCGTAAGAACTGTCTGGCACAGAGTACCTGGGGACTGTCTGCAATTGTTTTAAAGCGAGAGAAAGAGTTTGGAGTAAATATAAGCAGGATTGTTATGCTCTTGAACACAACGTTGATCACAATTATATATTAGCTGGCACCACATATGCAACTAATTGTTCATGTGTTTTTTCTGTGAGCTCATTCAGTTGGTTGGTGTTGGAATGGTGATTAATTTTGGTAGTTATCATGAGCCTTCAGCTAAGTTTCTTTCTCTAAATTGGGTTTATAAAATGACTATGTTGCTACACAGTTATCATGCCCTAGTTTGGTGTTTGTTGTGAGATGTGCCACTACCGCTGGAAGGGGGGTGTGTTCGGGTTTAGGATGGTAACTGCTTCTGCTGCCCTTGGCGATGACTGCAATCAAATGTCTGTGAAAACTGGCATTCAGTCTTTTACATTGCTTTGGAAACTTTTGGCCCACTCCTTTTCACAGATTTGTTTGAATTCAGCCACATTGGGGGGTTTTGATGTGTCTGCTTATGGTGGTGCAGAATCTCAATCAGATTCAAGTCAGGAATTCCTTCATTTTTGTGGCTTTGGAGCTATTTAGAGGTGCTTTATTTGTGTGCTTCAGATCTCCACCTTGCTGCACAACCCAGTCGCATTGAGCTTTATGTCAAGAACTAATGGCTGAACAGTCTCCTTCACGATTTTCTGGTAAACAGCAGAATTCATGGTTCAATTAATCACCGCACATTGCCCAGGTTTTGAAGCTGCCAAACAGCCCCAGATCATCACACTACCACCACATTTGACTGCTGGTATGATGTTCTCATTGAGGAATGCTGTGTTAGCTGTAAGCCAGATGTAATGGAAGCCAAGTCCTCAAAAAGTAACTGCTTTAAACTCACCAGTCCACTGAATATCATGAAAAAAGTCTTGGGGGTCATCAAGAAGTTTTTAACAAATTTGAGAAAGGCCTTTGTGTTCTTTTTAGTCTCTTGTTGTTATTGTCTTGCAGCTCTTCCATAGGATCCATTTTTGCCCAGGCTCTTTTTTACTGCAGAATGTTTACCACTGATCTCAACTGAGGCAATGAAGGTCTGCAGTCCTTTAGGTGTTAGTCTCGGTTTTTTTTGTTTTTTTTTTTTGATCTCCTGGATGAGTCATTGATGTGCTCTTGGAGGAACTTAGGCCAGCCACACCTAAGTTTTTTCTATTTGTAGATAATGGCTCTCACAGTGGTTCACTGGAGTCACAGAGCCTTCAAATATTCTCTGTGACTCTTAGAGACTGATAAATGTCAACGACTTTGTTTATCATTTGTTGTTGTATTTCCTTAGATTGCGTCATGTGCTGCTTTTTGCCTACTTCACATTGCAAGACAGGTTCTGTATAAGCAATGTTTTGATATAGCAGGGTTGGCAGTAATCATGACCAGTATAATTGAACCCAATAATCAATTAAATTTGCTTAATTGGTTGATTTAGTGACTAAGAGGACAATTACACAGGGCCAGGTAAGGTTCGATAGCTTTTCCCCTTAATAAATTAAATTCATTATTCAAATATTGCATTTTGTGCTCATTTGGGAAATTTCTGTCTAAAATTAAAATTAGTTTGATTATCTGAAACATTTAAGCATGACAAATATGCAAAAATAGAAATAATCAAGAAGGGGCAAATACTTTTTCTCAGCACTGTAACTGGGTTGTAATTTTAAAGTTTACTTGGGCCGTAAATTATTCAACATTCATCCAGAAAATCATAACCTATTTTTAGCAACCATCAAATAGTTCTGAGAAATTGGCAAGTCCTCTAAAATTTGGCATAATATTCACTCAGATTCTGCTACCTTCCCATCCAGAGACTAAAATCACACTGTGGATTTTATTTTTGAGATACTGTATGTTAATTTAATATATATATATATATATATATATATATATATATATATATATATATATTTCTATACAGTGCTCCCTAATATACTAATAATTGGTGAAGGAATTCTGAATTTTCAGCTGCATCATGACCGAGTCAATTCCACTTCAACCCAGCTGTAAAAAAAAAATGGTGAATTGGAGTCAATGAGGTTAACGCATCTCTCTATGGCTCTTTGCGTATCTAGGTCAACACAGTGCGTGCTGAGAGATTAACTTAATGGCGGGGCAAATATGGCTGGCCACATTGGCAGACTGCTGCAGCTGTTGTTGCTTATAGCTCATTGTCAGTGTCTCCCCCAGTCCCAAACTGTACAACGCAGACCTGGCCAAGTTGTGAAATGCTACTATTTGCGGCTCTCGGTTCATTTCTGTGCACTGTGGGTTCGCTAAATAGCTAATAATGGCAAGATGCAAGATATTGTTAACAGATGCTGTGATATTATTCACGACCCCTTTTTTATTTCTGTGCTATTATTAGCTAGTTCGCTTGCAAACACACAGTGCACAGAATGTGTTTGAAACAGGTCGAACTTGAGCATTGAAATTGCCATCACTGCAGATGACAATCAATAGCCGGCTAACGTAAACCATTAAACTGCTCAATGAGTTTGGAAAAGTTATGTCTGCTGGCTTAGCAAGGATGGCAGATACCGTCATTTTGATACCAATATTTAGCCTGTTTTAGATAGGATCGTAAATATATCTAGCTAGTGCAAATAGTTGCTTGTACTGTATATACTGGAATAGGAGCTCGAGCAAGTTTTTTTCTGCTTTGCAATTTTTTACTGTAACGTGTTCTCATGGACACGCCCTGCAAAAAGATTGGTCTTTGCTGCCCTAAATGTGCTCTCTTGGTGCTGGTTTAAGCGACTATTTGTTTTTCAGCTTCCTAACCAGAATTTGTCTCATTTAATACAGAAGTTAATGGAGTTTTGGGCCGCGCTTTTGTCACTTTTTGGCTCATGCCAAAAATATCAATAAAATTAAAGGGGACCATTTATGCTCATCCTTCTTTTAATATATTTTAGTAATTTTATAATGTTAGTTGTCCATACTTAACCTCTGAAAAGTTTCTAAACATTAGATACAGGGGTTTTGCCGTAATCCAAGAACATGATTTCGTAAACGTGATTTCCTCTCTGAACAGCTCCTCCCGAGATCTTGGCAAGATCTGGGCAAAACCTGACTTCAGGTTGTGGCGTCCAATTAGTACCGACCCAGCCAGAGTCAATTACGGTGCTGGACCTGCCCACACCGGAAACTTTTTTACTTTTTTTTTAGCAGGCACTAACAACGGCAGTCTTAGTAGCGTCGACACTTTTGGAAAAAAAAGCGTGGATACTTTTGCTGTCTGTAAAACCTGTATTGCAAGGGTTTGTCTCTATGGTTATGAATGCTCGGTTACCAGCTACTGCATGTTACTTTGTGTGCCGTGCTAATTAAAAATGCTTGTGGTTAACTTATATGCAGTAATTCTGATCGGTATGCTTGTGTTACTTCGGTAAGCATCAATGTGGCAGTTTCATCATAACATTGCCCGATTGTAGCCACTACAGTTAGTGATCGCTTGGATGGATGAACTGCATGGATTTCACTTATCCATGACCGGGATCAGCCGGATACTTCGCAAATGTCTAAGCAAGCTCTCTGGTGCTACCATGAAAGCAATGCGAAATGCAGAAGCTCTACCGGTATAACAAATGATTTCTCTGCACTACCTTGACATAATTTCATCCCCCTTTGGAAATTGTTGTGGCTAATAAAAAGCCGAAAAAGGAGGAGATTAAATAGGTTATTCTTTCCTGTAGAAGTGATTGATTCGCTAGCTTCACATAAGCAACTTGTCCGCACTAACGGAACTTACGGTCTGTAAAACCTGTATTATGTTCATAACATAACCGAGATCTCTCTAGTTGTCACGTACTATCCATAAAGCTGCATTCATATCAGGCACGAAACAAATTTTTCGTGGGACAGATTAGCCTACATTCAAGGTCAATGCAAAGATGCAAATACATGCGTTATGGGTGCATTAAGCAGCTTTCACACCAGACGCGAAACAAATTTTTCAGGCGACTGATTACATTCAAAGTCAATGCAAAAATGCAAATACACGCGTTATGGGCACGTCAAGACGCTTTCACACCGGACGCGAAAGGAATTTTTCGCACAACAGATTAGCTACATTCAAAGTCAATGTGAGGATGCGAATACAGGCGTTATGGGCGCGTTAAGCAGCTTTCACAGCGGATGTGAAACTCATTTTTCACGTGACAGGTTACACTCAAAGTCAATGCAAAGACACGCGTTATGGACGCGTTAAGCAGATTTCACTCCGGACGCGAAACAAACTTTTCGCGCAACGGATTACATTCAAACTCATGACCGCTTATCAGCTCCTGCATGTTAGTTTGCGCGCTCTGCTAATTAAAAATGCTCCAGGTTAATTCATATGCAGCAATTATGATCGGTATGCCTGTGTTACTCTGGTAAGCATCAATGTGACAGTTTCATCATTACATTGCCTGATTGTAGCCACTACATTTGAAGCTAACCGGAGAGCGTTTTTGGGTGCTTGTGAAATGATCGCTTTACTTATCCATGACCGGGGTCAGCCTGATGCATCTCTAATAGGGAATTGGAGCTATTAGAGAAGCGCACAGGCTATAATGTGTCCGGTATAACAAACGATTTCTCTGCATTGCCATCGATTGAATATTAAATTCTTTCCTGCAAAAGTGATCAATTCGCTAGCTCCACATAGGCAAAGGTTCACACAAACAGAACGTACGATCTGTAAAACCTGTATTATGTTCATGACATAACCGGAGCTCTATCTAGCTCTCGCACACCATCCACAACGCACCCATTTGCCACGAGGAAAAGCTGGTCATTCCGAAGCAATAAGTAAACCATTACCAAGGGCAATTTCCAAAAAGGACGTTTAGCCTGGAGCTTTCGCCCCTCCGTCATATACCAGCGCAGAAGCTGTTCCTTTCTCCATGCTAACAACACACCACAGCTATGCACACGAACCAGCAGGTCCTAATACACCGAAGCAGTCCATTAGCTGTTTGTCCACTTTTAGCTCCTCCTCACTGTCCATGTTTCCCTCTAAACTCAGACCCATCGGATTTCTACGGTCTCCGGTCTACACTTGGGCATGTCGACCCGTTCTACAAATGCATCTATATGGGGTGGATTCTAGCTTTCCCTGCATCCTAGCTATAGAGTAGAAAAATGCTGTACTTACCACTGTTGGCGTAGCAAAATGTAATGCAGTGTTTCTCAAGTTCGGTCCTGGCGCCCCCCTGTGTATGCTGGTTTTTGTTCCAACTACAATTGCAATTCTAGGATTTTAAAAAGCTATTATTTAGTCTAAATTAGCAGCATTCCATTTTTTGAGCAGTTATTTACCATCTTAAGTCACATTTGGATGGACATATCCATTCTGCTATGAAAAATAAAAACCCTTGAACATATTGTGCTTAATTTTCAATATTGCTAGGATTTTCAGGTGAAAACATTTTTACACAGATCAAATTAGACTCTGAGAAAATCAATAAGGTCCAAATTAGGTTTCTCACTACAGGTGTTTTGAGTTTTTCCCAAATAACCTGCCTGAACCAAATAAAATCAACAGGAAACACAACAGGTGTGACTCCATTTTTTGCCAAGTAAATTGTCGGGTTTTGCCACCATGTGTCAGGAGTTTCACCTATGAGGAACCTTTTGATTATTTATGTTGATTAAATGTTTAGTTAAATTGTTTCCCTCTGCCAATATTTACAATATATCTCAATGTGAATATTTGCATAAATGAACCTAATTAAAACAAATCATCAGCTTGTTAAAATCTACAGATTGCAATTGTAGTTGGAACAAAAAGCAGCATACACAGGGGGGCGCCAGGACCGAACTTGAGAAACACTGATGTAACCGATAGCAAATTCGCGCTTGAGCTGCCAGACTTTCGCACTGTGTCCTCCACTTTCGCTGCTGTGTTTTTTAGAACAAGTTCATTTCATTAGATCTATATACATGTACTGCGTTAGATTGCAGAATTTGCCTGCCGCTTCCTCAGATGGCAGCAGTGTCTCGTGTTTCTCTCTGGGGAGGAGGACCCAGAAAACTGCTTTCTACTGCCTTGTCTGGCCTAACTCCGCCCTTCACACAGCTGGCCAGTCAGAAGAAAGTGGGCTCAAGGAGAGTGGGGGCTATGGCGGAAGAGCCATCCCCATGAGACGTTTCAGGCAGAGACTACAATGGACTACAAATGGCTTTTTTTTAGTTTGGCAGAGCTAGACAAGGACCCTGTTTTGCACTTTGAATGATCAGAGCTCCCCTTAATTACTAACCCTGACTTGCACGCAATCATTCGCATAATTGACAAACAATACCTCCAGGATTTTCCTGGCTTTTTTATTGTCTTTTTTTAATTTTTTGCGGTAACTTTTTCAAAAAGTGGCAATGAAAGTTGCAATGTCTTGGCGATTTGTTTTTTTGTCTGCGAATAATTTGCGTGGATTAGTTGAATTTGCTTTAATAGTTGCAATCGTGACATGCAACTTCCTTGAGGGACTGAGCAATAGATTCACTCCGAGAGCACGTCGATACGATACGGTACATTTAGGTACGGCGACAGTCATTAATCTGGACGTGTAATTTTGTGTATTTAAATCAGCGTTATTCAGAATTGCACACAGACGTTTCAAATAGTCTTTTATTTTATTTAAACAAAACGATTATGAAGCACCAGTTAAATCACTTGATGTGTGGAAAAGGTAGCGCAGACATTTGAGAGCAGGTTGTCTTTCATAAAGTGTTGAACAATTTCTGAGTGGCATAAATTTTTCAATTTATTTGTATAGCGCTTTTCACAGATAAACTGTCACAAAGACGCTTTACAGTGAGAGATGAAGTTACTGAGAGGGCAGTGCCCAGCCTATTCCCCACTACAGCAAATGAGGCAAAAAAACTCCCAGGGAGAAAAATCCTCAAACAGTGGTGAGAAAAAACTCCCTAGTGGGAAGAAATCTCAGGAGGAACCCGGCTATAGTAGGGAAGCCCTTCCTCCGCGGGCTAGCTAGTTAATAACAAGATAAAGCAAAATAGGATAATGACAGTACAGTTCCATTAAAGTCCATCTAAACAGTGACATCAGTAGCTCCAGGAAGTAAAATGCCGAGGATGGTGCAGAACTGGATCAGGACTGCATCAGGACAGCAGGACAGCAGCAGCCAGCGCTCATGGTGTGGGACAGGGCTCGGATGATCCAGGACTCAGGGTTGTGGGATAGATCCTCGGAAAGAGACAGAAAAAAGTGGGGTGAGGCACTGGATAAAACTACTGCATATTAATAAAAATACAGTCCTGTGTCATGTGCCAAGTTAGAATTTAGGGAGGAGACTGGTCAGGAAACAGTCAACACCCCTCCATCCACTTCCTGCAGCACAGGGGCCCTACACTTACTCCAGGCTGGAAGATCACTTTAGATTTTCTAAACACTAGTACCATATGGACCTCCCCGGTGACTAAGGCTGTAGCAAGCCCCACTGGCACCGTTAATGCATGCTCAGTGCCACCGGTTCCACATGGATTTACATAACACTGGCTTCCAATATCGTGAACATATCATAAAACAAGGTTGTAGTCAGTCCCATCAGAGCCAACACATAACTAATCATGAACCAATCATAGGCTTGACTAAAAAAATAAGTTTTCAGCCTACTCTTGAAGATAGAGAGTGTCTAAAGCCCTAATTTGTCTTGGGAGATTGTTCCATAAAATTGGTGCTTTGCAAGAGAATGCTCTGTCTCCAATTGTAATTCTAGATATATTTGGAATTTTCAAGTAGTCAGCACCTTGTGAACGAAGTGATCTTGGTGGAGAGTAAAGAAGGAGAAGACTGCAAAGATATTCTGGGGCGAAGTCATTTAAAGCTTTAAGTTAGTAATAGTATTTTGTACTCAATTCCGAATTTTACAGGCAGCCAATGAAAATTTTTGTGCACCGGGCTAATGTGATCATATTTCTTAGTCCTAGTCAGAACCCTAGCTGCAGCATTCTGCACTAATTGAAGACGTTTCAGGGCCGAGCTACCGCAACCAGATAGTAAGACATTGCAATAGTCCAGCCGAGAGGACACAAATGCGTGAACTAATTTTTCAGCATCTTGAAGGGACAACATTTTTCTAAGTTTAGATATGTTTCGAAGATGGAAAAAAGCCACTTGAATGATATTGTTGATGTGAGCCTGGAAAGAGAGTTCTGAATCAAGAGTCACCCCAAGGTTTTTAACGACAGCTCTGGCAAAAACAGAGAGGCCAGAGTTAAGAGAAAACTTACTGAATCAGTCTCTAAGAGATTTGGGACCCAGTACCAATATTTAAGTCTTATCTGGGTTGAGTGAAAGAAAATTTTACGTCATCCAAGCTTTAACAGCTTTAAGACACATCTCTAATCTAGCAACTAGATCATTTTCACCCGGTTTAAGAGATATATATTGAGCTGTGTGTCAACTGCATAACAATGGTATTTAACATCAAGTCTACTTATGAAATTTCCAAGGGGATGCATGTATAGAGAAAAAAGCAAAGGACCCAAAACAGATCCTTGAGGTATTCCAAAGTTAACCTTGGAATACTCTGAACACTTGTTATTTACCCGGACAAACTGAGATCTATCAGACAGATAAGACTTTAACCATGAAAGGGCAAGTCCAGAAATACCAACTAATTTTTCCAACCAACGAAGAAAATTATGGTGGTCTACAGTATCAAAGGCAGCACTTAAATCGAGAAGGACGAGAACAGAGATGCTGCCACTATCCATAGAGAGAAGCAGATCATTTACTACAAAAGTGAGGGCTGTTTCAGAGCTGTGATGCTTTCTATAGGCAGACTGAAAACTGTCAAATACCTCATTAGTTTGCAGGAAAGAAGAGAGCTGTTGGGTGACACATTTATCAAGGATCTTAGACAAAAATGTGAGGTTTGAGATTGGCCTATAATTGGCTAGGACTGTGGGATCCAAATCTGGTTTTTTAAGCAGCGGCTTGATTTCTGCCATCTTAAATTAAGTGGGAACAATACCTGAATAAATAATTTTTCTGATCTGAATTTATCCCATCATTTAGTCGTATGGAGGGAGGAACCGTAACTTCAATGACCAGAGGATTATTGTCAAAATTGGAAAACATGTTAATAACAGAAAATAACCGAGTACAAGCCAGGAACAATTATTGACGCAAAGGCATGGTATGGGCCCCACCAATTATCACTTCCAGAGACGCCACTGCCTCAATCCAATTAAAAACCTGCAGGCTCAGTTGATAAAGTTGATAAACACAAACACAACAATTTGAAGAATCTTAATAGCATCTGCTTAGAGGAATGGTGCAAAATCCCCCCAAATGTATACCTTAACCTTGTCAAAAATTACAGGAGAAGACTACATGCTATCATCCTAGACAGAGGTAGTTGCACTAAGCATAAATGAAGGGTGCCAATTATAATGAAACCTTGAATTTGTTGAAATTTATTTTTATAAAATGACTGTTGTGATTTTGGTTGTTTCCTTCTAAAAGGAGTTCCCGATAATGTAGGTTAATGAACAGGACCCCTCCCAATGTGCCTTCCTATTTGTCCATAATGCCTATATATATCACCTACAATCTCACAATCCCCGCTCGTCTGGTTTCTACGTCATTTACTCGCAGCCTTCCCCTGGTTAATTGAGAATTTTTAAGACTTAACCAGGGGAAGGCTGCTGGACCAGACTGTGTCAGCCCACGTGTCCTGAAGGCATTTGCCAGTGAGCTGTGTAATGTACTGCAACACCTTTATAACACGAGTCTCCACCTGCAGAGAGTCCCCTCCATCTGAAAAACATCATGCCTGGTTCCAGTGCCCAAAAAGGCACACCTTGAATGATTATAGACCAGTTGCACTGACCTCGCATGTTATGAAAGTGATGGAGAGGCTGGTCTTAGCGTACCTCAGACCAAAGGTGCGTGCGTCAGCCGATCCACTGCAATTTGCATATCAACCCCATGTAGGTGTTGATGACACAATTATCTGCATGCTGCAGAGGGCATACTCCTCCCTGGACAGACCCAACACCACAGTGAGAATCATGTCCTTCAATTTTTTTAGTGCCTTTAATACAATCCAGCCCAGTCTGTTAAAGGCCAAACTGGAGAACATGCCGGTGGAGGCTCCTCTGGTCTCATGGATTGGGGACTACTTGGATGGGCAGACCGCAGTCCATTAGGCTGCAGAACTGCATGTCGGAACCACTCATCAGCAACATCGGGGCCCCCTAGGGAACAGTGCTCTCCCCTTTCCCCTTCACTGCATACACATCTGATTTCCAGTACAACACAGAGTCATGTCATACCCAAAAGTTCTCAGATGACTCAGCCATTGTTGGGTGCATGATGGGAGTCATGAGGAGGAGTACAGGGGTGTGATTAAAAAATTGTGCACTGGAGTAACAAAAATGGTTTGCTGCTTAATGTAGCAAAAACCAAGGAAATGGTTGTGGACTACAGGAGGAAAAAGTCCCCACCCTCTCCTGTTTGCAATAGGGGGAGCAATGTGGGGATTGTGGAGCAGTGCAAGTACCTCGGTGTCCTACTGGACAGCAAGCTGGAGTGGGCAGCTAACACAGAGGCTGTATACAAGAAGGACCTGAGCCGCTTGTATTACTTGTAATGTGTGCAACAGGATGCTTAACATGTTTCATCAGACTGTTGGGGCCGGTGCCCTCTTTTTTGCTGTCGTGTGCTGGGGTGTGGGCATCAAGAAAAAAGATGCAAAAAAGCTCAACAAGCTGATAAAGATGGTTCAGTCTGTTGTGGGGGAGAAGCTGAGCACTTTGGAGGAAGTGACTGAGGAATTCTGTGTTGTCTATGATCCTGAATTCCTGAGTATCTTAGACAACACCACCCATCCCCTCCATAAAACACTGGACCGTCTCAAGAGTACATAAAAAATATAAAAAATCATTCTACCCACTGCAGTACAGCTGTACAACTCCTCCTCCACAGTTTTACTATTGTGGTTTAAATACTATGTGTTTTTATGTATTTTACTTCTGTGTTCTGTGATTTGTGATTTCTTTTTCTTCATTGTCATGTATTTTTTCCCTTGTTGCTGCTTGTGACATTTTAAATTTCCCCTTGGGGATTACTAAAGTAATCTATCTATCTAACCAGACAGCCAGAGAACAACAAGAGTTCGCTTACCTGAAGCCCGAAATCCTACTGAGTCCGTTGGACGCAGAATAATTCCAAGACTCTGATGCTCCAGAGGAACCTTCTCAATCCATTCCTGCAACTCCCGTTTCTCCTCCGCGCACCGGCCTGCGCTCTGCCATCTTCGTATCTCCACCACGAAGCATCACCCGCTCGCCCCAACCGGGGTGCTAATATTCCAGACCATACCCCCCCGCGATGACGACCGAAGCCGTTTCCCTGTCTCAGGCTCCACGCCAGGAATTCCAGCCGTCTCGCAGCAGCTATGCCCCTGGTCAACCGTGGCGCCCAATAGCCAGAGCCCGCGATAAGCAAGGCTTACCGCGGCTCGCACTCCAAGCTCATCTGAGGCTCCGCGTCGGACCGTCGCCAGACTCCATCGGGCACTCGAGCAGAAGAAAATCCCCTTCCACCACTCCAACAATAAGGCCAGACAAGTAAAAACTATGCACAACTCGCCCAGAAATGCAGCTGATCTTCATGCTCAGAACTTGTGCAGACTACACAGTACTTCTTGGTTCTGCAATCAACGCCCTCCAGCGCCAACGTCATCATGCTCAGCGACGTCCTCCACCCAGAGGATTCGGCAGAAGTCACTCCTTCCGCAAACCAGCCAGTCCCCCCCCAAACCCCCTCCGCCTGCCTGCTCTCTCCGTTTACGACCTCTTTGGTCTCTTTTCATCCCGTTTCATCCCTCAGTTCGCAGGCTGCACTTTTGCCCCGTGTACATGCATCCCGTCCCGTGCAATCGAATGAGTGCAATGTTTATTCCAAAATCGTCAAATCATTACAAATGCTAATGTCCTTCGCCTTGCTGGCAAACATTCACAGATACTGCACGCGTATCCACCTCATGGCTATTTGCATTGGCGCAGCCCACTAGCGCTTCGGTTATTGGTGCACTTTGCCTGGCCGGCAAACATTCACGGATACTACATGTATCCTCCTCACAGCCACTCGCATTTCCTTTGGCGTCTCCTGGAAGGGGCGCTATTACGTCGCTGTTCACCTCACCGTATCCCATCATCGTTTCCTCCCTCATTCGGGGTCACGAATGGGCTGCCAAATGTATAACCGTACAGTATGACAACTCAACAACAGTAGACATCGCAAAAAAAGGCCGTTTCTGCTCCTTCTCGTTCATGCCATTCCTCAGGAAACTAACCCTAATTTCCACAAAACACCAGACCATGCTCAAAGCTGCACATATTCCCGACCGTAAAATGCCATTGTTGACACACTTTCTCATTCCTCGGGGCAGAGATTCAGATGCTTAGCACCGCACTTGGACATTCAGCCCTACCCCTGACTCCGCAACTCAAGCCATCCGCCGCTTTATCTTGAGAAGCCATTCTAAATGGGTTCACTGCTCGCCCATTTTCATTATCCCTCGCAAGACGGAAGCAATCCAAGAAATTCCACTCAGCCCTCCTACTGCCATTCCCAGCCCTAAACGTCGTTTCCATTACAAGCTTTATTTTGTGCATTGACCCTGTAGACCGCGTTCGACCAGCCTCGATAAAAGTATTCCACAGCAGCATCAACCTCTTCTTCAAACTAGCCACAAGATATCCGTGCTTTTCAATTTCCCATTTTCACATACGAACACTACCGAAAGGTTTATGTCTGCCCTCAGTCCATTTGAACCAATATCAAACTACGTCTCCTTGAAGTACAATAGCCATGCTATCCCCCAAGACCCATTATCTACGACCGACATGGGGCCTTCGCCACTCATTCAGGTTCCTCTACCATTTCCGCCCACATGGAAAGAATCTATATGAACATATTTGCGCATATATGCAATCTATATGCTGCATATACGCACATATATGCTGCATTTAGGCTGCATATATGCCAAATTCAGGAACATACTGTATATGTACATATACAGGGCATTTAGGTCTCCTATATCACTTCTTTATATCTCTATATAGGCCCAGTATGTACATACAAGGCATATGTCTCCTATATAGCTCATATACCCAGTGGCAGGTTTCATTTGTCATACCTATCGTATAGCTCATATCTCACTTTTTCAACTGTCATACATGATGCCTAGCTCATATTTTCATTATCAAGGTAATATCTGCATATTAGTCCAAAGTCCCTTACAGAAATAACAAGTATTTCTCGCAATAACTTATTAATCGCTCGTGACCATGTGAAATTGGCATCACATTTGATCCTAAATACATGTTGACATGTGACAACGTTATGTTATGTGTAAACCAGTCATTATTTACTATGGCAAGTGAGAGGAGAAAAAAAGCTATGATATCAACAAAAATATCTAATACTATTTGTTACATTTTTTCCTAAAACATTAACAATAACAAGGTCATCAATTCTTTCTTTACCATACTTATTTCCATTCTATGAAGATTGATTTGTGTATTGTGGAAGAGAAGGCAATATATAGAAACAAAATGGTTTGATTATATTTATTTCATCAATTTAGAATTTTTTCAAGTTTAAGTCACTGCCAGATTCACCACATTAGATAAAATTGGATTCACATCATTACAGCTCATACACATCCACTGAAAGGTTATACACTACACTTTTACCTCCACCAAATGCAATGTTTTCTATCTTGTCTGTCATGCAGTTTCTAGATGAATATGGCTCAGAGGTCATTAGTCTAAATGTAGCAAAATAAAACTAAAATAACTAGAACGGGCACTCGGTAGAGCGCATACCTTCGCCGACGCCACTGAATCCCTCGCCACAGGATTGGATATATAATTCTGCACATTTTGGCATTGGATTTATGCCGATCGGATAAAAATTGACCGAGATATGGCCGAAAGTCGGTTTTGACCTTTTCGTGGCCTTGACCTTGACCTTTGACCCGATCACTCCCAAAATCTAATCGATTGATCCTCAGGTCATGCCAAATCAACCCACCAAATTTTATGAAATTCCGTTTGGTACTTTTTGAGTTATTCAAAACACATACACACAGACAGACAGACACACAAACAAACTAGAACGGGCACTCGGTAGAGCGCATACCTTCGCCGACGCCACTGAATTCCTCACCACAGGATCGGGTATATAATTCTGCACATTTTGGCGTTGGATTTATGCCGATCGGATAAAATTGACCGAGATATGGCCGAAAGTCGGTTTTGACCTTTTCGTGGCCTTGACCTTGACCTTTGACCCGATCACTCCCAAAATCTAATTGATTGATCCTCAGGTCATGCCTAATCAACCCACCAAATTTTATGAAATTCCGTTTGGTACTTTTTGAGTTATTCGATACACATACACACAGACAGACAGACAAACAAACAAATAAATACACGGGGATCAAAACATTACCTTCGTCAGCGAAGTCGCTGGCGAAGGTAATAAATACACGGGGATCAAAACATTACCTTCGTCAGCGAAGTCGCTGGCGGAGGTAACAAAATAAAAGTACAAACCCCAAAAACAGTGAAGTTGGCACGTTGTGTAAATCGTAAATAAAAACAGAATACAATGATTTGCAAATCCTTTTCAACCTATATTCAATTGAATACACTGCAAAGAGAAGTTGCTTATTGTTTGAAAAGGTAAACTTTGCAATTTTTTGCAAATATTAGCTCATTTGGAATTTGATGCCTGCAACATGTTTCAAACGAGAACGGGCACTCGATAGAGTGCAAACCTTCGCCGACGCCACTGAATCCCTCGCCACTGGCGTTGATTTCATGCCGATCGGATAAAAATTGACCGAGATATGGCCGAAAGTCGGTTTTGACCTTTTCGTGGCCTTGACCTTGACCTTTGACCCGATCACTCCCAAAATCTAATCGATTGATCCTCAGGTCATGCCAAATCAACCCACCAAATTTTTTGAAATTCCGTTTGGTACTTTTTGAATTATTCGATACACATACACACAGACAGACACACAAACAAATAAATACACGGGGATCAAAACATTACCTTCGTCAGCGAAGTCGCTGGCGAAGGTAAAAAGCTGGCACAAGTGGCAAAGAAGACTGAGAGAGTTGAAGAATGCTCATCAAACACTTATTTGGAACATCCCACAGGTGAACGGGCTAATTGGGAACATTCCTCAACGAGCTATTGCAAGAAATTTAGGGATTTCATCATCTACGGTCCATAATATCGTCAAAAGGTTCAGAGAATCTGGAGAAATCACTGCACGAAAGCGACAAGGCCGAAAACCAACATTGAATGCCCGTGACCTTCGATCCCTCAGGCGGTACTGCATCAAAAACCGACATCAGTGTGTAAAGGACATCACCACATGGGCTCAGGAACACTTCAGAAAACCACTGTCAGTAACTACAGTTCGTCGCTACATCTGCAAGTGCAAGTTAAAACTCTACAATGCAAAGCGAAAGCCATTTATCAATAGCACCCAGAAACGCCGCCGGCTTCGCTGGGCCCAAGCTCATCTAAGATGGACTGATGCAAAGTGGAAAAGTGTTCTGTGGTCTGACGAGTCCACATTTCAAATAGTTTTTGGAAACTGTGGACGTCGTGTCCTCCAAACCAAAGAGGAAAAGAATTATCCGGACTGTTATATGCGCAAATTCCAAAAGCCAGCATCTGTGATGGTATGGGGGTGTATTAGTGCCCAAGGCATGGGCAAATTACACATATGTTAAGGCACCATTAATGCTGAAAGGTACATACAGGTTTTGGAGCAACATATGTTGCCATCCAAGCAACGTCTTTTTCATAGCCGCCCCTGCTTTTCTCAGCAAGACAATGCCAAGCCACATTCTGCACGTGTTACAACAGCATGGCTCTGTAGTAAAAGAGTGCGGGTACTAGACTGGCCTGCCTGTAGTCCAGACCTGTCTCCCATTGAAAATGTGTGGCGCATTATGAAGCGTAAAATACGACAACGGAGACCCCGGACTGTTGAACAACTTAAGCTGTACATCAAGCAAGAATGGGAAAGAGTTCCACCTGAAAAGCTTCAAAAATTGGTCTCCTAAATTCCCAAACGTTTACGGCGTGTCGTTAAAAGGAAAGGCGATGTAACACAGTGGTAAAAAGGCCCCTGTGCCAACTTTTTTGCAATGTGTTGCTGCCTTTAAATTCTAAGTTAACACTAGAAGCGCCAAAATTTTATCACTACTAGAACTACCATGAACGGTCATTTGGACCGTTAGGTTCAAAGCATTCTAATCCGTCTCTCTGAGCACCTAATTAAGCAATTAATGCATCTTGTATGTTACCATGTATCTTAAAAGAATGAAACAACACCAGCATTACGTTTTAACAAGTTTAATAATACATGTATGAATATTTAGGTAATAGAATTATGTATAATTAACATGAATTAAGCTGCTTTCACACCGGACGCGAAACGAATTTTTCGCAAGACAGGTTACATTCGGATTCAATGCAGAGACGCAAATACACGTGTTTCGCGCGGATTCGCGTCTTTGCATTGACTTTTGAAAGTGATCTGTCTACGAAAAATTTGTTCGAGTCCAATGTGAAAGGGGGTTTATTGTAAACATTCACAACGATATTTTTGGGTAAAGAAATAATTAAACAATTCAGAACGACAAAAACAACAATTAAAAACATCTATATTGATTAATACACATTCGGATTCAACATTTATATGGAATATCTTATTTATTATGAAATAATTAATCGGAACAATCACACGGATTAGAAAACAATAGGTAGGTGCTGAACTTTTTTTTTTCTGATTACCTTTTTATTTACGCAATGTCCATGTGTCCGAAAGTCGGACAGGGTTTTCATATAACTCCGAGTCCGACAGTCGGATAGTTTCAATATAACTTCGTGTCCGACAGTCGATTATTGTTTTTAAGCTCATAAAATCTGCTGAATCTTTTAGATATTAAACGTGAATGTTTTGATCAGAGGGCTCATTTCTTCAAGATGTGTACCGAAAATTTCAATCAAAGACAATCAGAACAACCAATGTGCTCTGCAATCAATTTATTTGGGCAATTTTTATAAATACAATGAAGTCCGTACAATGCCTGTCGGATATTAGGCCTAAATGCAAAATACTCCGTGTCCGACAGCCTAAAAAAAGAGGACGATTAGAACAGATTGATAACGAAGTAAAGAATAAAAAAAAAATTTACAACAAACAAAACAACCAATGAACACTGCAATTTATTTATTTGCGGGCCATCTTGTTTGGACGTTCTGTTTGTTGGTGATATATTTTTATTCTTTATTTCGTTATAAATCTGCTCTCATATCAATTACTTTTACTTTCTGTTGTCTACCGGACATGGAGTATTTTGCATTTCGTGTCGGACAGTCTTGATCGTGCATGCAATATTTAATTCACACTGTCAATGGTCATGGAATTGATTTGCTCACTGACTACAAGCACTGTTTTATCTCTGGTGTGGAAATGAAGCGTGAATCTGTTTGATCCATCTGACTAATTTTCAAAAGAGAGACCGAATAAAAACTGTTGTCTATCTTCAACGAAAGAAAACAGACGAATAAAAAGATCAAGAAAAGCGGATAGCTATCAATTTGCATTTTGTGAAGGTCGAACACAAACATGGCCAGGCGTAGCATTTAGTCTACTCGTAATTGTCTGCGTAGGTAACCTCCGTTCTCCTGGAGCAATTCCCACAGACGGGTCTGACGCATCTTCAGCAGGTGACGAGCGTCTTAATTTGTGAGCAGCTTCTGCGGACCTGGCACTGCCTCCGTTTTGGTGCCAGTGTCTCCCGCTATTGCTGGCTCAAACTTTTTGCCAGTGCTGCCCAATAAAATAATTCTAGATGGCTCTACTCAACCAACTCCTGACGGTGGCATCGGTTAGTTGCTAGGCACCCAAAAGATAATTTTTTCGAAAAAAATAAGAGCCGCAAAACTATACGGTCAGTGAGACCGCTAATGGCTGTAATAGGTAGATTTGGTGGTATTTTATGCTTCGTAGGTGTAATCTATTTCAAATCAATTGCACGTTAAAATATTGACACTTTTAGGAAAAGTCAGGGACCCTCAAGGTTGTATTCTTTTATTTTGAAAAGTTATGACGCAAACAAATTTCAAAACGGTCAAAATGACCGTCATGGCAGTTCTAGTGTTAATGATTATTTGCAAAAAAAAATGAAGTTTCTCAGTTTGAACATTAAACATCTTGTCTTTACAGTGTATTCAATTGAATATAAGTTGAAAAGGATTTACAAATCATTGTATTCTGTTTTTATCTATGATTTACAAAACGTGCCAACTTCACTGGTTTTGGGTTTTGTACTTTGTACATGGAAGAACATACATTCAAGTAAACATGCCTTTCAAAAGTCATTTTCATCCCCACATCTATCTGAGCATTTCACTGTGGTTAATGAATTTGAAGTCTACATTTCTGTCAACAGTTTTAATGAAATGACACTTCCTACAGGGATGAAATAACAAGGATTCTTAAGTTCCCACATGGAAAGAACCTATATAAACATATAGGTTTTAATATAGGGCCACATATAGGTTTGGCATATATGCGACATACATTAAATTGGCCGTTATCATATATTATAGGTACATATATGTACCTTTAATATATGAAAATGGCAAATTTTATGTACAGCGCCCTCCATAATTATTGGCACCCCTGGTTAAGATGTGTTAAAAGCCTTAAAATAAATTCAATTTTTTATTGCAGAAGCATACTCTCACACTGAAAATTGTAGAAAAATGTAACTTTCAACCCAAGTGAATTTTAAGGGAAAAAAAATCCCTGACTAAGAAATAATTATTTTTCATAAAATCACCAGTTGCACAATTATTGGTACCCCAAACAATTCCGAGGAAATAAATGTAATTGAAGTATTTCTGTCATTTCTACAGTAGTTTACAAAGTTGATCAGAGTATCTAGGAACATTTAATTTGTAAATCATCACTTCCTGTTTCCTTGAGGTATAAATATGAGGTGACAGAGAGGCCATTTCTCTTATCCACTGTTCAACATGGGAAAGACAAAGGAACACACCATTCAAGTAAGGCAGATATGTGTCGACCTTCACAAGTCAGGCAGTGGCTACAAGAAAATAGCCACTCACGTGCACCTGCCCATATCTACAGACAGAGGAATCATTAAGAAGTTTAAAACAACTGGAACAGTGGTAAACAAGCCTGGACAAGGATGCAAGGTTATTTTGCCACCACCCACAGTGAGGAGAATAGTAAGAGAAATAAAAAGTTATCCAAATCTCACTGTTAAAGAATTGCTACAAATGGTAGCATCTTGGGGTCACAAAGTCTCCAAAACAACCATCAGGCACTATCTAAATTCCAACAAGCTGTTTGGGAGGCATGCATGAAAAAAACCTTTTCTCACTCACAATCATATACGCAAACGTCTGGAGTTCGCTAAGCGGTACTAGAACTTCAACTGGGACCGTGTGCTTTAGTCAGATGAGACCAAGATAGAGCTTTTTGGCAACAAATACTCTAAGTGGGTCACACAGAAATGGTTCACCAGACACAGAATCAAGCTCCCGCCATGGCCATCTCAGTCCCCAGACCTCAACTCCATTGAAAAGCTGTGGACTGAGCTGAAGAGAAGAGTGCAGAGGAGAGGACCCAGGTCGCTGGATGGTTTAGAGAGATTGTGCAAAGAGGAATGGTCGAAGATCCCTCTTTCTGTATTCTCCCATCTTGTGAAACATTATAGGAGAAGATTAGGTGCTGTTTTGTTGGCAAAAGGGGGTTGTACAAAGTATTAAAATCAGTGGTGCAAATAATTGTGGCACACATGATTTGATGTAAAAGAATTATTTCTTAATGTGGGATTTTTTTCCCACTGAATAAATGCACTTGAATTAAAGGTTGGATTTTCCTCTTTTTTTCATTGTGGTCCTTATTATTTACAAAAAAACTGAATTTATTAAAAGCTAAAGAACACATCTTAACCAGGGGTGCCAATAATTATGGAGGGCACTGTATGTCGCATATATGGGAAACCCTTATGTGGCCCTATATTGAAACCTATTTGTTTATATAGGTTCTTACTTTGTGGGCCTCATGTTCTAATTAGATCCAGTATTCCGCCCAAATACTTCTCCAGGCATTCCTTTCGCATTGGCGCTGCCCACAGCATCCAAGCAAGGAGTTCCGGACCACCTAATTAAAATTCTTGGCCGCTGGACATCAAACTCTTACGCAAGCTATATTCACAATAATGATGACGTACGTAGAGCCTCTTCCTGATTCATTTACACTTTTTGGGGGCTTAGGAGCCTACACGGTCTCTGACAAGAGAGACACAAGCCCCACCCTGATTCTCGCCACCTGGGGCTCCCAATATCCCACAATCACAGACCAAGTCCTAACAACATCTCATTCTCCCCAATCCCCAATTAGTCGTTGCACCAAATACTCTTTTCCACTTTGGGAGTGGTCCAAAATTTATTAAAGGGAGTTCCCGTTGACGTAGGTTAATGAACAGGACCACTCCCAATGCGCATTCCTATTCGTCCTCATGCCTATATATACCACCTTCATTCCCGCAATCCCCGCTGGCTTCCCTTCTACGTCCCCCCCACCCTTCCCCTCTCCAAGAAGAAATCAAGAAACAGCCACCGCCTGGGACCCCGAGGGGCTTAGGAGCCCACACGGACTCCGACCAGAGACACAAGCCCCACCCTGAGTCTCGCAACCTGGGGCTCCCAACGTTCGCACAGACCAAGTCCTTACATCTCATTTGCCCCGGTCTCCTTTCCAATGTTCCACCGAATACTCTCCTCTGCTTTGGGAGTGGTCCAAAATTCATTAAACATTAATAAAGTATTTCACACATGTTGGTATATTCTGTTTCTCTCTAATGACATTATATATATATATATATATATATATATATATAATTTTTTGTATTATGTGTGCATTGGCATTCAGGGGTTCCGGTAATTTTTGAGCCCACTGTGTGTGTGTGTGTGTGTGTGTGTGTGTGTGTGTGTGTGTGCGTGTGTGCGCGTGTGTGTGTGTGTGTGTGTGTGTGTGTGTGGGTATACTGTGCCCTGTGCTGGATTTATTTTTTTCCTGCTTTGGACTTAAATTAAAACAGAAAAAAAAATGAAAAACAGAAAAAGAATTGAAGATAAAACAAGAATCAAAAGCAAATTGCAGAGGCAATAATAATTTGAAATGTGGTTCCTGTTGTGCAATTTGACTGCAATTTTAAAACCCATTTTCATAGAAGACATTTCTCAAAAAAGATTTTGATATATGTTCTCATCAGAATGAAAACATGAGTTACCACATAACTGGACAATTCAGATTTACATTCCATAATTGAAAATTCCCCTCCTTAAAAAGACTTGATTTTTCTCTAACCAACATAAAAATCCTTGAATAATCACACAGTCTTATTTTTGCAAGGCAATGCGTGTTTTGCCTCTACTAGATCAGGATTGTACTTATTGCCGGTAAAATAGTAAAATCGAATGAATGTAAATAACCAGGGAGTATAAAAGGGGCATTTTGCCAATATTTAAACTTCAAAGTATAGGCTCTGCATAGGTATTCATGTAAAACCCCACAAAACAATACCAAAATACGGACATTGCAGAGGGCTGAAGGTTTCACATGTTCTTTTTGGCTGGTGTTAATTCAAGCAGCTTCCTGGCTGGTGTGAGTCACGATAGAATGGACATTCCTCTCTGTTCAAAAGAACAGGGCCCAAAAGCACAATGGTTACAATTAATCTGACTCCATAATACATTTTGAATGCCAAATTTGGTTATATCCTCGTTAAATATCTGACTCCAAATTAGAATTAGAATTTATAGTTTGGGGACAGCATGCAGGAATCTCGGGACAGCTACGCCATCAGACTTGTCTGTGAAAACCATTGTTACTCAACGTCGTCCCCGGTAAATAAACGCAGCTGCCGGATCTTAGTTCGGTGATAGTTCTAGAGGATGGAAGAAATTACCATGATAGTAGCATCTAGGCATAAACAAAGTAGCACTGAGCATAAACATATCACAAACCCAGGTTTATGTACACCCAAGGGTCCCTTAAGAAGATCAATCAGTTACCTTCCTCTCAGGCCAGGGGTACCCTTAAGATAGAACCTCCAGGACCGGTACCACATAAACCCTTTAAGGGTAGACCATAATTTGCCATCCAACTTAAAACCCATCACTACCTACAACATCAGCAAGCTAGTCTGGACTGGTAAGGAATCGGCCCCTAAGTACCGGTCGTAACATGGCTTGAAAGAATGTACAAGTGTTATGAGTCTCAGAGACCACGCAAGCTGAAAGGAATAACAATAATTTAATCACCAGGTAAGCACATACTTAGATCAAACTAATCAACATTAAGCCAATTACAAGTTACACACAATTTAGAAAGAGAAAATAAAGTCATACCTGGAAAAATGGAGACCCACACATGAAGTGAGGCCGTACCACGTGCCTGGGGAGAACTCAGATGCCATCTCTCCCCGCCTACCTAGATCCGCTACTTACGCACAGACCCAGGCACGCGGAGAGAGCTGGGATGCGACTCTCCCAATTTAAAAGACTACTCACGCCCTTCCAGACATGGGGAGATCCAAAAACGATTCTCCCCGAAAGGAAAGTCTCTCCTGCCTTTAAGCTAGACCACACCATTGATCCAGGTGGCCCGGGGGGTCAAATTTGGGTTCTCCACCATTTGGAGTGGTAAAACCATCTAGCATAGAGAGAGAGCGAAATCTGACCAATTTTCAGGAGTTTCCCAAAGGGAATGAACCATAATTTCAAGGGAAATGAAACATGTTCCATTCAACTCCTTGGGTTCCCCCGAGAATAATAAGACTAAACATGATAGGAATATATACTAATTTGATGCAGTTGTCATGAAAAAGCCTTAAGATGAATTATTATATAGTTTAATTGGGTTACAAGTATATAAGTGATTTCTTCACTGGATGTTGAACATATAAACATATTATGAAGTTCCCAGAGATTTAGATTATTTTAAACAGGCTAATGTAACTGGACTTAAACTTCATTGGGGACAGTGATATGACTCTCAGAGGAGCCTTGTGGCATCCATGGCTTTGCGACTACGCCCCCCGCTGAGTAAAACCAGAGATACTACACCCCACAGGCAGGCTGCAGGAACATCCTAGGTCATAAAAGTTTTACTGCTGGCTCTGGATCGAGCTTATCAGCCATTTGTTCAGACACTACATTCACAACCCATACACATTTTCTTAGCTCAAGATATACATGTATTTATCACCCTTGTAGCTTCCCTATGTTTTTGCAATAAAGAAAGCTACAACCATAATGCACTGCAATGGCTCACTACTCCATATGCACCCCTCAACTCCATGTGGATTTGTGACATATGGCAGTCATCACTTTGCATGGTGAAGAGCTTGAAAGAGCATTTTTGTCTCAAGGTCTATCAGAGAGATCTTCGTTGGAGTTCCTGAGTTGTCCTCCATAAAATAATATTAATTAAGACCTACTTTTGCTCTCGAAACCCCCTCTGGAGAAGAAAGATTGTCCGACAGAGTCACAGGTGAGTAAGCTTGTCAGGCAGCTGTTTTTTTTTTTTTTTTTTTTAAACGTGATGGTGGAAATACCAAGGGCATAGGGAGTGCAAGGACACCTGAGCCTGCGTGTGATGGGGACCCGTTGACAAGTAAACCACTTTCCGTGACAAATGTATTAGTATTGTTTGTTTACGTGCATGGAGTCCACCTACCAATGATATAACAAGACATCAGAAAGCAGCAAATTTTTTGACAAACTTTCATTTCTCACAATGCAGATGGCTGTAAAGTCAAATAGGTCTCTTTCATGGTGACGAACATTTTTCAGCTTTTAATCAGTCCATGTTTAATACTCATGCAAATATGTAGGGCCTACTTCAGACCATGGTAATTAAAATTGTCTTTGAAATTAATGGTGGTTAGGCTGCAGATTTTCTGTTTATATTATGGAAAATATCCTTCACTTTGCTGTCCTGTTGTAAAGATGTATGGGAAATATCGTGACCAATCAAATTGTTAAGTGAGCCATTTTGGTCAACAGGCGTTTTTGGTGATTTCACTGAAAATGCTGGCATCAGAGAACATACACAAAACGGGAGCAAAAACAAGTATAGTGAATGAGGATATGATAGTGAAACTACCCAAATGCCTGTTGGTGATTTCATTTTTGCACACCATAACTTAGTCACAGAGCTAACTATCTATCTAGCTTGCTAGCTAATTAATTGGCTGCCGACAAGAACTCCTACTCTGCGGTCACTATGGTGTTGAACTTTGTTTTTTACTAAATTCCAACAACCGGTCAATAAAATGATAAGGAAATCATTCGTTTTTTCTACCCTCCCTTAAATGAAATGAAACGCTGTCATGATAGACCAGCATTTCAGTCCTTCAAACTTGGGAGGTATAGGTACCATCCAGTTTTTGAACAAGGTTTAAGCGGACACTGAATTGGAAATCACTGATTTGCAAAAAAGGGTTGAATGATTAAAAATAACTGAGTTGCTAAATGAGGCCCTTAGAACAAGAGAGGTCCAACTCATTTTTTTTTTTCATTTTTCATTTTGAATGTCTCTTGCACTGAGCACTTCATGCATTCTAAAAGCGTAGAAAACCTGCGCCAGGCATTTTATAGTACTAGATCTACACTGAGTTAGTCCATTATTGCACTAAACAGATTGACTACTTAGGAATCATTTTAAGATTAGAAGTTTTGAAAAGACAAATATGAAGTTAGACCACTTTTGTTCCTAAGGGGTCAAATGAGGATAGGTTTATAAATGCCAAATTTAGGGTTTCTTATGAAAAATTCTAAGCATTAAAACAGTCATTTGCATGGGAACTATGTAGGTTGCTAGGATACAGAGAAATTGACCAGCTAACTAGATAGCCTCAAGCATTTCTAGATCTGCGATCTGTGAAGCCTTTAATGTGTGGCTGGTATCAGACTGAAGCTAGCTCACTCGCTAACTAGCTGTTAGTAACATTTGCTAATCATACAACAAATGATTGTGTCATCAAATAATGAATTGGGAAATGATTTATCAATTATTCGGCATTGTCAAGATTCATAATGAATGGTAATAACATTAACAACAGTTGTCGACTTTCTTTTTTATTAAATGGCGGGCCTGCTAATCGGCAATTATGATTTTAGGAAGCTGTATTGCATTGTCCTATTTATCTTGCAAAAAGGTAAAGACACCAAATTAAAGTAACTGTGCACATTGTGCCTTTCCTACTACACATACTGATGTGATACCTTTATATTCTGGCAACATATTGCCATTTGTGGGATCATTTGTATTTGCAAAAAAAAAAAAAGGACTTAATTAGGAGTGTATTTTGTGAATGACTGAGCTGGAGGGTGCCCAAAAATAATTATTGTGCTATGGCCCATTCTCACGCATATCCGCCGCTTATGTCAGTTCCATGATCACAAAACAGTGCGCTGGCAAAATGATCCAACTAACATTACAACCGCAAGTAAAAGTTCACGTCACTTCACAGAAATTAGGCTTACAGTGTCAGGGCCCTTAGGTTTTGCTGAAACCGCTGGGGAAATCTTTTGTTTGCTGCCTAGTTCTAGATCACTAACCACAAACTAACAAAAACCTTAGGTAGCTGATTGAAAGGTGATGTTAAAGAAGGCATGCTATCTAGCTATCTTTCTTTAAAATATATTCTCATCTACAGCATCCTCTGCACTCCTACTTTGGGGTGCCATTTTTTTGGGAAATTCTGCTAGTTAGTTTGCACTTACAAGCAAGGACAACCCGGCAGTTATTTTATTATTATTACAACTTATTTATTTATCAAGCATATGTAGAGTAAGCCCTTCCAAACCACAGGTGGAGACTAGAGATCTAAGATGAAATAGTTCATGGTATGGAAGAGCTACAAGCTACAGTATGTCACTATACATGTCAAATGATGACCCTGAGGGGGAAGCACAACAGATTTGCAGCTGATTCCCAGAGATACAAAGCATATTGACAAAAACTCTACGCATTCTATTTTATTTTTTTACATTTATTTTAACTTTATTTTAAAGTTTGTTTTCCTTTATTCTGCAGTTGTTGTATGCAAGTGTGTGAATCTTATTATGCTCTGTCTGTTACCCACTTTGTATTTGTTTTATTGAATTCAGGGCTCCCCTGAAAAAGAGACCTCAATCTCAGTGGGACTTCCCTGTAATAAAGGATACAGACAGTTCCAATAATATTTTTACCTCCGCCAAACAAAGTTGGCAAGAGGGTATGTGATCAGTGCCGTTTGTTTGTCTGTGAACACGATTACTCAAAAAGTCATGAATGGATATCTCTGAAATTTTGTGGGTGAGTCCCTATTACTTCAAGGATGGACCCTATTTTGACTGCAATCAGTGAAACAATATGGCCGCCACGGCAACCATCTTGAAATCCTATGACACACGTAACTGAACCTTACTCCCACTCACTAAGATGTGGACTGTGCTGCCTTGGGGGAGGTTTGCACTCTGGGAGTGCCTCAAGTTACAAGAGAAATGAGCTATACCCATTCAATCAGCCAGCTCACATACCAGCTAATTGCAGCAAAAGGTTAACAAATAGAAACAATAGTAGTTGGTGACTAAGCTCTGACCCTGACACTCTGCAGCATACTGACATTGAGGATGAGAGAAGAGGGAGGGTAAGAATATCCCTCAAAGCAGCACGTAGAGCCAGATGCCAACATTGATCGCTGTGCATGCTTCACAACATAGCTGGGAAAGTACGAGTATAACAAGCAATTACCAAAACCTGCAAATCTGGAATTCCATTGCATTCTTTAAATATAGGCCAACAGGCATGAAAGTGACGAGGGTATGAAAGCAACAGTCAGCACTTCTGTGTCCAGTCTCATCAGTGGTTGATCTGGCCACACTTATGTGAAAAAGAATTGCCTAACATGCAGATCACCAGCATGTCAATGAGATGCAATGCTTTTATCTCAGAATGG
Organism: Gymnothorax reevesii; assembly: GCA_029721435.1. Classification (NCBI taxonomy): domain Eukaryota; kingdom Metazoa; phylum Chordata; class Actinopteri; order Anguilliformes; family Muraenidae; genus Gymnothorax; species Gymnothorax reevesii. The sequence continues at coordinate 44,345,137 of CM056583.1, read as the reverse complement.
TGAGCTTCATTTCATCCAGGCCAGAGGGTATAGACCAGACAATGTCATGGATGCACAAGATGGAGAAGCTCCAATTACGAAATGGAAATTATACAGGCCGTAATTTAACCACACTTTCTGACCCACTCTGCTTTATTATTAACCTCCAGCATTATCTTTGCAATGTGAAAATCATGGTCCAGATTCATAGACTCTAGTCATTTGCCAATGTTGATGTCATAGACCAAATGGATTCCTATCAGAGCATACAAAATCAAACAGGTTTTATGGCACGTAAGCACTAGTCACTTACATGTCTTTTCCCCCAAATGCAATAGGAAGATGTGTGGCCTGCCAGTTCTTGCCTCTGGCCCACTGGTATAGCCAACTTGGGGTAAAATTTTAACTTTACTGTTACTCACAACCAGCAATCAGACAACTACAGGACTCACTGAAAGACCTTGAAGGTGAAAGACTACTGCCGTGAATATAACAGTTCAAAACAATACGCATTCCAGGAGTCAATTTTTTCATTCATGCATGTGCATGTTCGTCCGATCAAACTGATCAAATATTTTCTATTTTTTCCTTTCTAATTCTCATTTTCATCCTACATTATCAATAATGCATGCTCCTAAAGCCCCAATTGTGATGTTGCGTTCAAGAACCACATGCAAGAGATGGAAATCCAAAAACGTATGCCTTTAATGAGATCCGGGTCAATGTCAAAAAATTTCCGAGCCACAATACGAATGCCTAAAAGTCGACTAGACAGGCAAGGGTCAGAATCAGAAACAGATGAGCAAAGGTACATAGACAGTAGGCAAGAAGTCTAAGTCGATGAACAAAGCAGTGGGCATACACAGGGCATCCAAACAGCGGAATCGTGGTCATACAAAAAATACGTGAAAATCCAGGAAGACAAAACAATACAAAAAGGGCTATGGCAAGAATTGTAGTCGGGCAAACCAGTCGAAGGAAAACAATACTCAATAGCATACAATAGGCTCTGTACAAAGAAATATTGATCAACAAGCAGTGAGGACTCTTAAATAGATGGGAGGGAAGTCACATGCTACGCAAGGAACAGGTGAGCTGGATCAGACTAATTACAATGGGAGGAACACATGAGGGAAACCCTAACCACAAAAATTGGCGAAAGCCAAGACACGGATGGGAATCACACAAACAGCCTATGACATTTAAACAGCTCCGGTCAAGGAGTTCTAAGTGCACAGATAATGAGTGCAGGACAGTAATTAAGCTCGTGCGAGAGATCTCACCGAAACGCAGGGGGAGATAGGTAAAGCTGAGCAAGAGGCGGACACTAGAACAGCGGGATTGCTGAGAGGGAATTAGCAGTAATTAGTAGCGGTGCAACTTTAAAGATTTAACTAGAGTGCTTGTCAGTAAGTTAGTAATATATATACATGGATTAGTTGGGTTAGTAGAATATGATACAAAATACAAATGTTAGTCTTGTCAGTGATCAGAACAGTAAGGCAAAGGAAGTAAACGAGGATTGAAGGAATATTATTAAACACCAGAAATCATTGAAATCACCCAAACCATGTGAGCACACAGACCGGGAAGACGGACTGAACCAACTAGATCACAAGACAGGGAAGACAAGTGCAATGGAACTGAAGAATAGACTGAACTAATAACCTGAGCAATACAAAGAATAAATAAAAGACAAAATCATGGACCATGAACTTGAACATAAACATGAACAAAAACCATAACCATGACTCCAATACCACATTTCATAATACCAGAAACAGACTTGGCAAGCTTTGGTGCTTCGAAAATGCTCTTAGACACTCATCTGGTTGAAACAATTTTGTCCTGGTGAAAGTCGCTCAGGTCCCATTCCTCCCACATCAAACATGTCAATGTAGGCCTTCCACTAACCCAACTAACTGACGGAAATTAGCCGTCAGAGCGAAGGTATCTGAGTGCCTTCCCTCCTGGCACTGTTGGAAAGATCTTTTTATGTAGACTAGCAGAAGTCATTTATGACCTTGTATAATTTAACCGACTCCATTTTATTGTAATAGTTAATTTAAGAAATCAAATCTAAATCGAAGCATTACCATTTATAATTTAGACTTGTTCGTCAGAAGAATCCCATATTTTTGTGACTACTCTCAGAATATTTATCATGGTTACCACCGCATGTCATAACGGCCGAAGTGTGCATGTATCACAAGCTGACTAGATGTCTAGTCGGTAACCCAGAGGTTGCGTGGATGCCACTTCTTGTGGTTTGTCCGATTGGCGGCCCAGGGACCCAAGAAGGCCAACATTGGCTATCCCCGTTCTCAACATGGAAACTTGCTAAGTGGAGGAGATCAATTTAACAACAGAGGTCTCTGGGTGCAATACTCCGTGATATTAAAAGCATAAATATGATAAATATGCATCTTCCCTCGACCAGCTTGAGGGGAAAATCCTACCTTATATATTAACTGAAAGAATTGCTCAATTTTCAGAGAAACCGCATAGATCAAGTTTCAACAATTTATTAGCCAGGTAAATCACATCATGCCTTTTACAATCCAAATTAAACATACATTAAAACACTTGAATGCATTTATAAAATTAGCAAACGTTACAAACACAAACTACAACTTAATTGAACATCAATCAGAATACTTGGAAAGTATTTATAAAATTTTGTAATATTATGCCAAATTACGGAGTCAAAATGGAGCACACTTATACCTGGCAATAAGCTACGCATGACGGGAGTCATGCGGGGGCCTGACTACAGAACTCCACACAAAGTTACACATGACAGGCGTCATGAGGGAGTCTGGCTGCAGAACTCCACACAAAGTTACACATGACGGGCGTCATAAGGGAGTCTGGCTGCAGAACTCCACACAAAGTTACACATGACGGGCGTCATGAGGGAGTCTGGCTGCAGAACTCCACACAAAGTTACACATGATGGGCATCATGAGGGAGGCTACTTGTAGAACTCCACAGAAAGTTACACAACACATCATATGGGGGTCTGGCAGCAGAACTCCACATAGACTTTCTTTCCGCACCTCAATTACACAGACCAACCATTTGATTCTATAAACAGAAAGCCATGAATGAATTTATTTCAGCCTACAGGAGGTGGGTGCTGCTTTAGCACTCAGGCCATGTAGTTTTCATGGGGGCAGGTCTCCACACTGGTGCAGTTTTCTCCTAGGTTCTGAGATGTATATTCAGACCTAGGGAAACCGTTGTGGAAACTAGACAATTGCACCAGTCACACTGAGAAAATCAAAAGGACACCAAACTATACACTATACTCAGAACTTAAATTGTCATGAAACATCCCATGCGCTGTGCAACCTTATAGTGACCCACACCTAAGACAGAAGGGAGTTAAGGGGGGGTCAGGACGACAGGTGTTTAGAGAGACTGTGAAAGAGGTCTTACACATACCTAAATTACCCAGCAGGGGGACAAGGAAATGGAATGTGGGCTGTTGTAAACAGTGGGATGAGTTTTACAGCCATCTTAACAGAAACATTGTCAGGTCACCAGATAACCCAACAGCTCGCTGTGGCAGAGTAATTACAGCAGTAGCATTTGAAAATTAATCAGTTTGTGAGAATGAAAGACAATGCTGTCTATTGAAAAATTCCTTCTGCCTTACATCAACTACAAAATCCGACAGGTAGCTTTCCCTCTCAGGTCTGTCTGCAGTCCTTGACATGCGCCATTGCGACTATATAATCAATGTTATTTCCCTAATCTGTGAGTAATGTCTTCGCGTAATTGCGGTGTTTCTCCAATGTAATTTGGCATTTTTCATCTTGAGCAAACAAGTTGAGCAGTCTGGTCTAACAGTTATACCTTCTGGATAACATCTATCTCGCTACTCCACGCAAAAGACGTTGCGTATCATTTGCACAATGGCATTTTGCTGCATAGTAGCAGTTTCTTATTCATCTAAGAGAGTCTTGTTATCAAAATTTATGAGCTCTTGGGATGAAGAGGTTTAAAGTCATGTTAGCATCGCTTTGGCTTGTTATTGGAACCAGTTTAAATCATTCCTTAATTTCATTGACGATCCCTAGTAGAGTTCTTAAGAACAAACTGCTGCTTCCGTATCATCGTCGCTGTGGATCAATGTGTAAATAACAAGACGGTTGACCAGTTGCAAAGTAATTGGTGCTGTCTAGATTTGTACCAATCCAGCCATAATGTACGCTTGTTCTGCTATATATTGTCTGTCTACAAACAATGGCAATATTGGCACTATATTCGATACAGGTGGCATTAGCCGAATGTACCTAAACACAGAAACAGCAAGTGGGCAATATTACATGAAGTGCAAATGGGCGCATCATCAACTTTAGGCAAGTGTCCACTTTGTCTCAAGGGATATAGTATTGGAATTCATACTACAGGGTAATTGCAGCAGCAAGTACTACAAGAATGAAGGGAATTACTCTCAATATTCATGCGGCCTCAATTGCCAAGAGGTTTACTGTATTTTATTGGATCATTTGTTATTCATTTGTAGTTAACAACAATAAACGTAATTGTTTTAATTCTATTTGACCTGAGCCTACCTTTGCTCCCTAAAAAATACATTCTAATCCTTTCTGCGTAGGCTGGTTTTGCCAAGGCATTCAGTTGCATCAGATAATATTTTGTTATTTGATCGATCTGACTGGATGCTACTTCTCTGAAGCTGATTCATGAATTAACTGGTATCCTGTTCTTCTAACACAGTGCAAAAATAACTGGATTTACCTTTGGTGCTAATGTAATGTGAATTTAGTCAACTGTACTTGCACCTTGTTCATCTTGAATACAAATATGATTCTCATGTGACACAGTGATATAGTGAATATGGTGGAAAAACCGTTGTGAATAATTGAATTCATGACACACTTTCCATGGATTTACAATTGCAGGCAAAGTTCAACCAGGAGGAAATAATGAATTGGTAAAGTTAAACATTTATTAGAAATTACAGAATGAGCAGCTGTGGCGATAGCCTTTAAGTCTTTGGCGCTCAAACTCGACAAGGAGATTTCGGAATTGTGGAGCCTCTGGCCTGAGGTGGAGCTGGATAAGTCCCACCATCGAGGCAGGACACTGGTGCTGATAGTGGCTGATGAAGATGATGGGCGGTGATGGGGAGGTGAGGGTGCAGCCTGTGTGTATTAGAAACAGAGAGCCAAATTTAAATGTACGGCACCGCGAGGATAGACCAACAGCGTAGGTATGTCACAGTGTTATTGGATGGATGTAATCAGCTGATGATTCAATAGACGGCCCCGTGTGACCATAGCTAGAAATAAAGCCTGCATTAGGAGTGAAGGCAGATTGAATAAAAATGAGCTGGCGAGAGAGGGCTAAGGGGAGTCTGCCGGACTGAACTTGCGCTAAGCTTCATAATAACTGAATTTGAAAACCAGTTCATATTTTATCACTTGATGATTTAATTTTGCAAATCTAAGATCTAAAGCAAACATGATCTAATGTGAACAAATGTGATATGTACACTATATTCACATAGCATTCACCTTATATTGAATCAAATTTTTTATGCAGTGTAAGATCATGCTTAATTGTTCTCTATTTTTCATTAGTGCTGTATTTATTGTTTAAATAGGTAGGTGGAAGCATTGCCAAAAGAGTTGCAAACAGTGCTTCATGCTCTGTATTTGATCCTAGTAACAGCTCAGGATTAAAAATTTCATCTGCAAGCATCTTAAAGAGCACTGCGTCTCATTTAGTTTCGGATTTTCTCAGTCTTTATGGCTCACATCCAGGGAAACAACCCTAAAATTTTTTGTGATTCTGTATCTGTCTGGTTCTGCATTTATTATTTTTCATGTTTATTTCATCCATTCCATTATTGTATTGCACATTGTCTCCCCTGTAATGTCTGATGTGATTTGTGTTATCTTGCCAGTGCACTACCGCGTCGGGTGATTTCGGAAGTTTTCCGGTATTTCACGAACTTCCTTCAAGTCTCGTTTTACTTTCCTTCCCACTTTTCTGAAATTACCATATTAATTAACTGCTAGGCTGCTTAGTTAGTATTGGTAATTTTACTATGGACTAATCCCTTTATCTGCACATAAACTAACCAACTAACATTCACGTATTTTGATTAGGTTTGTAGATATCACTGTTTACTAATATAACTAACTCTGCCTCGCTCTGCTCTGTTCGGTAACTCCGCCCCTTTTGCTTTCCCTGTGCTCTGCTTTGATTACACCTCACGCACCTCAGGTGCGCTTCTCTCTCTGTCCTGGGATCTTAACTGTGCACTTAGAACTCCTTGACCTGAGCTGTTTATCTGTCATAGGCAGTCTGTGTGGATCCAGTCCGATTTTTGGATTATCCCTGAGTTGCGACTGGTTCCTCTGAGCATATCATTACAAAAATGGAACAATAGCTGGACTTCAAGTGGCCAGATCAGTCGTACAAATAATCCTTTCAATAATCAAAAATGTTTTTTCTTTGGGCTAATTTGTTAACTATCAGAAGGTATTTCTTTTACAGATTCGCAATTATATAAAGCATGCACCACAGGCCTCTGTTTCCTTCATTTGCCCCCACTGTTTGCCAGCGATGTTCACAAAATCAAAGCTGAGACCACGGTTATCAGCAAGGCTGACATGCGGTCCCTGAGCCATGCTCTACACAGCCAACACGCTCTGGATCAGCTCAGCTATCGCCACAACTCTGAATGTATTGACATTTATAATAAAATGTGCGTGCTACTGGTCATTCACTGATTATCAAAGCTTCATTGTTTTTTTTCAACCAAGAAACAGTGTCTGCTCTGACGCTCAAGAGTTCCAGTGCCATGTAAAGCCACAACGTTTCAATAAACACACATGACACATTGGCTATATCTGTCTGCTGCTGCTCCGCGTGGATCACTGGGTAGATTACACACCCCTCAGGTTTACAGTATGGTAGTGTGCTCCGTTGAGGGTGGAGGTGCATCCTGTTCGAGCTGCCTAATGGTGGCTGGTGCCTCGTCCACACGCTGACTTTTTTCAACATTGCATCATATTTCATTTCAAAAGGTAGTCGGTGTCCTCCTCTCTACCTCAGCTCAATGTGCTGTAAAAGAAGGCAGCAAATCTGAGCTTTCATTATATAGAGAGTTGGTCTTTTTCCAGTAGCGTTGTTCCATTTATGATGGGTTTTTTTTTTTTTTTGCTGGTTCAACAAACTATCCTCTCGACATCAAGTCTGCAATTTCCCTTATAGGAAAAAAGGAGAAAAGTGCTAGCATTGGTGCCTGGGTGCATTTTACCTGGGTTGCGAACAGACTGTAGATGATAAGTGAACCACACTTAGTGAACATGCAAGATCAACAGGGCTAAATCATTGTGGCTAGACTTGTAGGCCAGGGTATCTTCAAAGTGGCAAGGCATCTTGGGTGCTTCTAGTCAGCAGTAGTGAGTAGCTAGCCATAGTGGTCCAAGGAGGCACAAACCACGAATAAAGAACCTCTTCAGACAATTTTAATAATACTGTACTTGCATGTGGAATTTGCTCCCAGCTGAATATCACTCTTTATAGCTGCAGACTAGTCGGAATTCCCATTCTAACCCCTGTCCTCCAACGAAACTGCCCAAAATGGGCGTAAGACTGTTCTAAACCTTGGAGCAAATGAAGAAGGTAGCGTGAAGCACTGAGTTCAATTGTCTTTTAAATCATGTGAATCGACTGAGTTCATATATGCACCTTTTATCTGGGGAAGTGATGGCACCAGAATGCACTGTGGGAAAAAGACAAGCTGGGGGAGAGAGTATGATGGTCAGGGAAATATTCTGCATGAGGGTGATCCACAGAATGTTGGTCAGGGGGTTTTAATGTTGTGGCTGATCAGTGTATATCAACTTACAACTGCACTATTCATGGAACATTACATGCTTTTTCATGCAATTCATAGATTCTTGCAAATTGCTTGCTTCATTTGAAAGATGTGCATATGAAAAGATTAATTAAAGAATTTTTGCTGCCATCTACAGTACATCTACTGTTATAGTACATCATACCATAATTTGAATTATTACTGTCTTAGTTGAACCCAAGTGACTCTAATGTTTTTAAGCATTTTACAACTGTGCACTATATATTTCAACTTTCATTAGTCATGAGATCTTTATTTCTTTTCAATACTTAATGACGCTTAGTCCTATTCTGTATTTTTATGAGTGTTTTAATGATTCTTTTATGTTGTCGCTCCGTAACTGACACTGTCAGCACTTGTGGGCTAATCATCTAGCTTTTTTGATATTCAAGGCGGGCAGTTCCCATGTCCATGTCCAAACAAATCTAATTCACACGGTCAGCTTGAGGTTCTCTATTACCTCCATAAAAACTACAACATCCACCCAAAATGGCGGCCAAATTAAGCTGGGAAAATCTGCAGCTCTCCCTCTGCTTGTCCACCGTTTGCACCGGTATAGCTGTAGGCTCTTCAGCCTCACTATTCCCCAGCATCCACCTGTAGGCTCCACCTAAGGGGAGGGGGGGTGTCTTTAATCAGTACTCCCCTATATCTCATGTAAGTTTTTCTGCAAGAAGTGATGGGGTTACAGTCTACACGCCAAACTGTAACCATGTTCAACATGAGCTGAATGACTGAAATATAGTTTTCATTTTCCAAGCTGATCTGCGTACTTTTTCTGGCTTTGGATGTTTGTCCAAATTATATGATTTTTACTGTATCTCCCCAAATACTTAAAATAGGCTGAGAGAACACGCCAGTGAATGGGAATAAAGTCACAGGTTCAGATCTACCCAAGAAACAACCTTGTTCATGCAGGAAACTATTTCACAATCTGATGATTCTTAGCTTGTATCATGGCTGATGCATAGCTTGCATTGTGCAACCAGTGTATGACTGACTATTTGTCATAGCCTGGGCAGAATTCAGTCATGAACTATGAGTTCTGTCATTGGACCAAGGACTAGGGCTGACAGACTACCGTGAAAGCTCTTTCTTGTTGTGTCTTCATGCATCACGAAATAGGCCTGGAGACAGTTCTGACTGGTGGACCAGAAAGAGGACCAAGGACTGACGTAATTGCATAGAAAGCTCCTTCCAAGGGAAACATGCCTTCGGATATCTGTCTTCTAAGTGGTTGCTCCAAAGTCACTGCTGTTATATATTTGATTAGTCGTCTGATCTTGGCACAGACCTGGTTCATGAAGGGAGCTGTAATGCATGGCAGCAACGCAGACTTCACACCTGTCACAAGCCAGGTAATAAAATGTCTGATCTTCCTGATTTGAAAGTTGATCATTTGACAGTGCAGGTTATCACTAAAGTTGTGTCACTAGCTGTTTTCAGTTGAGGGACCAGTGACACAGTGTAAAATTTAGCCTAATTACAATAAGAATTACTAAAATACAATTTTTCAGGCAATTTTCCAGGCATACCATATTTTTATGAAATACTGTATCATATTTTGTTGCTCTATGAAAATTAATTTGATATTAACCAAAAAATCACTTTGATTTAAAAATGTGCATTCCACCAAAATAAAATTTTTAGTAACTTTAAAAGGGGAATAGAACAACCATGTTGTCCAGGATGAAGGTTATTAATACCAACAACAGTGTGATCCACCAATATATTCTGGATTCCAGCATATGGAGTGGACAGAATACAAGAATACACTACATAACTCATAATAACTGAATTCAGGTTTTTTCATTCAGGCCCATTGTCACAGGGGAAATAAAATCAAGCACCCATCCGTGCAGTCTGCAATTACATGCATTTATGAGAGAATAAGTTGCTCTGAAGAGCTCAGTGAAATCAATCAGTCAGTTTGCAGTAAATCAGTTTGTAAATTTTCTTCCCTGCTTGATATTCCAAGGTAAACTGTAAGTCCTACGATTGGAAAGTGGAAGCATATACAAACAACAGCTTCTAAACATCAAAGTGGCAGATCACATAAAGTCATAGAGCGGGGTCACCGAGTGCTGAGGCGCAAAGTGCGTAAAAATCGCTAACGCTCTGTTGACTTAATGACTGCAGAGTTCCAAACCTCCTCTGGCAATAGCATAAGAACAAAAATTGTGTGCTGGTAGCCACATGGAATAGATTTCCATGGCCGAGCAGCTGCATGCATGTCACCAAGCACAATGCCAAGCATCGGATGGAGTTATGTAAAGCATGTCGCCACTGGCATCTGGAGGAGTGAAAACGTGGTCGGTGGAAGGAGGAATTGAGCTTCTCTGTCTAGCAGTCTGATGGACGAGAAAGTGACTGACTGCATTGTGCCAACTGAAAGGTTTCCTGGAGGACGGATCATGGCATGGGGTTGTTTTTCAGGGGTTGGGTTAGCCTCCTTAGTTGCAGTGAAGGGACATCTTAATATTTCAGCATGCTAAGACATATTGGGCAATTATGTCCTGGCAACTTTATGAGAACAGTTTGGGGAAGACCCCTCTCTGTTCCAGGATAAATGCCCCCAACGTTCAAAGCAAGGTCAATAAAAACATGGTTGGCTTGATTCGGAAGAACTTAACAGGCCTGCACAAAGCCATGACCTTAACCCCAGAGAACATATTTGTGAAGAACTAGAACGTAGATTGCAAACCAAGAGTGGAGGCAAAAAAAGGCCTTGTTACTGACAGGAACTGAGGGTTATGAGGTGAGATGAGACTCAGAATGAATACATTAACCCCTTTCTGCAGATGTAGATGCCCGCGTCTATAGACCTGCAAATTGGAAGTACGCTGTTACTGTACTCGATCACTAGATAGCACCCCCTGATCAGTTATTGAATGTTCACAAGCAAGCAGACCTCGAACGCGGTTCTGAATACGGTGAAGTTCACTCCACTCCCTGTTTTTTGAGAGCTGCATGAATTAAACTCCTCAGCTAAGCCTGATGTGCAAACTGGTCAGTATCCTTGCCCATAGCGTCGATTCAGCAGTTTGAAAAAACGATATCTTGACACAGAAAAAATCGTTATCCTTAGTAGCAACCAGTTTAGCCACAGTGAGCTAACAGTATTCCAATTAGTAGTTCATAAAAATCAGTTTTCTGAGGCAAAAAAATCGACATGGTATTGATTCTCTCACATTCTATTGCCTATTACAGTTGTCCCATACAAAAAAAATTGTAGTTCCCTACCGTGGATTTACGCGTAGATTCCTTCATTGCCAAATCCAGCGCTTCCTTATATCCACCCGAGTACTGGCGTTGATAGCCAATCACTCAACCATACACTCAAGCTCTTCTGCGTAATTGTAGAGTTGCACTTCATGGTCTCGTGAAGTTTCCCTGATAACAATGTATTGATTGGCTCGTTTCTTATCCAATTCCCGAGTGTTTAAACATTTTAGAGTAAGTGAAACACATTGATTGGACAAACACAGAGCATACAAACCTATGCGTATCAGCAGGCTCGGTTGTATCCTGTCTACGTTATGCACATTACGCGGCTAAAATAGACGGGATTTATAGAAAATCGGTTCGCAAAACTGGCCTTGAAGTGTTCAGTTACATTACAGGATTTAAATGAGAACGATATGCTCTATTGGAATTATTTCGAATGAAACAGGACCGGAGGGTTCTTGCTATTGGATACATCGGTCTCTATTTTATACAGTCATTGTCTCTGGAGGAGGGATTCACGAAAAAGGTCAGGCTGCTAATTTTGTTTGTTTTTTTTTTTTCTGTTTCGGAATGTATATGTACTCAACAAAGTCGAATGTCGAGGTTTTTTTCCTGTTTAAAACGCGAACTGCCCGTGCATTTTGGTGTGGACCCCCGGTACGTTCATTGCACGTTTCTTTTGAATCGGGAGACGCGATGGATTTGATATTCCCTGAAAGTGGAGTGTCTGTTCAGTTAAAATAAGGTATATTTCAGAATTCAGATATTACTGTGTTCGTGAGGTGTACTTGCTCCTTATAAGTGTTGAAATGGGTTCGTGAGCTTTGAAGAGGGGACTGGTAGCTTTCATTACAGGGTGAATGTTCTGACCGTTTAATTAGCAGTTTATTTAATGCGTGTTTGTGCTGGCTTTGAAGAAAAATGGCCAAAACTCTAAACTTTATTATGGAGAAAAGGCACGTTCGTATTTGGAGAGGTTACTGGTGACAACTGATATTCAACTGCACTGATATTGATAAATTCATACTAAACTCAACCAGAAAATCATTCGTTCATATTAAATTTCATGCCTTAAAGCTTTAATTGTGTTAAATACATGATTTTTTAAATGATTTGACAGCAAATCATTTTGAGACTTTGGGGAGACACTTGGGTAGCTGTATAATTTGGCTAATAGCATGTAGGTAATCTAGAATGTAATGTTGAAGATGAATTCTACTTGTGCTCAAGGAGTTTATGATACCATAAATGTATAGTTTTAAGCCCCAGCAGTTTTTCAATCGTCAGAATTATTTTTTTCGCAATTTCAATGGTGAATTCTCATGAAGATTTTTTATGTTTGCTGCTCATTTTCTCTACCAAAATCATAAAAATAAACTGAAATACAATGTAATTCTAAATGCTGTAAGTGTCTTTCCTGAATTGAGCCACATTTTTCCTCTTTGTGAAGCTTAAATCTTGAATTATACAGCATTAAAGTGGGTAACCCATAAAGAGCCAAATTTGGCTTCTGCACAAAGGGGTTAAGTCAGAAAGATTCACAAATGTAATTTGGGAATTATACAGTGTGTATCAAAAAAAAAGGGGTAATCCAACTTCAGCAAGGCAATATATGTTATGGCCCCAATTTGTTATTACATTTACAACACAAACAGCAACAGCAAGGGATGACAGACACAATTTAAACTTTAACACATTTACTGAACAAACAAAGCCAATAACGACTACCTAACAACTAATGACCAAGATTGATAAATGAGAAAAACAGAAATATTTACAGCCCCTTTTTGGTGGGTTGCCTGGTGATGTCCTGGGTGAGAAAAATGCTCTAATACTGGCAAAAATCCACAAAAGAAACTTCACAGGTCTTGAACAGAATGACAGGTCTGGTCACATGTATCCTTCTCCTTGCAATTTCTCCTACTACTTTACTGTCTCAATTCTTTTCCTTATATACTCTTTTGCAGACCCCACCCACATTTAGCCCTCTTTTTTTTAATTTTTGGGGACTTGCCCCAGACATGTCCAGGACATGTCTAAACATAGCTCCAGTCTGAGCTGAATAGAAAAAAAGGTAAATACTGCCCTCCAGTGGCCTATATTCACATTACATATACCACATTTCTATTGTTTCACCATTTTTATGCAATTTGCCAAGGAAGAGGACATCCTTAGCTCTTCATGGATACCACTGACTGCAACATGACTGTTGCGCATGACTGGTTAAATGACCTTGAAATGGCAGATTCAAGTTTCATTTTCCCAAGTTTAGTATATCGATGGAAGTCAGAAAAGAGTCCATGAAAGTCAACACACTGCCCTCTGCCTTTGCACCGATACCTTCAACATGTCCACCTCCCCTTTCAATGCAAAGCTGACAGTGACGGAGCATATCCTCACTGCACGTCACACCACTGCCGGATCATTTCGCAAAGACTGACCTTAATTTCGAATACACTCTTGAAGTTCATCTCTAGGAGGAGTCACAAATTACCATGGTTTGTGAGGTGTGCATGTGGTTTGGACTTTTCTTTGTGGCTCTCGTCCCGGGACAATACTGAATTCCTCGGCTATCGGATTCCTTACCCAGCTGGCTGATTGAGCTGGGACTCTATATCGCCTTCCCGGACTCTATATCAGCAGGAAGTCCGGCACGCCCCCTTCGCTGGAGTGTCTGTTTTTAGCTTTGCACTATACCCGAAGGTATCTGTAGTCAGGTTGTGTATGACTTTCTATCTTCTTATTATTGGAGTTTCTTCTCCCTTTTTTATCTCACTTTGCTTCCATGTTTGGGACTATTTACATCCTTTGGAAGCGTAAGTACTTTTGTTTGGTCTGTATTGTTCTCTGTGTTTGTGCTGTGTCTGTGCTACTCACTTTCTCTCTGGTCGTTGCGCTTGGCCTCCTAATTTACTTTTGAGTATACAATAAACATACACAAAGTATGAGGAGATGATTACTTTTTCCAAAATATATTTACAAGTCTAAATAGTTAAATCAATCACAGGGTCAGTAAAATCACTCCCTTCTCCCTGAGACGTTCGTTAGGGCCACGCCTGTCCATTCCACGAGAAAGCTCTGATGTGTCAGTTCAACTAATTTTGTCCCACATGTTATCATATGTATGTTTTTTTCTATTAAAACTTTGATGGATGCTTCAGAGCAAAGTCATTTTTGAAATATGACATCAATTTTAAAGATTCTGTGTTTCCAGGGACTGAAATTTCACAGTCGACACAGGGACATGCAGTATTATCTGGAGCAAAATAGGCCAATCAATTTTTTTTTTCCATTTTGAAGCACATTGAACTGCCACTAAATTTGAGACTGCGAGTCTCATGGCAACCTAAGAGAACGCTCAATGCTTCCCAAAGCACATATTTAACACGAAGGAGTAAGAGATGTCATTCCGCATGCAAATTATTTGTTTGTTTGTTTCTTTCTTTCTTTCTTTCTTTCTTTTTTGCTTCGTTCAAAAGCATAAGATCACATTTTTGGGGTCTTAGAGAAGAGAGGATAAAGCCTTAAAAGAAAAATTCTCTATGGAAAATTGTGAGTGTGGAACAACACTGCCAACACAGGCTTTAGATGTTTAAGCAAGTTGCAGGCTCTGTATCCTCATATATCTGTTGTGCTATTTGTGTAATCAAATGTCCACTGCTGTAGCACATCCAAATTGAAAAAAAGGGAAAAATACAGCCCAGCAGTGCAGTTTTCATAAAGAAATAAATTGACACATTGAAATTGGATGAAATGATGGGTCATTATGGCAGTTTCAGTCATTGTATCCTTTGCTCACAAGCGTGGACTAGAGCATGCCCATATAATCTGATTACTGATAAATTTGTAGCCCATATCTGAAAATTATTTAAAAGTATCTAATTATGACAACAGTCAAAGAAATACTGTAAATTGTTGGATCATGGCAATAATCCCATCTTTCAATTTACAGTCAACTGTAAAAAATAAATAAGTAAATAAATACATTAAATTAAGAAAAATAAATAAAGCAATAAAAGCCTGCAGACATATTAGCCATCCAAAAAGAGCTGGGTGCATTCTTAATTTTTGGCAGTGACACACTTTGTAGAGGGATATCTGCCATTGTGATCTGCCACAACCATTCAACATTTTGTTGTTCTGCTCTATTGCCATTCTACAGGAAGTGGACAATTCAAGAATCAGAGTCAGTTGTATGAAAGATTGAAATGTTGTTGCCACTTAGTTTTGAAAAGCTCTGGGATCTCTGGAGCTTTTAGCAGCAGAATATGTATTCCCTTTCTCCCTGAGACATCTACTCAAACCTTGAAGTCAAGGCCACGAGGGATCTTCAAATCCCCTAATTATAACTTTTTTGAGCCATGTTTCATTGCTATTTTCCCCATTAATGGCAAAAGGCTCATTGATTTAAATCAATAAATCATTTTACTTTTATATTTCTTGCATTTATGAGGCTGTGAGTGTGACCTGTGCACTTTTATGTTATTTTTATCCCAGAGGGTATGAATATAAGTGGACCATGCAGTGCAGAGCAGTTGAAGCCTGTCTTTTCTTGCTTTAGTCATGTCCTAGTCACCATATTGTTTTTTTTCTTAAAGTATGTGGACAAGAGCAGTGAAAAAATTACATTTTTCATTGTTAATGACGCGGATGACTTATCAAACCGTATCATGCACATGCCTGTAGTTATGGAGAACAGATGCATTCACATTACAAATAAATACAGGTCACTTGAAATTAAGAATTGGATTGAAGAACGAGGCTTGTAATGTGAATGTCGTGTCATAGCCAGGGTGCAATGATACCCAGTTCACTAAATTGTTTAATTACCAATGCTTTGCTGTCAGAAGCGTTGGTAATTTAATCAATTAATTATTATCGCATAGCAGCTAGGAGTGTGGACTGCGTTTCCCCTCAAACACAGCTTATTCCAGTGATTCTTAAGTTCGGTCCTAGCGCCCCCCTGTGTATGCTGGTTTTTGTTCCAACTACAATTGCAATTCTAGGATTCTAAAAAGCTGTTACTTTGTCTAAATTAGCAGCATTCCATGTTTTGAGCAGTTATTTACCATCTTAAGTCACATTTGGATGGACATATCCATTCTGCTGTGAAAAATAAAAACCCTTGAACATATTGTGATTAATTTTCAATATTGCTAGGATTTTCAGGTGAAAACATTTTTACACAGATCAAATTAGACTCTGAGAAAATCAATAAGCTCCAAATTAAGTTTCTGACTACAGGTGTTTTGAGTTTTTCCCAAATAACCTGCCTGAACCTGCTGTAATTGTCCGCTTTACAAATAGGAAATGCAAGGTTGACCTACTTAGGCAGGGGAGGAAACTAAAGGGCTCAAATGTGTACATTAATGAACACCTCACTAAGAAAAATGCAGAAATTGCACGGAAAGCACGCTTTTTACGAAAACAGGGCAAGATCCAATCTACTTGGTCTGCCAACTGCAAAGTTTATATTAAAACAAAAGGCACACCAGAACAAGCTAAAGTTCTATGTATCAGAAACATTGCACAACTAGATAAGTTCTGAGAGATCTTAAAGCCCAGTATACCAAGTCAAGTCTGCAAACTGCATTGAACATGGTTTCTGTATACTGCTATAGTATGTGAAATATATTGTATATCATATCTGCATACTGTACATTCATACTACAAAATGGAATTGGAAAGTGATATAGATCCAGAATATAACTTTTACAATATCATAAATACTAACTGCTGCTATTACACAGAGCAAAAATTTAACAAAAATATCAAATATGAGCATGGAATTTCGATCATTTACTTTAATAGTAGAAGTCTATATGCAAACTTCCAGAATATAAAAGAGTTTTTAGGACAATTTAAAAAATCTTTTAATATTATAGCAGTTTCAGAAACATGGCTAAATGCAGACAAGGGAGCAGATTTCAGTCTGCAAGGTTATGAATTTAATTATGTTAATAGAGGGAGCAAAAGTGGAGGTGGTGTGGCTCTCTTTGTGGACAAAGGACTTAACTACAAAGTTGTCAGCTGCATGTCCATAATCGTTGATGATGTGATGGAATGCATTACAATTGAGATATGTATGGAAAGAATGAAAAATGTCATTGTTAGCTGTGTGTACAGAAAACCAGGATCTAGCATTGAAATATTTACTGAAAATATGGAAAAGTTCTTTTCCAAAACAAAGCAAAAGGTCAGCTTTATCTGTGGGGATTTTAACATAGATTTATTAAATCCTAATAAACACCAAAAGATAGATGAATTCACAGAAGCAATGTATAGCATGAGTCTATATCCTGCAATTACAAAACCTACCAGAATAACATCTCATGCTGCCACTCTGATAGACAATATCTTCACTAACAATATGGATAACAACACTGTGAGTGGATTATTAATGAATGACATTAGTGACCACCTGCCTGTCTTTATAATATATGACTGTAATTATCCAAAGAAGGAGTCTAATGAAATCATATACAGGAAAGTGAGAAGTGAAGAATCGATATCTGCATTTAGAAATGATTTACTGAATTATAATTGGAGTGATATCTTTAAAGAAACCAATGTAAATAAAGCATATGATTTATTTTTAGATGTATACATAACTTTATATGACAGAAATTGCCCATCAAAACAACATAGTAACAAGAAGAATTTTCCAGAAAACTCATGGATGTCCAAAGGACTGCGAAATGCTTGTAAAAAAAAAAAAGAACTCTCTATACAGGAAATTTATTAAACACAGAACGAAAGAGGCAGAGCTAAAATATAAGAAATATAAAAACAAACTAGTTAGTATCATAAGGACATGTAAAAGGGATTATTATACCAAAATATTACAGAATAACAGAAACAACATTAAAGGAATATGGAATACATTAAATGGAATTATTAGGAATAAACAAATCAAACCAAACTATCCAGAACTCTTTATTGATAACGACACAGCGATTACCAACATGAATGAGGCGGTTGAAGGATTTAATAACTTTTTTGTGAATGTGGGTCCAAAACTGGCTAGTGAAATAAATAATACTGGAAATAAATACATTATTGAGGACTACGGAGAAAGAAATCCAAACTCTATCCTGTTAGGAACAATAGAAAAAAATGAAATTATGAAAATTGTTAATGGATGTAAAAATAAAACTTCCACAGATTGGAATGACATTGACATGAGTTTGATAAAGAAAACAATTGAAGAAATTATAGATCCACTTACTCATATATGCAATTTATCATTCCAAACCGGTACATTCCCAGATAAAATGAAAATTGCCAAGGTTATCCCAGTTTTCAAAGCAAATGACAAACATCTTTATACTAATTATCGGCCGATATCACTCCTTTCCCAATTCTCAAAAATACTTGAAAAACTTTTTGCTGCAAGGTTGGACAATTTTATTAAACAAAACAATTTATTAATGGACAGTCAGTATGGGTTCAGATCAGCCAGATCAACCTCAATGGCTTTAATGGAGTTGGTTGAGGAATTAACGAGTTGTATCGAAAATAAAAAATATGCCGTGGGAATATTTACTGATCTTGCAAAAGCATTTGATACAATAGACCATGAAATTCTACTTGAAAAAATGGAGTGCTATGGTATCAGAGGTTTAGCTTTTGACTGGTTGAAAAGTTATATTGTAAATAGGCAACAATTTGTGCAGATGGTCCAACACAAATCAAAGTGCCTCAATATTACTTGTGGGGTCCCACAGGGCTCAGTACTGGGTCCCAAATTGTTTATTTTATATATCAATGACATTTGCAAAGTATCAGATTTGCTAAAATTTGTTATTTTTGCTGATGATACAAATATATTTTGTTCTGGAACGGATTTAAATCAGTTATTAGAGGTGGTCACAAAAGAAATGGGTAAAATTAAATACTGGTTTGATAAAAACAAATTGTCCTTAAACTTGAACAAAACAAAATACATGTTGTTTGGTAAGCGTAGTATAAATACAGAGGTACAAGTCAAAATTAATAAGGAAATGATAGAAAGGGTTGATGAATATAAGTTTCTGGGTGTTGTTTTAGACCATAAGCTCGGTTGGAAATCTCATGTTAAATATCTGTGCTCCAAGATCTGTAAAAGTGTTGGGATATTATGGAAAACTAGACATATGCTAAACCAAAAAACACTGTCCATGCTGTATAACACACTCATTCTACCATATCTCAGCTACTGTGTGGAAGTCTGGGGTAATACTTACAGGAGCAACTTACAAAAAATATGCACACTGCAAAAAAGGGCAGTAAGGTTAATGAATCATGTGGGTTACCGAGAACACACAAATTTACTGTTTTTAAAATCAAACATTCTGAAATTCATGGATCTAATAAAATTTAAAACTTTACAAATCATATTTAAAGCAAGACACAATCTACTCCCAAGAAACATTCAAAAATTATTCAGTGACAGACGGGCGAGATATGAGCTGAGAGGGAAATTAAATCTGAAACAAGCTTGTGTCCGCACGACACAAAAAAGCATGTGCATATCAGTTTGTGGGGTGATCCTGTGGAATAACCTTGATGATGACATTAGGCAAAGCAATAATATTACACAGTTTAGAAGCAAATATAAGAAATTAATCATGGACAAATATAGAGACGAGGCGGAGCTCAAAAAAGAGAAATAAAAATCATGATTTAATGATGTGGGGAAGGTTGCAATTGCAATGATAAAGATATCTTGGTGAGCAATACTTTGGGTATAACATAACAATCTTTAAGTATACTGTTACTGTAATGATGGGGTAGGACTTGATAAGCATTTTTGCTTCTTCCTGCTCCTTCTCGAACGTATTACAAATTTTCAGTCTTCTGATGAATACCAAGTGATGTATTGTATTATATTTTGTGTTATTTATATTATTTTTTATCTTTTATGTACGGTAGCTTATCTTCTGTTTTTGCTGTTGTTGTTCGAGATAAATAAAATAAAAAATAAAATAAAAAAAAAAACCAAATAAAATCAACAGGAAACACAACAGGTGTGACTCCATTGTTTGCCAAGTAAATTGTCGAGTTTTGCCACCATGTGTCGAGAGTTTCACCAATGAGGAACCTTTTGATTATTTATGTTGATTAAATGTTTGGTTAGATTGTTTCCCTCTGCCAATATTTACAATATATCTCAATGTGGATATTTGCATAAATGCACCTAATTAAAACAAATCATCAGCTTGTTAAAATCTAAAGATTGCAATTGTAGTTGGAACCAAAACCAGCATACACAGGGGGGCGCCAGGACTGAACTTGAGAACCACTGGCTTATTCTTTTGAACAATGAAAACATTTTGATTTATTGAAATTAAAAAAAATAAAAAATTAGGCTACACTGCTCAAAAAAGATTGAGAGAGAGATGGAATTAAGAGAAAGTTTTGGGTTAATCTATTATTAGTATTATTGCCATCCTTACAATATTGCTATGAAGTACGCTGCCAGTGTAGCCCATTAGTGATCTCTGTCATTTCTTAACAATTTCTTTATTTTTCGGTAAATAAATGGTTTGATTATTGATCAGGCAATCTTAAACAGGAACAGGTTGAAATCAATAATGCGTTTAAGCGCCAGAGGTTGACAGCATGTGAGTGAAAATCCCATAGCACTGAAACTACTGCTAGAGGTAAGTTGGGGTTTAAAAAGTTCAAAACATTTTGGGCTCTAATTTCGTAGACCAGGCGCGCCGCGCCAACGGGGTGTGTCCAGGCGTATGATGCAATTTCGTGCCCGGCATAGCCTGGCGCAAGTACTCCTCTGTCCCGCCTCTGTCCCTCCTTCCAGCGCAAGGTGGCAAAGAAGGCATGTTTGGTTGCTCATTGGCAAGAGAAATGATGGATAGCGTGTTCCTATTACAGCCTGTTGCTGCTTAAAATTTTGGGATTAACATGCATGGACAACAATGCAAGATACATTACACATTTATTTTCAATATGTGATCTTAACTCAGTACGAGATCATAGCAATCAGGCTGTATTCCTTTCCCCCATTAAAAACAATAAAACCTAAGTGATGATAATAGTAGCCTAGTATTAAGCCGCGTGCACACTGGACGCTAAAAGAATTTTTCGCTCGACAGATTGCGTTGAAAGCAGTGTCTTGTGTCCGAAAGTCTGACAGGCTTTTAAAATATCTCCGAGTCCGACAGTCTATTATTGTTTTTAATTTCTTCAAACCAACTGACTCTTATAGATATTAAACGTGAAAGTTTTGATAAAAGGGCTCAGTTCTTCAAGATGAGTACCGAGAATTTCAATCAATGTTTCTGTTTAAGCTCCGCTAAATAAAGTGAGTCGGCATTGGCGCGAGACAATGTACAATGCCTCTGTGTCTGACAGCCAAAAAAAAAAAAAAAAAAGGACGATTAGAACAGATTGATCACGAAACAAAAAATAAAGAGAAACATTTTAACAACAGAACATCCAACGAACACTGCGATTTGATATGGAATCAGTTGACACCAGATGCGGGAAAAGGGAATGAGGATTTTATTTAAAACAAAACAAAACAGGCACGAGGGCCAACAAAAAAACTTGGCCCAAAGGGTTGCAAAAAACAAACTAAAGTATGCTACACAGAGCTATCAACAAAGAATGCAAAATGGCAAAAAACAAAAGGCACTGGAAACTCCAGGCAAGAAGATCAAGGAAAATAAATAACAAGACTATATATATATATACACACACAAGACGAGAGGCTAGGACAAGACTTGAAACTAGAAACTAGAAATGCTAGGGAACTTGACAACAAGAACTTGGCTAAACTTGAACATGCAACGAGACGCGAGACACTGTCTGCCAGCCAACTTCCACCGCATCCAGATAAAGGCTTGGAAATCATGACATGAGGGGTAACACCTGGAGAGAGAGAAACAAGAGGCATGGCAAGATCAAGACATGGACAGAGATTGGATGACATGACCTGCTCATTAAGAGAATGAGCGTGCTCAGCTTAAGTACCAATTAAGTATGCAGTTTGGAAGCAAGCATGAATGTTAAGAACAGAAAAGCACAGCAAGATCTTGAAATAGCAAAGCAGGAATCATGACAATAAACTCCCTGTCTAAATTAGTAGTATTAGTAATGTGCCTATCTAAGAATTACACCAACCCAGTGAGTGTTAGTAAATGTTAGTAACTTAAAAACAGTTAATTGTCAATTAAGCTTAGAGAGCCCCGAATCAGCACAGCACAGAAGGAAGAGGGAAATACCAAAGCCAACCAGAGCTCTGAAATGTGCAACAACGAAGGCACGGGGCGGAATGCAGACAAGCGGTGGAGTGGCATGGCAGACCTGGCGAAAACAAAAACATGGAAAAGTAAAAACATGGAATGTGAAACATGAAATGCAAAAACTGTGACATGAACTATGAACTATGAAACTATGAACTATGGAATCTTGATACATGAAACTGTTAAAACCATGAATAATACTGTTCTGGCCAAAGGCCAGAACCCTGGAACACAACAGCGATTAATTTATTTGCGGGTCATCTTTTTTGGATGTTCTGTTGGTTGGTGATGTAAATGTATTTTTATTCTTTATTCCTTTATAAATCTGTTCTCATATCAATACTTTTATTTTTTGCTGGGTGCCGGGCATGGAGTATTTTGCATTTCGCGTCGGACAGTCTTGATCGTGCATGCGATAATTTATTCACACTGTCAATGGTCATGGAATTGATTTGCTCACTGACTACAAGCGCTATTTTAGCTCTGCTGTGGAAATAAAGCGTGTATGACCAGGGCATAGCCTTGAAACTACTGAGATACACCCAGTCACACAATATAACGGAGGCTCCCTGTACAGTTCTTTAAGAACAAGCCAGAGACATGGTCCAGAATCAAGACAATCAATTTATTAAATTACTTGACACTGAAAAGCAGTAATGGAATTAAGATGAAATCTTATATCCTTATAAAAATGTTTATTTTGAACATCACTTTAATAGAACACGCGTATAAAATTTTGTAGATGCATGTATGCTTAGAAATTGTGGGTGACGACGCTGATGGGAAGGGGCATACTCACCTTAGGGGCTCCCAATGTGCAGTTACCACCCAGTGCTCACTCACAGCAAACCTTACTACAAACAAGGTGACACTATCGGTGATTCAGGTGCCATTAACTCAAACACTCTAACACATGAGGGGAGAAGGCCTACCCCTATGTACTAAGCCCACCGCCAAATCAGTGCCGAGCCCACTCTATACAAAATGCAATACTATAAGCAAAATGGACGACCTAACAACCTAGCCATACCAGTTGCTTCAGTAACTACAAAAATAAAAAAAACAAAGGACTACAATTACGCCTTGATGGATCCACGCCAGCAAAACTTGAGGCCACACCAGCAGCAGCAGCAACTAACGCCCTGCAGGCCGTCCGGCCCAACAAGCAGCCTGCCCTGATACAACGCAGGACGCTAGCAAACGTCCACTAAAGCAGGCAGGTTCAGCACCGGCAAAAAAAGAGGCTCACACAACAAAACAAACACTAACGAACAAAACAAAATCAAAGCAACACCGAGGCAAAACAGCAGTGACTGTTGCACAATGCATTCAATGTAAGCCACCTACTGCAGTCAGTGGACACCGCTACATCCAGAAGATCAACCACACAAACCCAGGACAGCAAGCACTCGTACACGAAAGCAGACAGACGAGAGGAGCGACAGGAAGCAGAAAATCGATCTCAAAGAAGCCAGAGGAATAGAGAGGTAATGCTTTTAAAAGGTAGGAAGGAGATTGGCCCAGCAGGAAACATCCTGCCGGTGCCACTACACCCCCCCCCGACCTCCAACTACTACACCACTGAAGACAGCTACAAACGTAACTCTCCTAGTCACACGTGCATCTGTTCGATCCATCTGACTAATTTTCAAAAGAAAGACCGAATAAAGACTGTTGTCCATCTTCAAAGGAAGAAAACAGATGAATAAAAAAACCAAGAAAAGTTGATAGCTCTTTGCATTGACTTTGACTGTAATCAGTCGTGCAAAAAATTTGTTTCGCATCCAGTGTGCAAGCGGCTGTACCGAGCATAGAACGCAAGCATTTTATATGCACTGTCTGATGCCGAGGCAGTTTGTGGTTGGCTGAGAAAGATGTGAAGTCATTAATTTGCATCATTGATTCAGTTGCGTTGATTAAGTCAGGTCGAGTTTCCATCACGCGTGCCAACTGCCTTTGATCTGACATGAGGACAATCGATATAGATACTATAATTTATGTGCTGATTCAGATAGTTACAGTAAACAGTGGTTGCTGTAATTATTTCTTGCATTGAAATGTACCTGACATTCTGGAAACCTGCCTGTGAGATTTCGGTGATGTATGCGCACTGCGTGCCGGTCAGCCAAATCACCACTGCACAGAAAGTGAACCAGGTTGGAGCTGGCGAGCTTTTTGTGCAACTGCAGCGAAGACTTTTCTACGAAATTGTCACTGCGTCTTGATGAATAAGTGACACCTCCCCCTACTACGCCGCCACACCCATCTCAGCGCACGTTCGTCTGCGCACGGTGTTGCACCTCACGAAATGACCACTGCGTGGGCTGCGCCAGACGAAATTACCACTGCGTGGGCTGCGCCAGACGAAATTACCACTGCGTGGGCTGCGCCACGCTACGCCACCTGCGCTGCACCAGGAAATAAGAGCCCTTTGAGTATACTCAGGTTATCTTTGTCTAAACTTAAGATTAGTTTGCAGATATGAAATACTTAAGTGCAACAGATATACAAAAATAGAAGAAACAGGGAAGGGGCAGGTACTTTTTTACAGCATTGTTGTTAAGAATTCGAAAAATGCATTAAGTACACAATAAATGTGATTACACTGGGGTTACTGGGATTACAATGGAAATGTTCTTGCTGGTTCAATTACATTTTTATTTTGGGGAATCTAAGTAAAGGATTTCAAATTAACCCTTTCATGCATGGAGGTCACTACAATGTACAGCTGTTTAGAAGTGTTTTTTTTTTTTTCTATATATGCCTGCAAAATTGGGCACTGCTGCATATTAGTAAAAAAAATCCTGACTGAGTTTATCATAATTCATGCATGAGAAGGCTAAGGAGAATTTTCATATGTACAAACCCATTTCCAGAAAAGTTATGCAATGTTATGGGATGTAATGTAAAATGTGAATTAAAACAGAATGCAATGATTTGAACATCATTATACCCTATATTTAATAGAAAATGGTTCAAAGACCAAATAGTAAATGTTCGAATTGAGAATTGTATTGTTTTGAGAAACATATTTGCTCATTTTGAATTTGATGCCAGCAAAATGCTTTAAAAAAGTTGGGACTGGGGCAACAGACGATTGGAAATGTTTTGTAATTGTAATACCGCTCCTCCAGCCGTCCAGCTCACCAGGTATTAAGACCGGGACTGCATTCCTCACTCCAAAAATCATTGTTTGCATCAGTTTGTCATTTTCAGAGGTGGTATACAGTGTGCAAAATAAAACATAAGCTGCGTCCGAATAGTTAAAAAATTGCGTCCTATCGTCTATTTCCTAACCATTTTTCGTTAATTTCCGTGTAAAACATCATGAGGTAAAAGAAAGGTGTAAAGGGGACTCTTTTACAGCTTAGGAAGAGAACCACGCTAATAAGAGAATCTGAATGCACTTACAGTGTGCACAGCGATCACCTGCCTCCTGCAGGTCATGTTTGTTTGTTTTCATGATTGGACGGATGGACTGTCATAGCGGAATTGTGGGATAGCATTTCCCCATTTCTTTTCTAAAAGGATGATTCAGTGTACCCTATGCTAAAGGTGATAAATTATGAAGCTGAAGAATGATGAGGAATGCTCATCAAACACTTATTTGGAACTTCCCACAGTTGAACGGGCTAATTGGGAACAGGTGGGTGCCATGATTGGGTATAAAAGCAGCTTCCCTGAAATGCGCAGTCATTCACAAACAAGGATGGGGCGAGGGTCTCCACTTAGTGAACAAATGCGTGAGCTGATTGTCGAACAGTTTAAAAACAACATTCCTCAACAAGCTATTGCAAGAAATTTAGGGATTTCATCATCTACGGTCCGTAATATCATCAAAAGGTTCAGAGAATCTGGAGAAATCACTGCACGTGAGCGACAAGGCCGAAAACCAACATCGAATGCCCGTGACCTTCGATCCCTCAGGCGGTACTGCATCAAAAACCAACATCAGTGTGTAAAGGACATCACCACATGGGCTCAGAAACACTTCAGAAAACCACTGTCAGTAACTACAGTTCGTCGCTACATCTGCAAGTGGAAGTTAAAACCCTACAATGCAACGCGAAAGCCATTTATCAACAGCACCCAGAAATGCCGCCGGCTTCGCTGGGCCCAAGCTCATCTAAGATGGACTGATGCAAAGTGGAAAAGTCTTCTGCGGTCTGACGAGTCCACATTTCAAATTGTTTTTGGAAACTGTGGACGTCGCGTCCTCCAGACCAAAGAGGAAAAGAACCATCTGGACTGTTATAGGCGCAAAGTTCAAAAGCCAGCATCTGTGATGGTATGGGGGTGCATGAGTGCCCAAGGCATGGGCAAATTACACATATGTGAAGGCACCATTAATGCTGAAAGGTACATACAGGTTTTGGAGCAACATATGCTGCCATCCAAGCAAAGTCTTTTTCATGGACGCCCCTGCTTATTTCAGCAAGACAATGCCAAGCCACATTCTGCACATGTTTCAACAGCATGGCTCCGTAGTAAAAGAGTGCGAGTGCTAGTAGTCCAGACCTTTCTCCCATTGATAATGTGTGGCGCATTATAGGGCGTAAAATACGACAACGGAGACCCCGGACTGTTGAACAACTTAAGCTGTACATCAAGCAAGAATGGGAAAGAGTTCCACCTGAAAAGCCTCTAAAATTGGTCTCCTCAGTTCCCAACTGTTTACTGAGTGTCGTTAAAAGGAAAGGCGATGTAACACAGTGGCAAAAAGGCCCCGTGCCAACTTTTTTTGCAATGTGTTGCTGCCTTTAAATTCTAAGTTAATGATTATTTGCAAAAAAAAAAGTTTCTCAGTTTGAACATTAAACATCTTGTCTTTGCAGTGTATTCAATTGAATATAAGTTGAAAAGGATTTGCAAATCATTGAATTGTGTTTTTATCTAAGATCTACATAGCGTGGCGACTTCACTGGTTTTGTTATACATTGTTACTGTAGCTAATGCCCAGAGTCTGTATTATCTATAGTATTTCTAAGGAACTTTGATTCCTGTTTTGTTTTGTGTTGCTTTGTTGATGCCTTCTGCTGTGCAGGAGGCATAATAAATACTACCAAATCCATCCTTGCACCTGAGCCCAGTCCTCAACTTCCTGTCCTCCGTGCACCTGAACTGTGTACAAAGCACAGCCCTTACAATAATGCTAAAAATGCACCTGGTGGGAACATCAGCTAATTAGATTAATTGGCAACAGGTCAGTGATATGATGCAACAACGTGGTGCCCACGGGTGTTGAATGTGAAAGACCCAGGTGCAGGAACATGGATTTATTAAATAAACAAAGTGAATAAATAACACAAAATACAAAACTTCAAGGGAAATAACAAAAAGGGGGTTCACTGAACAAAAGAGTGTTTCACACTGGGGCTACCATCCAGTGAGGCAGAAAACTAAGGTTTAAATAGATAAAGGAATGATACTCAATTAAGGAAAACCAGGTGTGATAATTAGAGACCAGAGGAGATAATTGAATAATTATATGAGGGCAGGTATCCATAAGTCCGGAATGCCAAGGAGGAGGGGCATTACACATGAATAGGTATGAAAACAGAATCTCACTGAGGCTGACTCTTTCAGAGGATGGCGAGGGCTTTACCAGCCTGTGGCAGACTGCATGGAAAACAAAAAACTGGGGTTTGATCATCTAAGGTATGTAATATCATAAATTTATTCAGAGAATCCAAAGAAATCTCTGTGTGCAAGGGACAAGGCCAAAAACTGATACTGAATGGTTGTGATCTTCATACCCTCAGGCAGCATTAAATTAAAAACAAACCAAATTCTGAGGTGGAAATCAATTCATGGGCTCAGAAACACTCCTGAAAACTATTTTCAGTGAGCACACTTTGTTACTGCATCCACTAATGCAAGTTCAAATTTTACCATGTAAAGAAAAATAAAAAATAAATAAATAAACAAGATCTAGAATGCTAGCGCCGTTTCAGGGCCCAAGCCAATTTATGATGGTTGGAGACGAAGTGGAAAACTATCCTTGGTCTTACCAATTAAAATATGATTTTTTTTTTTTTGGAAATCAAGGATACCCCTAGGCTAGGGAAGCGCCAGCTTTTTACAGCGCAAAAAAGCCAATATCCATGGAAGTATGGGGCTACATTAGTGTATGAGGCATGGGTAACTTGCACATCAATGAAGACCGCATTTATGTTGAAAAATATTTACAGGTTTAGGAGCAACATATACAGCCATCTGCACAGCTTTTTCTGATAAGGCTTTGCTTATTTTAGCGAGAGATTGCCAAACGACATTGTGCACATAACAGCATCATGGATCAGTAGTAAATGAGTCCGGGTGCTGAACTGGCTCATTGAAAAATTTTGTGTACAAATGTGACAAAAGAATCTGGAAAAATGTCGAGAAGTTGAAATCTAAGATCAAGCAAGAATAAGAAAACCTTTTGCTTTCAAAATGACAGTAATTGAAGCACCTATGGGGTTTTAGTAATAAGTCACACTTGACTTGACTTGACTTGTGGGGTTTTAGTAATCAGTGCTTCAATTGGTCCCCTCAGGTCCAAGATACTTACAGGGTGTTGTTAAAAGAAGAGATGATTTAACACAGTGGTAAACATGGCCCCATCCCAACTATTTTGAAACGTGTCGCTGGCATCAGACTCAAAATGAGCAGATATTTTAAAAAAACAATAACATGTTTTAGGTTCAACGTTTGATATGTTGTCGTTGTGCTATTTTCAATTTATCATACACTTTAAATGATATGTCAATCATTGCAGTCTGTTTTCATTTAAATTTTACACAACATCCCAATTTTTCTGGAAACGAGGTTGTTTCAAGGCTTGTCAATGTAGTGATAAAGAGTCCCCCCCCTCAGATTACAATGTTCAAACTTTGATCATTTTAATTGTGCGACACCACTGGCAAGATTACTCGCCCGTTTTACCACAAGCCTCTGTAGCAAATGCCAGGTACTGCATGTTGAGATCCATGTACTCTTTCTATTCATTTCTGAAATTATAAACGATTGCTAAAAGCCATGGGTAATGTGTTATTAATTCAGTACACTACATCTCTAACTTGCAAGTTGAAACTTTTCTCAATCCCCTGCATTACAGATATGATATACAGCGCATAAAATTAGGAGATACCTTTCTTAATTACCACAAGAGCAGCAGAATGACCATGATATTTCTCTGGCATTCTTAGTTCAAATATAACCAGAGTGATCAAATAGAGAGGGCACTGTGATATGAGGTTAAAATGTACAGCGTCGACTGTTCAGTGCCCTATTGATGGATGCATAAAACCTTGGACTCTACCTTACTGAGGATGCAGAAAGTGCCTGGGGAGCCATGAAATCTGTAGACCCTGGTTTAATGGCTTTGAAAGGGGCTTCAGCCAAGTGGGCTATGGCTGAAAGGGCCTATTAAATGCACCCTATTCCTCAGCAAAGACAAGCAGATTCATCAAAGTGGGAAGTCAAAGATAATGATAGCTCATGGCCAAATGTGAGACATTTGTTCTATCATTCTATCGTGGGAATATCCTTGCAATAATAATGCGGCTTGCTTTCTTCTTAGCTGCCTTCAAAATAAAAGCCCAGCCAACATGAATTTACAGACATATCAGCAATGTATGCATTTTGTTACATGTCCTTGCTTTCAGCATTGTAACGACAATAAATGTATTTCATTCATCTATATTTTCAGAGCATTTGAATGATACAGCTGCCCTGAGGCTCTGATATCTAGATACATAATTACGATTTCAATTGATATTCTTATTACTTTCTAATAGAAAAATTCTCAATCCCTGGGGAAAATCAGTGTTGGAAATGGGTATTCATTTCAGTCACTTCATGACAAATCACTTGATATAATTAAAACTCCCTGCAATAAAGAATACAAGATTTGCATGAAGCATCAGTAATTATATATGCAATCTATAATATTAAGCTGTTTTTGAAAACATTGATATCTTAATGTTTTAACAGCAGCGCTCAATCCATTCACTATGCTCAGCACTCTGCACAAAGACACAATCTTTAAACTATTAGCAAGGGGATGCTTCCGTGTAGTTGCCAATTCATCCTGAAGCAAATGAAGTGACACCTCAGTGGATGAAATGTATTTTCTGAAAATAACCTTCATGAACAAGAATGAATCCAGGAACTTTTGGTGAGGAGGCATGAATAGACTGACAGATGATGATGGCTGTTTACTTTCAGAATTTTACCTCCAGATTTCTATGCTAAATAAAAGCCTTAAAGGAGAACTGTAGGGGAGACCGGGGAGACTTGGGACGGGGGAGACTTGGGACAGGGTTGTTTCTAGGATACCACATTAACCAATGATATTAAATGTTGCATCAGCGTCTGGAGAGTAAGAAGGTCAACAATACACTTCCTGTTTATTTTATGGCGGCTGCAGCACAAGCAAGGTAAATCCATTTTTCATTTTTATCCGGTCTAAACTTGTATTTCAAACTTTCCATCCGAGGTCATCACCATGCATGTAAAAATCTTCAGGATCTGATATTACTGGGACAGTTACTACATAGACATAGCTCAGAGTTAAGGACGTTATTTTTGGAAAATTATTTCTACATTTTTCAAAATTTCCATTGGTCTTGAAATCTGTAACATGGGGAGACTTGGGACATTTGTGGGGAGAGTTGGGACTTTATGTGCTAGGCATCTTTGCGACAGTTGTTGTTAGAGTTTCTCTTGTCAATGTTTAAAGTTTCAATATTCCAGTCATTTTTGTTTCCCAAAGGTACGGAATATAGGCTTGGCTGAAGTTTTGTCGTTCAGATACAATAAGGATTTTACATTTTCAGTGAATGTGACCTAACTGTATATTATGCCATGAAGGTCTAGGAAAGATAAACCAGGTGGAACATCAGTTGAACAGTGGACTTTCTGTAATATTTTCAGGTTGCTCTAAAGCCAGTTGAAGGTCCGAGGCTGATGTTTACTGATTTTCAGCAATTATCACATATGTTTGTAAGAATGTGTCACATTTTCAGTGAATGGGGCATAACTGTATGACATGTGGCCTAGGTTTTAGGAAAGCCAAACCGAGTTGAACTCGAGTTAAACAGTGAACTTCTGTTTGTGTTGCTTTAAACATGTTAAAGCCAGTTACTAGTAAAAGGTCAGAGGCTGACGTTTTTTATTTTCAACTGCTTTTACATATTTTTGTAAGAATGTGCCATTTTTGTCATTTGTCCCTGGACCCTTTTCTGTCAGAGAATGTAGTTGCATAAGTGCTTGCTCTGTTAGTCGGAGTCTATCTCAATAAAATTTTCGTGAAACTTGATATATTTCTTATGTAATATCATTTTGTCCCAAATCACCCCAACATGTTCCAACTCTCCCTCCTCTGTGCCCCATTTCACCCCGCAAAGTCCCAAATCTCCCCATAGATATTTTTATGTTTTAATCGTCCATATTTGTTTTCTTTGATATTTCAAAATTGTGTTTGGCCTTGCCGCATATTACTCATACATATATTCCACCAGTAATAATATATTCATATCAGTAAATATTTCCCGACAAATTGGACATCAAGGAAAAATGTCCCAAGTCTCCCCTACCAGTCAGCCGTTTGCGTCATATCAGCAAGCTCTACCAATTTTCACCGCTTCCACTCTGGACTTGCTATCAGAGGGATCATGGTGCAAGCGCATTACAACTCCAAATCCATTCCCATTTAGGCTTCCGAATTAGCAATGAACAACACTTGTTGTGAGCTTTATCGAGCAAAACTCAAAATTTACTCAACAAGTTTCACAACATTCATATGACACAACCAGGCGTATAAGATTCTATTATCACATAACTAAATAGAGTAATTTAGTGGAAAACAAACTTAATTTCCATTAGCTCCATAACCATAATTTCCATTATGTTAGCACTGAGCTAACACCGTCACTCTGATACTTTGTAACTCACTGAGTCCCAGACATTCTTAGTTGAACAAGCCATGGTTTTTAAATTCACCGTCAACTGAGTAGCTGAAAGCTCAAAACTGCCAAAAAAAATAAATAAATCAATGAGCTTTTAGCCAAGTCTCTTCCCATTCAGTGGCTGTATAATATGAGCATGTTGCTATGAGCTTACCATGCCCTTGTATAGTGTTTGTTGTGAGGTGTCTCGTTGCCCCCAATACTGGGGGCATTCGGGCTCAAGAGAATAAAACATACCTCACATCCAAACAATAAAGGGCAGAGGGGGTGCAATAGAACAGCCATCTTTACAGTAATGAGCTTTTACTTGCTTGACATGTGTCTCCCGGTCGGTGCAAGGCACAAAAGATATTTCTGCGTCATGTCGTCAATGTTCATCTTTTCCTACATCGGAATGTGGGTGATGCATTGATCTCATCTTACTTCCCTCCAGAGACTGGTGGCTTCCAACATTTCTTCTTTGACTGAATGAGAAAGTGAATCTTCACTGAATGATGGTGCTTAAGGTGTGTCTGACCATCAGGTTCAAACATACATCCTTCAATCGCTTCCATTTTCAAAAAGAGTGAAAGATTTGGTGTTTGGATTAATGTAAACAAATCCATGACTCCTGCAGCAATTCAACATGTTCAATATGTGTCATGTATGTAGTATATTTTACAAAATATAGAGACAAAAGGCAATAAATATCAGTAGTTGCCTTATCTTTATCTTTATGAAGACAGATTATTCATCAGCACAGTTCCCCTTTAAGCCCCTTTGGTGGTTAAAATTATTTTTTATTCCAAATTAGTCAAAAGAACAATACCTCTTAGACAACCAGTGATGAATTCTTGGTTTTTACCTGATATCACAGGCCTTATCAAAAATCAATGTCCACCATTATTATTCCACTCAGACTGAGAAATTTATGTTAACAGTAGGCCGCTTTTCTTAGATTAATCTTTTCTCTGTACTACTCTGCGAATTTAAAATTGATTTTATGCTCAAAAAAAAATTAATATGTGATAGGCGTGTTTTGACCAAATCTTTCTATGCTTTTTAATGGTGTGTTTGAGATACCCTGGGTAGTGGAAATAGTGCTTAGTCAGAACAGGAAAATACAGTGGTATTATTTTGGAATACAGAAACCGGAGTACCTGGGGGGAACCGCGACACTAACATGCAAACGCCAAACAGAAATGCCTCAAGTCAGGCATGAATCCACAACTCTCTAGCCGGGAGGTAGCTGTAATGGTCGATTGAATTGAGAGGCTAAGTGCAGCGGCAAAAGGGAAACAGAGCGACAAGGACTAAATACAAACACAGAGAATGATACAGACTACAGTTCTCACGCTTCCAAAAGGACGTCCAACCATCTGACAACACGGAAGCAAAGCAGGAGAGAGAAAGAAGTATCTCGGGAACCGAGATAAATAAAGCTCCTCAAATGGGGTGATACAAATGGGGCGACACAGTCTCAATGTCCATATCAAGAGCATTAACAAAAGTCTCCTTAGAGAGGATGATTTTTGGGCTGGGCTCCTCGTTGTCCACCTTGAAGCAGCGGGACAAGGCGTCTGGTTTAACATTCTTGCTGCCAGGGCGATAAGCAAGGTGAAAATTAAAACGTGAGAAAAATAGCGCCCACCTGGCTTGTCGAGGGTTGAGTCTCTTGGCAGATTGGAGGTACTCCAGATTCTTGTAGTCAGTCCAAACGAGAAACGGAAGTTCAGCTCCCTCCAGCCACTGCCTCCACTCCTCCAATGCCAGCTTCACCGCCAACATTTCCTGGTTGCCGATATCGTAATTGCGTTCCGAGGGACTCAGGCAGTGGAAAAAGAAGGCACACGGGTGGGTCTTACCATCTTCGGGCGATCTTTGTGAGAGAACTGCCCGACTCCCACATTGGAGGCACCAACCTCAACCACGAACTGGAGCTTGGAATCAGGAATAGTTAGAATAGGGGCTGAGAGGAAACGGATTTTGAGATCTTTAAATGCTCCATCAGCTTCCTCAGGCCATTGAAATTTTACCTTGTTGGAGGTAAGGGTAGTAAGGGGTGCAGCTACAGAACTGTAGTTACGACTAAATCGTCTGTAAAAATTAGCAAACCCCAGGATGCGCTGGAGCAACTTACGGTCCAAAGGTCTAGGCTAATAGGTAACAGCCTCAATCTTGACAGGGTCCATGCGAATGGTGCCGGGGGAAATGATGTATCCCTGGAAGGAGGTGGTCTGGACACAGAACTCACACTTCTCCGCCTTAACAAACAGGCGATTCCCGAGCAGGCGTTTAAGAACTTAGCAGACCTGGTGAGCGTGTTCCTCCTCTGACTTGGAAAAAATTAAAATGTCATCTAAGTAGACAAATACGAATTTGTTAATCATGTCATGTAAAACATCATTTACAAGATTTTGGAAGACAGCTGGGGCGTTAGTAAGGCCGAACGGCAGAATAAAATATTCCCAGTGTTCGGTGGGGGTATTGAAAGCTGTCTTCAATTCATGACCTTCTCGTTTTCCCACCAGATGGTAAGCATTGCGCATATCCAGCTTAGTGTAAATCTTCGCCCCCTTGAAGGGGTCGAAGGCAGTATTCATAAGAGGTAGTGGGTATCTGTTCTTTACTGTGATTTTGTTGAGGCCCCTGTAATCAATACAGGGCCGTAAGGATCCGTCCTTCTTGCCCACAAAAAAAAATCCAGCGCCAGCCGGAGAAGAGGAGGGCTGAATGATGCCAGTTGCGAGGGATTTTTTTCAATGACCAGAGTTTCAGGGCGACACAGGGAGAACAGACAACCTCTGGGGGGCATAGTACCAGGCTTCAGGTCTATGGTGCAGTCATAGGGTCTATGCGGGGGCAGGCAGGTGGCCCGAGATTTGGAGAACATATCTTTCAGGTCATGGAATTCCAATGGAACCTTCTCCAGGTTAGGAATCTCTTCCGAGAGGGGAGCAGGGACATGATCAAGGGCATCACTCAGGCAGGACTGAACACAGCTGGGGCTCCAACCCTTAATCTCATGTTTTCCCCAATCGACCTCGGGCGGGTGTTTAGCCATCTAGGGGTGCCCTAGGAGGACTGGGGCATTTGAAGACTGGATGAGGTAGAGCCTGATTGACTCTTGATGGTTTGTGAGATCCGCAGCTTGATCGGACCAGTGGCGTGGGTATTGTGACCAATCCTTTGGCCATTGAGGGAGTTAGCAGCTCGATTGGGGAAGATCTTTTCAATAGGAACCTCTGGGTCAATGAAATTTTTTTCAGTGCCAGAATTGATCAGAGCAGTGGTCTTCCTCCCTCCTCCACTCCACTCCAGAGAAACAGAGGTAGGTTCGTTCTTTGAGGAGTGATCAACCAGAATAACGCCCACTAATGCTCCTCTCCCCGTTAGTGGGCGTGGTCTTTTACTGGGCACTGTGAGGTGAAGTGTCCGGCATTGCAAAGGTAAAAACAAACAGTTGATCTGCTCCAACAGGCCATTGAGAAAGGTATCATAGAGGGCTCTCTCTTACCACTTACTGTTAGTAGCTAGGGTCTGGAACTCAATGGCATAATCGGAGACTAAGCGACTACCTTTGCTGATCTTAGAATCTCTCTCCCAGCCTCATGCCCGTGCCTAGAGCGATCGAATACCCGCTTCATCTCTTCCTCCAACAGGTCGGATGTCTGGACACAAGGCAGTCCCGCCTCCCAGGCTGATGTAGCCCACTGTTTGGCTCTCCCGGTTAACTATGTGATGATGTACGTGACGCGGGATCGCTTAGAGGGGAAGGTTGCAGGCTGAAAATCCGTTTACGCTGGGTCAGGAAGGCGCGGCAGGATCCAGGCTCACCATCATACTTCTCTGGAGTAGGCAGGCGCGGTTCGTGGACTGGAGCAGGTGGGGCAGTAGCAGGCACTGGCACGGGAGCAGGAGTAGTAGCTGTGGGTTGCTGGGGAGCGTAGAGGGACTGTGCACCTTGTATGGAGCGGGTGAGGTCTGCCATCTGGTGGGACATGGCCTGCATGTGTTGCAACATGGCCCGTAACTGCTGTTGCTGAAATTACAGCTAAGCGCCCTGATCCTTTACTGCAGCTTACAGAGATTGGATACTCGCTGGATCCATGCTGGTCAGAACATACTGTGAGGTTACACTCAGGAACCAGACTCGAGAACCAAGTAATCCAACAAACTTGATTTTCGGTGAACCCCCGCAGGGCAGGTAGCAATGGTACAAAGTCCACAACCCAAAAATCAGAATCCCAGGGACGTAATCCAAGTTGTAAAAAGGGCAGCAAACACAAAACTTGTGGTCGGTCAAAAAATATTGAGTACACAGATGCAAACAAATCCAAGACAAAGCCAAAATCACAAAAGGGGACGGTCCAGTCAGAAGAGAATCACAAAGGGTACAAGGCATAAACGATCGCAGCACAGGCAAACCAAGGGAAACGTTCTGACAAAGGCTGGTCGTGAAATGACTGCTTAAATACACGTTGGGGACGTCACATGCTATGATAGGGAACCGGTGAACTGGATCAGACTAATTAACAAAGGAATGAACAAGAGGAAGTTCCTAACCACATGAAATTAGCGAAAGCCAAAACGCGGACAGGGATCACAAAGACAGCCTATTGACGAACATATGACTCCGGTCAGGGAGTTCTAATCTGCCTCATTATCCTTTCAATTCAGCGTCTTAATATGCGGCAACGCAATAGCAGCCGCGATTAACACCTCAAAATGGACCATTGACTATGTATTGGACAAGCTGCAAACCAAACGTTAATCGGACTGGATCGTGTTAAATTTGCGATTACGTGTTTCTTTCATTTCCCCCACTGAGCCAAAGTTGTTTCGAACATTTTGACTTTCAAAGGTTAGAATTGCTGATCATCATGAGACGAACTTTAATGCTTTCCCTGTAATTCCACAGAGCAAGTCATAATTATTCCCTCACCTGAAGGCCTGATACACCTGTATCCCCAACAGCTTGCTGTTTTCCTAGCTTGCTGCTGGGGTTCCTGCATATAAAATAATTAATTAATAATGGCACCTTCATGGGATTTCTCCACTGAAATTCACATCATAATTTGACATATCCACTTGGCTTATATTTAGCTACTACTGCTAGCAACCCGATTACTAAACCACATGTGACAGAAACCAGCATTAGTTCGCTAGTTGAAACTTAACCTTTATAGTAGGTACTGTGGAAATAATGAAGAGAGTTTCTGTCATCAGACTGCCTGCTGTCTCTTGCCTCCGAAACACTGTCAGAGCTGGTGAGGGAGGGGGCGGGCCAGTGACATGAAGCTGTGTTACGCTTTCAAAATAAAAGCACGTTAGTTAAAAATTTCAAAATTGAATATTTTTATTCTCCGCGGTATAATTTTTGGGTGGGACAAATGCGCCTGTCTCCAATATTGGAGGGGACACGTCCCCCCTGCCCCCCCCCCCCCTCCTCCCCCCCAGTTCCTACGCCCATGGGCATATATATAGAGTCTGGGGAAGCGCCACCCAAATTCAATCAGCCTGCTGGGTAAAGAATCCGATTGAAAAGGAATTCGATATCCCGGGATGAGAGCCACAAAGAAAAGTCCAAAACACACGCAAAAACATCCAGAACCATGACTGTAGCATTGCTAACCACTGTGCCACCCTACTTCAGAGATCATTTCCCAATATTCAGTATTACAATCATATCAATATTGTACTTATCCCAGATGACTGCCTCCAAACATGCAAACTTTCTAGCTAGAATTACTGCCTCTCGGTAGCGACCTGACTTATGGCTGAAATCCATTCATTTATTCACTTCCTCATTACTTACACACTCCTATCCTTGATTGTTGATAATCTTTGAGAAAGAACTGAAGCTTTCTTTATGCTTACTTCTTTTTCTCCCAGAATTCACAACAATAGAGACCTGTCTCGAAGTTTAGCACTTGAGGACTGTAATTCACCAGTATATTTACGCTGAAGGGGCAGAAAAATGGCAGATAGCAACCACTGTCAAAGTTCATGTCATGAGCGAAAACCAGCACAATTATTGGACCATGTTGATTCTATCAATTAAATGACTTCTTAAAGGAGCTTTTTTAAAATTGTAATGAGAAATTGTAAATTGTAATAAAATTGTAAAACCAAAAAATCCTTATTCAGCCTAACACTAATAAAACTACAGTGTATAAAAGGTACAACTCCTTTAAACCCTCTTCAGAAACATTTCAGAAACCAGCTTTTCTGCAGGTTTGGGTCAATGGAAATGATGACTGAGCAGGCTTATATGTGATGACTTATTGAATGATGCACGTATTTGAATACAGTAACCTTTGGCCAAACACACACTCCGATTGAAACCAAAAAACAGGATAGAAAAATTAGAATGGTGTGATTTTTATTATGCTATACCCAGGCCATTTTCAAGAGTCTTTACACACGGATATCTTCCTGAAGAAAAACATGTGCGCCATTGTGGCTCCTGCACGCGAATCCGAGATGCAGTGGTTAACAACAGGGTCTGGCAGGTATGCAAATTGGAGGATGTAGCAGTCAGCCACCAGATTACATTCACCACATTTGCTATTCATATATTTGCAAGGTGACTCACTTCAGACAAAACAGGTGATCAAGAGCTCTCAGCTCCTCTGAAGCAGAGAAAAGGGGAGAGGCGTGATTGATCAAAACCTTCAGCAGAAGTCGTCAGCCTTGCAAATGCTTGAGCCAGAAAGGCATGACACACATTTTCTGTGTGTTCAGTCAGCAAACGCCATTTAATCCATTTTCCTGTCAGAGCATTTTAAAGCTTCTCCCATGAAAGAATACATTTTGAAAAGCGGAAGAAAAATAATTCTTTTGGCCAAATATAAGTGCTTGGCGCTTCTATTCTTCAGCAGCATGTATCGCTGCAAATCAAAAGAAAGCTGAGGGGAAATAAGACCATTTGTGTCTAAAAACATGCTCAAGGTTATAGAGAGATGTAGAAATATAATTGTAGAATAAAAATACAAAGACCATAAAAATGGCTTTTTTAAGGAGAATTTCTTGATGGAATGATTTTTGAACATGTTCATGGAGGTTGTCTGGTATTGCTGGGTTTGTCTTGCCTCACATTTAATGAAGATCACTCACTGACGATAAACTCCAGCATCTGCATACAAATGTGTTGCCCTTCAGAAAATGCTACTACTATGTCTGCAGACACATATATTTGGAGTCTGATAAGTGTCCCAAATGTATGCAGCAAGAAAAATTGCAATAGGCTGAGTAAGATGAAAACTAAAGCTTGAATTGTAAACATTTGTCATTTATAACAATTTATTCATGCTCAATCTATTTTGTCCTTCTGTGAGGAATAGGTGTGAGGCATAGAAATGTTCCTATTCTAAGAAAGCAAATTATTCAAAAATTATTATTTCTAACGTTTGTGCTCATTGAGCATGCATATGTCCACCTTAACAACAGAAAAGCATGCAATTTATTTTATTATATTATTATTATTATTTTGTCTGATGATGACTACAAAATGTATGAGTTGGGATCCATGAAAAGGTTAAGCATCTGCTTCAGTGCTTCATGTTGTGCATTCTGGTATGTAATGTGTTAAAGTTCAAGTTCACTTATGAAGTCAACAGAAACAATACTGTATGAAAGTCACAGGCATCCTATTCTTTATATGCATTTGGTCATAGTTTTCAATTTCATTGTTATTCTGCTTGAGTGTATCAGTAGTAAATTGAAAATTTAAGACTGTCAGACATCAATTTTAAAATAATTTCTTTTTGGATTCTGCTAAAGGAAGAAACTGATAGTATAGTCTCCACAGGACCTTGATGTCAATGTCATCAAAGCTGCCAGGACCAACCAGAAGAAAGAGTAGCAAGCACAACAGCCATTCTACAGGAGAACTGCAGGTTCTCCAAAATGCTCACACCAATATGCTTGGTGGTTTGAGGGGAGAAAATGTTTGAAGGAAACCATTTTTACTTAAGCGACTGTATCTTACATGGATTTGGGAATCTAAAAAGAAAAGCAGATTTCATGTCAGATTACAAGGTTGCTATGGTAACAGTGCTTTACTGAAAGTCCTTTATTCTCCTCGTCTTTCAGCAAATTCATTCAAATTTTGCAAAAATATTCCTCAAATTGACTAATAAAAATGTGAATTTGGGATTATTGACATTTCTTTGCGAGTTATATGGAAATTTCCAATGCTTCCATCATTTATACAGTGTCAACTTACCCTTTGCTAAAACCACTGTGAATAAAGATGTAAAAATTTGTTCAGTCACTTTTTAGAACAAATTTTCAAGTAGGTTGTTGAAATTTCCATGCCAAGCAGGCCACTTTAAAGGAGAGCAGTTTTAATGGCCTGATCAGATATGGGCTATTTCCATTATTTTAGCTCCCCCTAAAATGGCAGAACAATATACTGGAGAGAACAGATGCCGTTTCAATAGTCATTCAAAATACTGAATGATTTTGTTTTTAATTCTTTAATGCTCTTTATAGCTATATAGTACCTTTTTAATATTTAAAACAATATTCCTGGGCCTCTGCGTGGCTCACAGTTAAGACGTTGATCTGTGAGCCCCAACTTCGGAAGTTCCAATCCTAGCCACATCACTGCCGGCTATGGCCGGAGGTCCGCATTGGTGAGGCAACGATTTGTGCTGCATTGCTGGGTATAATGGGG
This sequence comes from Gymnothorax reevesii, assembly GCA_029721435.1. Classification (NCBI taxonomy): domain Eukaryota; kingdom Metazoa; phylum Chordata; class Actinopteri; order Anguilliformes; family Muraenidae; genus Gymnothorax; species Gymnothorax reevesii. The sequence continues at coordinate 44,304,163 of CM056583.1, read as the reverse complement.
TCAAGCTGGTTTTAAGTATTTGTTAGTTCATCACTTTTTAGAGACCACTTTTGGCCAGCCAGCCGCATGGAACTGAACAAACTAAATTATACCATGTGATCCTCTGTCTGCATAGGCAGTCTGTAATTGATTGTGCAACTTCTTAGTTCTGGAATATTCAACCTTATCCAGAAAGGGCCAGTGTGGGTGCCAGCTTTCATTCCAACCAAGCACTTACACACCCGACACCACTAATCAACCCCATGAGTCTTTGCTAATGAGCTTGATTAGTAATATCAGGTGCGTAAGTGCTTGGTAGGAATGAAAGCCCTTGCAGGATAATGTTCAATAGCCCTATGTAGTGTAAGGACCAGTTGCCACATGAGTTGGAGGAGTCATGCACTACGGCTTCTTCCTCCTCGGCTAAATGGTAAATGGACTGCATTTATATAGCGCTTTCTAGTCACATGATATGACCCCAAAGCGCTTTACAACTATGCCTCATATTCACCCTGGGCCACGGTTACACAAGTTGCAGAAGGTTTTATTCTTGGTAACTGGAGGAATGGTAACTGCAGTGTATGTGGCTTTGAAGCCACTGAACAGTCAGAGATTCAAAACTTTGTCCACTATTAAAGGCCCATGGGCAAACTAGCATCAGAACTGGACCCTTGAACAATAGAGGACTGGTCCAATGAGTCCGATTTTGTTTTTATTATGTATATTAGCTGGATACATGTGTACGCAGTTCACATGGATGCACCGTGGTAAGATTGGCTGGTTGAGGGAGAATGTGTCTCTCGAAAATGTTTTGTTTGGAAACCCTGGTTCGAGACATTTTCGTGGACACCGAAAAACAGCACATTAGGCAGGTGGTCACAATGTTTTGGTCCAACAAGGTATCCACATGCACAAACATTAATACTTCTACTGCTGAAAAATAGTTTGACATCTGGTTAGTGAAATATCAAACTGATGTTCAAGAAATTTTAGTGTAAATGTTCAGGGGAAAATGAACAGTAAAACATTCAGAGAAGAAATGAAGGGGAATAGAGAACAAGTTTAATCTGTTTCTTGTGAGAATTCTAAAGGCAGTCCTTGAAGTCAGCAAAATCATACAGAGTAGAATTTGTGGGACAAGCATTCATGTCAGCATTTCTTTACTTGTTCTTTAAGAAGGACGCCACACTCGTTAGATTCTCCAAAAAGAGTAAAAAGATAGAAACTTAAAGATGACTGCTTTCTCTCTCATCTGATACCTCACATGTAAAAGCCCTATGGCAGGGTTTTTTATCGTTGATATTTTGAGTGGAAGGTTGTAGGCTAGATTGATGATGCAGTATAGCAGTGGATGCCCAGATCCTGTAGTTTTCACTTGGAGAATTAAACAGAGACAAGGATTTGCAGCTGACAGGTATTAGTTTTGATTCTTGATCATTAAAGAAAGGAAGTAATACCACACTAATCCCTCCTTCATTTGATCTTTACACATAGAAGGTAGTTTTAATGGTTCTAAAGATGCCACATAAAAATAGTCTTCCTTAAATGGTATGCTTCATTCATCACTAGCATGAAGAAAAACTGTAAATGATTGATCAATTATATGGTCTAATAAAAATTTCTTTGCACTGTACATTCATTGAAGCTTGGTTGGCAGGGATTATTGCACCAAAACTGTAAATTATGCACAGCAATAACCTGAAAATCCAAATTTAACTTGAAAAAAATTGAATTACAAATCATGACTCTACTGAGCTGCACTGAAAAATAGCAAATCTTCTTCTCTGACAGTGAAACAAGAGATAATTGTGATTTCTTTTCAGAATTCTGATTCTATGTGGAACTTGAACTCATTTGAACCAGATACTGTGGATTCTAAAAGAAATGGCTTTCATTTTTTTTTCCATGTCAATGTAATCTGATAATAAATTGAGCCATTGAGAAATTGTGATATTTTGTTTATTTTTCCAGTTTAGCAAAATGGTCTTTTTGGCCATTGCTAGGGCGATCCAAGTTGGGCGTATGATGTCAGGTGGCAGCTCAACAGGAGATAGTTCTCCCAACAGACACACTGATGGGGAGACTGGAAGGCTGCAACCTAGGATGGAGGAGAGTTTGTTGATGACTCTTTTCCAAAATGTGAAGATAGGTGGGCAAAGCCATGTGGCATGAAAGTAGTCGTCAGTGATGTTGAGTGTGCAGTTGTTTCAGATGTCGCTTTCTGTGTAGCCCATTTTAAACATTTTTTTCTTGGGTGTAGTGGATTCGGTGAAGGGTTTTATAGTGAATAAATTGTAATCTTGGATTTGAGGACATTGAGAAGGTGTTGATATCGATGATAACAGCCATAATGATATCGGTGGCAACAGCCAAGTCTTTTTCCAGTGCTGAGTCGGAATGGCAAGAGTGTTATCAATTTTAGATAAAATCTTGTAAATTTGGGACAGGGTTTTTTTCTGACGTACTAATTCTTTGAGTTGTTCGGTTATCGGAGGGGGATTTAGAGTATTGCTGTGCAGATTGATTTTATTCTTCTTGAGACAGTGCTGGAGCTGTGAATATTGTGGAAAGCTGTTACCCCCAATATCATACCTTTCTGTGAGGATTTCATGTGGTATGAGTGAGTTATTTTCAAATATGTGGTCTAAATGAGTGATACCAAGTTTTTTTTCCATTTGTTAAATACAATCGGTTTGTTTTGGATTAGGAAGTCTGGATTATGCCATAATGGAGTGAGTTTGTTTGGTGTCATGGTTTGTCCAGTCATTTGGATGGGTTTCCACCAAGCTGTCAGAGTTACTGCAATATATGGGTTTTTAAAGCAATTGTGTTTTTATAATAACTGTGAAAGATAAGGCAAATCTGATATTGATAATTCTTGGCAATCATATTCTTCAATGTCCATCCATGTGTGCTGTGATTGATTGCTTATTTGTTGCCATTTTATTACATACTGTAGGTGCAAGGTGGTATAGTCTAAAATTAGGGGTTGATAGGCCTCCAGTGTCCTTGAGTTTTTGTAAAGTTGACAATTGTATTCTCAGTTTTTCATTTTTCCAGTAGAATTTTGTGATGATGGAGTCAAGAGTGTTAAACCAATGTGTTGTGGGTTGGACAGGGGTCATTGAAAAAAGATAGTTTGACATTTTTATGGCTGCTATTCTTCCTAATAGTGAAGTGGGTAGGTTATTCCGATGAGGACTTCTTCAATTTCTTTGATAATGGACTGAAGTAGAGGGAGAAGAGTTCTGACAGCCTGGTGGAAACGTAGATACCAAGATATCGGATATTGCCAGTTGTCAAAGAAAAGGGTAGTGTTTTCATTGCAGCCTTCCAGCGTTCCCCGCAAAGGGACAAGATTGTTGATTTAGGCCAGTTTATGGTATAATCTGATATTTTTGAGTAATTATTGATGGTTGTGAAGACTTAAATGAGAGATTGTGTTGGTTTTGTTAAGTATAAAAGTATATATTCTGCGTATAAGCTAATTTTATGGTGGACCTGTTTTTTTATTATTATTATCATTATTATTATTATTATTATTATTATACGCCCGTCTTAAGATGGGACGTATTATGTCATCACCCCCGTCCGTCCGTCTGTTGTCTGTTAGCAATTTCTTGTCCGGGGCATAACTCCTGAGCCGCTTGAGCTACATTCGTGATACTTCACATACACCTGCACCATCACTAGGCGCTGTGTCACGCACCATGATTTCCTTCACCCGGTCAAGGTCAAGGTCACTGGCAAAGGTCAAAGGTCACATGGGGCCCAGATGGGGCTTGTCCGGAGCATAACTTCTCAACCGCTTCAGATACATCCATGATATTTCACACACACGTGTACCATCACTGAGTGGAGGCCCTCCCTCCAAGGTCAAGGTCACGGACAAAGGTCAAAGCTCACATGGGGCTGTTGTCTGTTGGATATTGGTATCATGTTGTCTGTCCACTTCCTGATCCATGTTCATGACGGGCGTATCATGCACCGTTGGCGGTGCTCTTCTTGTTATACCTATGATATTATTGTTCTGACAGATAGATGCTGCAAGGCTCTAAGAAAATAGAAAAAAGTAATGGAGAGGGTGGACATTCTTGTCTTGTGCCAGGCTGAAGTGTGAAACGTTGGGAAATGTAATTATTGGTGGTGACTGCTGCTGAAGGTGAGTTATAGAGTGTTTTAATCCTGTGAATAAATGACATTCCAAAGCCAAATTTCTCACGAGTGTAATAGAGATATGTCCAATTCACCTTATCACAAGCTTTCTCGGCGTCCAGTGATGTATTGATGGTGTTTAGATTGTTTCTTTGAGAAATGGCTTTCAAAATGTAAGTTTAGACTGTGTTGATTGACAAAGTGGATTCACAACTTTATTTTCATTGGAGGGGGTCTTTAAACATAATTTACAATGCCGTGAAAAAGTATTTGCCCCCTTTCTTATTTTTTTGCATATTTGTCACACTTAAATGTTTCAAATCAGCAAAAAAATGTAATATTAGACAAAGACAACCTGAGTAAATAAAAAAACTGTTCTTAAATGATTATTTAACCCCTTTGTGCAGAAGCCAAATTTGGCTATTCATGGGTTACCCACTTAAATGCTGTATAATTCAAGATTTAAGCTTCATAAAGAGGAAAAACATGGCTCAATTCAGAAAAGACACTTACAGCATTTAGAATTACATAGTATTTCAGTTTATTTTCATGATTTTGGTGGAGAAAATGAGCAGCAAACAAAAAATTTTCATGAGAATTCACCATTGAAAAAAATAATTCTGAGGATTGAAAAACTGCTGGGGCTTAAAACTATACATTTCTGGGATCATAAACTCCTTGACCACAAGTAGAATTCATCTTCAGCATTACATTCTAGATTACCTACATGCTATTAGCCAAATTATACAGCTACCCAAGTGTCTCCCCAAAGTCTCAAAATTATGTACTGTCAAATCATAAAAAATCATGCATTTAACACAAATAAAGTTTGTAGGCATGAAATTTAATATGAACAAATGATTTTCTGGTCGAGTTTAATATGAATTTATCAATATCAGTGCAGTTGAATATCAGTGGTCACCAGTAACCTCTCCAAACACAAAACATGCCTTTTCTCCATAATAAAGTTAAGAGTTTTGGCCATTTTTCTTCAAAGCCAGCACAAACACGCATTAAATAAACTGCTTATTAAACGGTCAGAACATTCACCCTGTAATGGAAGCTACCAGTCCCCTCTTCTAAGCTCACGAACCTATTTCAACACTTATAAGGAACAAGTATACCTCACTAACTCAGTAATATCTGAATTCTGAAATATACCTTATTTTAACAGAACAGACACTCCACTTTCAGGGAATATCAAATCCATTGCTTCTCCCGATGCAAAAGAAACGTGAAATGAACGTACCAGGGGGTCCACCCAAATGCACGGGCAGTTCGCGTTTTAAACAGGAAAAATACCTCGACATTCGACTTTGTTGAGTACCTATACATTCCAAAACAAAAACAAAAAAAAAAAAACTAAAGTAGCAGCCTGACCTTTTTCATGAATCCCTCCTCCAGAGATCGATCCAGTAGCAGGAACCCTACGGTCCTGTTTCATTCGAAATAATTCCAATTGACCACATCCTCATCTCATTTAAATCCTGCAAATGTAACTGAACACTTCAAGGTCAGTTTTGCGAACCGATTTTCTATAAATCGCGTCTATTTCAGCCGCATAATGTGCAAAACGTAGACCGGATGCAACCGAGCATGCTGATACGCATAGGTTTGTATGCTCTGTGTTTGTCCAATCAATGTGTCTCACTTACTGTAAAATGTTTAAACACTCGGGAATTGGATAAGAAATGAGCCAATCAACACATTGTTACCAGGGGAACTTCACGAGGGCATGAAGTGTAACTCTACAATTACGCAGAAGAGCTTGAGTGTATGATTGAGTGATTGGCTGTCAACGCCAGTACTCGGGTGGATATAAGGAAGCGCTGGATTTGTCAATGAAGGAATCTATGCGTAAATCCACGGTAGGGAACAACGAATTTTTTTGTGACAACTGTAAACTGTACAATGTGAGAGAATCAATACCATGTCGATTTTTTTGCCTCAGAAAACTGATTTTTCTGAACCACTAATTGAAATGCTGTTGGGTCACTGTGGCTAACTGATTGCTACAGAGGATAACGATTTTTTCTTTGACAAGATATCGTTTTTTTAAACTGCTGGATCGATACTATGGGCAAGGATACTGCACATCAGGCTTAGCTGGGAAGTTTAATTCATGCAGCTCTTGAAAAACAGGGCGTGGAGTGAACTTCCCCATATTCAGAACCGCGTTAGAGGTCTGCTTGCTTGTGAACATTCAATAACTGATCCGGGGGTGCCATCTAGTGATCGAGTACAGTAACAGCGTGCTTAAATTTGCAGGTCTATAGATGCAGGCGTCTACATCTGCAGAAAGGGGTTAATTTATGAAGGGGAAAAAGCTGTCCAAACCTACTAGGCCTGGTGTGAAATTGCCCCTAAACCTAATAACTGGTAGTGCCACCCTCTGTAACAACAACTGCAATCAAGTGTTTGCGATAACTGGCAATGAGTCTTTCGCATTGCTGTGGAGGAATTGTGGCCCACTCTTTGCAGAATGTTTTAATTCAGCCACATTAGAGGGTTTTTGAGCATGAACAGCCTGTTTAAGGTCATGCCACAGCATCACAATCGGATTTAACTCGGGACTTTTCTTAGGCCGCTCCAAAACCCTCAGTTTGTTTTTTTTTTTAAAGTGCCAGTAAGTACCTTGCATGTTTTTTTTTTTTAATTTCCAAAAATCAAGCTGTCTGTAATATGGCCCAAAAAAAATTATAAAAATTATTTGACCAAAAATAACCTTAGGAAATGCAATTTTTCAAAAAGGGGTTTCCCGGTCTAAAAATAGATTGGCTAGATTATTCACCGCGCAAAGCATTGTGGGTCGAAATCGCGCATTGTAAACAGAGATGGCGTCGTGCGGACGAAAAAGAAGACATGGGAACGTTTTTTGAGAATGTGGAGGCGAGTAATCACTTGATGACATATGGGAAGACCATTTGAACATATTATGAATGCATAAGCGTCATGTAATTGAAGTATATCGATTCTTTGATTTTTGCCGTGAAGATGAATGAACGGTACTGTAGGCCTAAGTTCTGACACTCATTGAATGTCATAGATTGGCTTCTATTGGAGTTACAATGTCTATTTTTACAACAGGAATGTTTTTGTCTTACGGATGTTATTGTTTTTTTCGTTTTTTTTTTTTAAATCGAAGTAAAATAACACAATCTAACTGATGTATTTACAAAAGGTTGTGGCGAAATATCGGAAATTATATTTTATCTGGCAGCATTCTGACACGTAATCTGCAGTAAAATGCAATAATAGAATTTTTGAATTTACTGTGGCACATCACATGCAACAAACAGAGTTCTGTAATGTTCAGTGGGCAGTGATATTTATAGGTCTTTTATCTTAGCTCCATATTTGTTTTAAGAGGCTATCTACTTCAGACTATCATTTCTGTAGATCCTTGACATTTAGTTATCGCAGACCATATAACATATAACGAGAACATCGGGCCCCATGTTGATTAAATTCTGATTGCTCTCTAAATACATCACGATTTCACGACTGCAATAACCTGTCAAACGTTAAGCAAAACACGATAAGCAAAACATAATTCCTCCATTCGAGGCACACTACCATTTACGTTGCTTACTTTTATGAACTCGAGTAGCGCGAGAAATGTTGCTAAGAGCGCGAGAAATGTTGCTAAGAGATACCAACACGGTATTTCAACTTACTAATCCATCAAAGTTAGGGCCAACTCATCATTGTCAATGCCCAGTCGCTCTCTCAGACTCTTCCACCGATCAATAGCACTCCCAATATATACGAGGGATCGTCTTCTTTTGGCATCAAGGGCAATTTTCCGGCATTTTCTCTCCGAGGCTGTCAACTTGATTCTTTCCGCTATTGCTGTTGTTTGTGCCACATCACATGTCACGCGGTACACAAGAAAGGGAACTTACTCTAATGACATCAGATTTTCGCTCGCGCGACAGTTTGAGGGTTGAGTGAGTTTTTAACAGCAAAATCCATATTTTTCGATGTCGTAAAAATTAATATAACATATCGATGTGAATATGAATGATTTCCCTACCTACTGATACCATTTTTATATGTTGTCACATTGAAGACATGCAAGGTATTTACTGGCACTTTAAGCCATTCACAGGTGGACTTGTTAGTGTGTTTCAGATCATTGTCCTGCTGCATAACCCAAGTGCGCTTGAGCTTGAGGTCACCAACTGATGCTTGGATATTCTCCTTCAGGATTTTCCGGTAGAGAGCAGAATTCATATTTCCATCTATTAAAACAAGTCGTCCAGGTCCTGAAGCAGCAAAGCAGCCCCAAACCATCACACTACCACCACCATGTTTGACTTTTGGTCTGATCTTCTTATGAAATGATTTGTTAGTTTTACTCCTGATGTGACGGGATGCACACCTTCCAAAAAGTTCAACGTTTGTCTCCTAAGTCCACAGAATATTTCCTCAAAAGTCTTGGGGATCATCAAGATGTATTTTGGTCTGTTTGGTCAGTGGTGGTTTTTGCCTTGGAACCCTCCCACGGCAGCCATTTTGCCCAGTCTCTTTCTTATTGTTGAATCACGAATACTGAATTTTATGAGTCATGCAGTTCTTAAGATGTTGTTCTGGGTTCTTTTGTGACCTCCTGGATGAGTCGTTGATGGGCTTTTGGAGTAATTCTGGTAGGCCAGCCACTCCTGGGAAAGTTCACCACTGTTCCAAGTTTTCTCCATTTGTGGATAATAGCTTTCACCGTGATTTACCAGAGTCCCAAAGCCTTAGAAATGGCTTTGCCACCCTTTTCAGACAGATAGATGTCAATTTCTTTGTTTCTCATCTGTTCTATTCACAGGTTCTATTTAGGTGATTTCTTGATTCAACAGGTCTGGCAGTAATCAGGCCTGGGTGCGGCTAGTGAATTTAGACTCAAAAAATGGGGTTAATCCATTTAATCCACAGTTAATTCATGATTTAACAAAGGGGAATATTACTTTTTCACATAGGGCCAGGTAGGTTTGGTTAGCTTTCTCCCCTTAATAAATGAAATGATCATTTCAAAACTGCATTTTGTATATACTCAGGTTATCTTTGTCTCATATTAAAATTTGTTTGATGATCTGAAACATTTAAGTGTGAGAAATGCACAAAAAAGTGCACTGTACAACATGCAGCAGCCTACCAGAATATTGTTGCAGACAATGTGCACCCCTTTATGGCCACTGTCTACCCATTCTCTATTGGATACTTTCAGCACAATTTGTCATGATCTTGACACAGAACCAGATGCGGAGGCAGAGTACAACCCAATCGTGGGGTTTGTTGAAAGTAATGTGGTCATGAGAAATAGGGACAGAGCCCAAAGTAGTGCAAGAACAGTTCAGTTCAGATGTTAATGAGCTCAGGTAGGGGCAGAACTGTTAGAAGACAGGTTCAGAGAGTTTAGCAGGAAGGCATTTGCCAAGCCTGATGACTGCAGAAGGCTTGGGACGTGTCCCTAATAAACTTAAGGCTTTGTAATTCAAGACTTGAGCTCCATAGAGAGGTAGAAAATGGCTCAACTGAGACCAGACACTTGTAGTATTCTGTAACATGACATTAAAGAGCAATTTGTTGATTTTAGTTGAAATGTAGCACAACCAGTTGTTAGGTCTGAGGAGGGCATTATTTTTTTCACATGGATGATGACATGGTTTGATCAACTTTACCTTCAATAGATGAATTTATAGTTTAATGGTTGTGTCATGTCCTGGCGCCCAAAGTTCTTGGTCAGGCGCCAGGAGAGTGATGGAAAGAGGACCCAGATGCAGGATCGAGGATAATTTATCAAAAAAAAGGATGTGCACAAGCAAAACCAAAAAAAAAGGAGAACAACCTAGCCTGTGAAAGGGAATACTAAGGTTTAAATAGAAAGGGGAATCATAATTAACTAAAGAGAAACAGGTGTGATAATTGACTGAGGATGAAGAAGGGAAGATTGCATAATTGGGCAGGGCAGGTAGCCAGGATCTGGAATGCCTAGGGGGAGGAGCATACTAGGGGGAGGCTGCATTTTGTGCTACCCGTGTTGTCCTTCTCTTGTATTGAAATTAGGTGAATGATATGAAAAATATAAATATGACAAAAAAGCAAAAATAAAAGAAATTGGGAAGGGGGCAAAAACTTCTTCACAGCACTGTATGAATGCTTCAGCATTCTTTATCAGTATTCCTGCATTAACACGTCAATAAAGACAACTATTTTGGTATACAGATGCCTGCAGATCATATAATGTTGCATTATTCACTGTTATCCCAGATTTCTCAGAATTTTCACAAGCTATTTTTTTTTTTTAATTAGGTTTTCCTGTTCAGTGGGATTACTTACCCACTTAAATAATACCCCAGAAATAGATATTCATTCATCATGTAATAAACATCATAAGGACAAAGTTGTCTTTAATTTATTCCTTTGCGTCCCATTTTTTAAGTATTATACTCCCAGCACAGGACTTTTTTCCTACTCTTTTGTCTGGAAATTAAATTGAATCCTCAGTGTAGATGAATAAAAGACATAATCAAGTTTGCTAGCTCAAGCAAATTATAATAGGATTTCTTGTTCTAAGAACTTTACATGGCTTCTATTTAAAAGCAACAAAGCAACAATATGAGAGATATACAGTGCCCTCCATAATTATTGGCACCCCTGGTTAAGATGTGTTGAAAGCCTTAAAATAAATTCAATTTTTATTGCACAGCATACTCTCACATTTAAAATTGTAGAAAAATGTAACCTTCAACTCAAGTGAATTTTAAGGGGAAAAAAACCCTGACTAAGAAATAATTATTTTTCATAAAATCACCTGTTCCACAATTATTGACACCCCTAACAATGCCGAGAAAATACATGTAATTGAAGTATTTCTGTCATTTCTACAGGAGTTTACAAAGTTGATCAGAGTATCTAGAAACATTTAATTAGTAATTCATCTCCTCCTGTTTCCCTGGGGTATAAATATGATGTGCCACAGAGGCCATTTCTCTTTTCCACTCTTCTGGGAAAGACAAAGGAACACACCATTCAAGTAAGGCAGATATGTGTTGACCTTCACAAGTCAGGCAATGGCTACAAGAAAATAGCCACTCGCCTGCACCTGCCCATATCTACTGTCAGAGGAATCATTAAGAAGTTTAAAACAACTGGAACCGTGGTTAACAAGCCTGGACGAGGACGCAAGGTTATTTTTCCACCACGCACTGTGAGGAGGATGGTAAGAGAAAAAAAAGTTCTCCAAAGCTCACTGTTAAAGAATTGCAACAAATGGTAGCATCTTGGGGTCACAAAATCTCCAAAACAACCACCAGGCACTATCTACATCCCAACAAGCTGTTTGGGAGGCATGCGCGGAAGAAACCTTTTCTCACTCACAATCATAAACTGGCGGAACAAAAAAGATGAGTATGCAGAAAGCACCTCATGCCCACTGTGAAGTATGGGGGAGGATCGGTGATGCTGTGGGCCTGTTTCTCTTCCAGAGGCCCTAAGAACCTTGTTAAGGTGCATGGCATCATGAACGTTTTAAAACACCAGGACATTTTAAATCAAAATCTAGTGGTCTCTGCCCGAAAGCTGAAGATGCTCGCCACTGGGTCTTTCAGCAACATAATGACCCTAAACATGTGGCCAAATCTATACAGAAATGGTTCACCAGAGACAAAATCAAGCTCCTCCCATGGCAATTTCAGTCCCCATACCTTAGCCCCATTGAAAACCTGCGGAGTGAGCTGAAGAGGAGAGTGCAGAGGAGAGGACCCAGGTCGCTGGATGATTTAGAAAGATTGTGCAAAGAGGAATGGTCGAAGATCCCTCTTTCTGTAATCTCCCATCTGCTGAAACATTATAGGAGAAGATTAGGTGCTGTTTCGTTGGCAAAAGGGGGTTGTACAAAGTATTAACATCAGGGGTGCTAATAATTGTGGCTCACATGATTTGATGTAAAAGAATTATTTCTTAATGTGGGATTTTTTTTACCACTGAATAAATGCACTTGAATTAAAGGTTGGATTTTCCTCTTTTTTTCATCGTGGTCCTATATTATTTAGAAAAAAACTGAATCTATTGGAAGCTATAGAACACATCTTAACGAGGGGGTGCCAATAATTATGCAGGGCAGTGTAGCTGGAAAAGGCCATTATGAGTTCTGGAGGTTGACAAGATCATGCAGTGAAGGTGCCATCTTTTGTCAGTAATTCACAAGTAAAAGAAGCTGTAGCCTGAAGTTCTCAGATCTCAGATTTATAATTCTGATTTAGAATTCTTTGCTTTTACAAGAGAACCTTACAAATTATACTAGCACTTGGGAACCAACTGAGTGAAGAAAGTCTGAAATGATCAATTAAAAATTGGTTTCCTACACTGATTTCCAATTTAAAAAAATGAGTTGAAATAGACACAAAGAATGTTGGCAAATTTATATGTACTGTATTCCATCAGTTCCCTTTCTGCCTCCACCACTGTGCTTCCTCCACATAATAGACGTGGAAAGTTGCACACAGCACCTTGAAATGAGATTATTCCGAATGACTACTGTGCTGTGAAAAAGTGATCCCAAAAAGTGACCTTTTAATTTTGCATATTTCTCACACTTAAGTGTTTCAGATCATCAAAATAATTTTGATATTAGACAAAGATATTCTGAGTAAACACAAAAATGCTGTTTGTAAATAATGATTTCATTAATTGAAGGAAAAAAACTTTTAATTCGTCATTTAATATTTCATATTTAGAGCAGTTTGTTACCCTTTTGAGCCACATGTTGACAGAAATAACCAAACATACCATGAATATTTAAAAAAAAAAACCCTGGAACATGCAGTTCCGTGAAAAAAAAATTTGCCCCCTTCCCTATTTTTGCATATTTGGCAAACCAAAATGTTTGAAATTAATACATTTTAATACTACATAATAAAGATAACCCCAGGAAACATAAAATGGAAACACAAAATGTTTTTTTTAAACAATGATTTTATTGATTGTAGGAAAAAAGCTATCCAAGCCTACCAGGCCTTATGTGAAAAGGTAACATATAATCTCCTCAACGGATTGAACAAATTTCATTGATAACTGAATTCAATTTCAATAGACATGCCCAGGTACCATTACTGCCAGCCATGTTGAATCTTAATATCACTTAGGACCCTGTCTGGTTATCTAAAGAAGGCAAAAAGCTGCACATGTTGCTGAGATTTAAATAAATTCAAGAACAAATGAGAAACAAAGTTATTGACATCTATCATTCTGGGAAGTAGTGCAAAGCCATTTCTAAGGCATTGGGACTCCAGCTAACCACAGTGAGAGCCATTACCTTCAAATTGAAATTACTTCTAACAGTTTTAAACCTTCCCAGGAGTGGCTGGCCTAACTAATTTCATAATTTCATCTTCTAAAAGTGCATTGATAACACGTTCAGAAGGTCGTAATAGAACCCAGACCAAGATCTAAAAAACTGAAGGCCTTACTTGCCTCAGTGATGGTCAGAGTTCAAGTTCCATAATGAAAAAGAGACTGGTCAAAAGTGGTATCCACGGGAGAGCTGCCAGGCAAAAACCATTTCTGACCAGAAATAATTCAAAGGCTCATCTCACATTCACTAAAAATGTTGTACATCATGATGACTAAGACTTTTGGGATAATATTCTGTGGATTGATGAGTCAAAAGTGGAATTTTTTAGAAGACATGAATCTTCATCAAACCATATGGCAACAGTCAAACTCAGTGGTGGTAGAGTGATAGGTTACTTTGCTGCTTCTGGACCTGGGCAGTTTGCTACAATTGATGGAACCATGAATTCTTTAAACTGGCCATTGTGCAATATTGTCGACGGGCATTGGGCAATCCTTGAGCTGTAGCTTAACTATTATGAAGTTACAGGCGCGCTATAAATTTAGCAACCCTCTTTTGCATGTTTGAGCCCATAATTGGTTGTGGTGATGATGACTCTTCATTCTTTGTGTGCAATTGTATATGATTTGTGACTTAGAGTGTGCAGTGGTAGTTTCCTAAGCAGATTTAAATATTCCTTATTTTGTGTTGGGTCCTAAAGTATTGGGCGACTCTGATTCATAGTTGGGAGTTAATGCTGCTTGTATTAAGTGACTGCATCCGTGCCTTGTTGGGTGCACAAAAGGGTTATATGTCGCTACAGGGTAGCATTAGGCGTGCCAAATGGGTTTCCTGCTTTTTTAATGTTTTTACTATGGCATTTGTGGTACAAATAAAATCTCATAATTGGAGTCGTCAGCCTCTTGTCCCGTTCATTCTGGACACTTGCCTGTATACAGAGGGAGCTATATCAGGAATTAATTGTCACATTGAATTTGCCACTGGTCCAATCACTATATAAACATCTTCAGGAATCAATCAACTCAGATAAGGTCTGCATTAATGATTCCATCAATTCCGAATTTCCTGGCCTCCAAAAAGTAATTCCAGAAGATCACAAGGCAAATTTAGCAGACGTCTCTGACAGGTAAACTACATTACCTATGTTCAGTTGTGACATGACACATTATCCTGAAGACATATAGCCTGCAAAAAAAAAAAAAAGAAGTGGTGAACAGGCAAAAAGAGGCATTCTGTTTCAATAATGCAAAATCCAAACACTGCACCACAACTCAAACACATGGACCACGTGCTCAGCTCACACCCATCGCTGAGTCTGTACATGTAAATCATAATTAAAAGTTGGGTTTCAAAGTTAACGGAAGTCTGGTTACTCTCTTCAAGATATCCAGTACACCTACCCACAGGTCAGAAGTTGCAGCTTGAAATTAACAGTATTTACTGTGGGTGATGTAATGCAGTAAGTTGCATAACACTTTTAATGTGAAGAATTGTGCCTCTAGAATACACTGATGAGCGAAAACATTATGACTACTAACAGATGACGAGAATGTCTTTGAATACTTTGTGACAACACCACATCATATATCGTTCGAAGGTAAGCATACAGACGGTTCTCATAATCGACAAGTTATATAGGACAGAAAAGGTCAGGCACAAAGTCCTGAGCTACTTAGACAAGGTCCAAATTGCTATTACCAGGCAACTAAGTTGAAGCATTTTTATGTGCCATCTATCTAAACAATGTTGCAAGCCAGGTACACCCCATCATAGCAACAGTAAGTATGTCTTCATAGCAGTGGCCACTTTCAGATTGATGATGCATTTTGCCACACTGCTCAACTTGAGCAGGAATTGAGCATGACAAAGTGTTCCATGTTTTGCCCTGGCCTTCAGACTCCGCAGAACTTGATCCAATTGAGCATCTGCGGAATGTGCTGGAAAAACAATTCCAATCCACTGCAGTTCCTCCTCGCAATTAACAAGACTGATAGGATCTGCTGCGATTACCTTGGGGCCATATACCACAGGGAGCCTTCAGCAGTCTTTTAGAGTCCATTTTGTCAGAATTGTCAGCACAGGGTGGTCTAACAGCATATTAGGCTGGCGGTCATAATCTTTTGGCTTATTTGCGTATATTTAAAAGCTATATGATATGACTATATTAGTCTTGCTTTGTGAGTTAAAATATTGTAACCTGAAATACCATCCCAAATAAATTTTTTTTTAAAGGACAGTCACCATTTTCGTTGGGGATATCCTGTCAATATGGTTCTCATAAGTCTGGTTTTAAGTTCAGCTTGTGCTCGCTTGCTGACTGACAAGTACTTCTGATCATAAGCAGTGGAGCTTTGATCATGAGGGGCAATAACTTCAACTTGCATGAGAGGAGATACTAAGCTTCTTTCAAGGGCAGGTTGTATTCCACCCAACAAGTATAATTAGAACCTCATGCTTCCTGCAATCACAGCACCCTGAAAATATATTTTTCCCCCTTAAAAAAGATGGGCCAGGAGCCAGCTGAAATCTTGAAATGAAGGCACAGTTAGCTAATGGTCCCTTCTTGGAACTTGTCCAAGCTGCTCATTGATAGATTTTTGCTTTATTCATTTTGCAAAGAAATAACTCTGACTTTTCACCTATATATCCTCCAACAAGGTTGGCTGTACAGTTAAAGAGAGTGTATTGCAATGATTGTTCGGGTTAAATTGAAACACTGTGCAGATAAAACTGTTGATCCTCCTCAATTTATGAAATATGATTCCAATTTATTGCTTCATTAAAAGTGGGCTTGGCGATTTCAGGAGAAAATTAACATTTTTTTTTTCTAATATTTCAAATCATAACACCGAAAGATGAGGCCCCATCTCCCAAATTCTTGCTTGCAGAGGAGCTTCTTGTGATCTTATTGTAAAATGCTGGAGAAGGCAGCTGAGAAAGCCAGACAGCTTGGTCATAGGTTTCAAATTTTCTCCTTACTGTGACTGAAGTCCTTAGTAATTGTTCTTTTTTAAGTTGTGTGAAACAGGTGCGCTTCTACTTCTGCTTGGGTATAACACTTTTGCTCTGCCATTTATGCCACAAGTGGGTTTGCAACTTCTTCCTTCTTTCTCTTCTGCATTCACATCAGGAACGTTTCTCCCGAGCCTATCACATCAAGTACAGCTTGTTTTTACTGAAAACTCGAGCAGTCTTGGTGACTCTCGGGTCAGGACGATATGCAAGAAGAAAAAGACGTGCACCGAATGTACACAAGCGTTGACTGAGAGGTGAATTAACAATAATCTGAATGGACATAATGGACCTGGCAGTTAAATAAACTTGCAGCAAGCTGCACACGGCATAGATGCGATACGATAGATTGTTGATGCGTGATTAAAATTGCCTGACCACACACAAGGTAAAAACAATTCTTCATAACATCTCAATATCAGTGACTTATTTTCTGTTAAACTTTTGGTGGAACCTTGTGCATGACATGTTTACTTAAAGTTTTTAGTACTTGTATTAATATTATTCCTCGAAGAGTTATGTGTCCAGCAGAGGAAGTGAGTTTGCCAGCTGGCCACATTACTTGCATTGGTTAACCTCTTCAACCCAAACACCAGCAGATTTTCTGACAAATTTTCTGTGGCATGCAGTAAGAGGTAGGGGAGCCTCTCACCTTTTAACAAATAATTGCTCTCAACCTGTTCCCATTTATGAATGCATAAACGATAAGAAAACAATTTATATGTACAATGCGGTGAAAAGCTATTTGCCCCTTCCTGATTTCTTTTTTTTTTTTAATTGCATATTTGTCTCACTGAACTGTTTCAGATCATCACACAAATTTTTATATTAGACTAGGACTACCCAAGTAAATACAAAATGCAGCCTTTAAATTATGATTTCATTTATTGAGGGGAAAAAGCTATCCAAACCTACCTGGCCCTACCTGTGAAAAAGTACTATCCCCCTGAACCTAATAACTGGTTTTGCCACCCTCGGCGACAACAACTGCAATCAAGCGTTTGCGATAACTGGCAATGAGTCTTTCACATTGCTGTGGAGGAATTTTGGCCCACTCTTCTTTGCAGAATTGTTTTAATTTAGCCACATTGGAGGGTTTATAAGCATGAACGGCCCATTAAAGTTCATGCCACAGCATCTCAATCGTATTTAAGTCCAGACTTTGACTGGGCCACTCCAAAACGTTTGTGTTGGTTTTTTTTTTTTTTTTTTTTTTTAAGCCACTCTGAGGTGGTCTTGCTGGTGTGTTATGGATCATTGTCCTGCTGCATAACCCAACTGTGCTAGAGGTCACAAACTAATGGTCAGACATTCTCCTTCAGGATTTTCTAATAGAGAGCAGAATTCATGGTTCCATCAATTACAGTAAGTCATCTTGGTCCTGAATCAGTGACACAGCCCCAGACTATCACACTACCACCACCCTGTTTGACTGTTGGTACAATGTTCTTTTTATGAAATGCTGTGTTAGTTTCACACCAGATGTAACAGGACGCACACCTCCCAAAAAGTTTAACTTTTGTCTTGTCAGTCCACAGAATATATTCCCCAAAGTCTTGAGGATCATCAAGATGTTTTTTTGGCAAATCTGAGATCAGCCTTTCTGTACTTTTTGGTCAGCAGTGGTTTTCGCCTTGGAACTCTCCCATGGATGCCATTTTTCCCAGTCTCTTTCTTATTGTTGAATCATGAACACTGATTTTAACTGAGGCAAGTGAGGCCTGCAGTTCTTTAGATGTTGTTCTGGGTTCTTTTGTTACCTCCAGGATGAGTGGCCGATGTGATCTCAGAGTAATTTAGGTAGGCCGGCCACTCCTGAGAAGGTTCACCACTGTTCCAAGTTTTCTCCATTTGCGGATAATGGCACACACCGTGGTTCGCTCGGTTTTATGAGTGGCCTGGATGTGGGAAGTGAAATTGAACTAAAAGATGTGATTAATCACAGTTAATTCATGATTGTAAAATGGGGGGCAATTACTTTTTTACATAGGGCCAGGTAGGTTTGCATAGCTTTTTTCCTTAATAAATAAAATTATAATTAAAAAACTGCATTTTTCATTTATTCGGGCTATCTTTGTCTAATATTAAAATTTGTTTGATGATCTGAAAGATTTAAGTGTGACAAATATTCAAAAAATAGGAAATTAGGTAGGGGGCAATCACGTTTTCACAGCACAGTATACCGAATAAGCAAGACCGATTCATTAACCTATAATGATTAAAAAATTATTGATTAAAAATGACTAAATCGCCTAAAGACTACAGTGGCATTACAAATGCAATACATGGAATATACAACCCCAATTCTGAAATAGTTGGGACGAAGTGTAAATTGTGAATAAAATCAAAATGCAATGACTTTCAGATCACATGAGCCAATATGTTATTTACAATAGAACAGAGATAACATTTCAAAAGATTTTCCATTTTTATCCAAAAAATGAGCTTATTTAAATTTTTCTGGCTGCAACAGGTCTCCATAAAGTTGGGGCACAGGCAAAAAAGGGCTAAAAAAGCAATTAATATATAAGAGAATCAGCTGAAAGAACATTCAGCAAGTAATTAAGTTCACTTGCATCAGGTGTGTAACATGATTGGCTATAAAAGGGATGTCTCTGAGAGGCTGAGTCTCTCAGAGGTAAAGATGGCCAGAGGCTCTCCAACCTGTGAAGGCTTGCGTAAAAAAATTGCAGAATAGTTTAAAAACAATGTTTCTCAATGTCAAATTGCAAAGGCTTTGAAGGTCTCATCATGGAAAATGCATAATATCATCAAAAGATTCAGAGAAACTGGAAGAATCTCTGTGCATAAGAGACAAGGCCGAAGACCTTTACTAGATGCCCATGATCTTTGGGCCCTCAGATGCCACTGCATCACCCACCAGCATGATTCTGTAATTGACACTACTAAATGGGCCCAGGAATACGTCAAGAAACCACTGTCTGTAAACATAGTCCGCCAGAAGCACTGCCATGTTCTGTAGATCATGGCTCATTTAAAAAGGAGTAAAAGTGACAAAGTGTCTTGTGGTCACACGAATCCAAATTTTTCATCCTTGTTGGAAATCATGGGCATCGTGTCCTCCGAGCTAAAGAGGAGAAAGACCACCCCTCCTGTCATCAGCCTTCAGTTCAAAAGCCAGCATCTCTGATGGTATGTGGATGTGTGGGACACTTGTATGTTTTAAAAAGCACCATGAGTGCTCAAAGTTATATAAAGGTTTTAGGAGCAACATATGCTCCCCTCCAGATGACATCTATTCCAGGGAAGGCCTTGTGTTTTTCAGCAGGACAATGCAAAACCACATACTGCAGCTATTACAACAGCATGGCTTCGGAGTAGAAGAGTCCATGTGCTGAACTGGCCTGCCTGCAGTCCTGATCTTTCGCCGATTGAGAAAATTTGGCACACAATTAAACGAAAAGTCCTTCAAAGGCGACCCAAAACTCTCCAGCAGCTAAAAGCCTGTATTAAACAAGAGTGGGATCAAATTCCAATGGCTAAACTCAAATAACTTGTCTCATCAATGCCCAGATGCCTCCACTCTGTGTTAAGAAGAAGAGAGGATGCTACCCCATGGTAAGCAGGCCCCTGTCCCAATTTTATTGAGAGCTATTGCAGCTATCAAATTTGAAATGAGCTCATTTTGTGGATAAAATTGTAAAATTTCTCAGTTTCAACATTTGCTATGTTATCTATGTTCTATTGTGAATAAAATACTGGCTTTTTTCATTTGAAAGTCAATGCATTTTGATTTTATTCACAATTTATACTTTGTCCCAGCTATTTCAGAATTAAGGTTGTAATAAAGATGGAAATAATACAAATAATTAAAGGATTCATGCCAACATAAGTAATTATCTTAAATTATGGTTTTGTTGCATGGAAATTGCACACTAAATACACAACTTGTTGTGCTTTCCGATTTGATTTGCCACACATAGCGTACTTCGGCCATCCCAGTCAGCAGCTTTGGTCCAAAACAAAAGCTATTTAGCTGCTGGTCACGTGACTTAAGTGAAGTCAAAGTAAAGACAACTAATTTAAAAGTCATACTCTTCTAGCAACTCAGTAACCATCTGTAATAGTACGTACGTAATAAATCCCATGATTGGAAAATTTGACCTCGCCTAGACTGTAATTACACGCTGACAGCCTGTAACTTTGTAAAGGTGTATTTAAAAATAGGAGGAAGGTAAGAGAAAAAGATTTCTGGATACATGGACGTATATACAGAGTAGCTTACACTTGTGGGTATGTCACATAAAAGCTACATAAGGAGCCAGGCAAACCCTGCGCCTGTCGAGAACTTAAGCGAGCAAAGAACCCAAAATCCTCTCAAGACCCCCACAACTCTCCCATGACACGACCAAGAGTGTAAGATTCTGTGTATCACAAAACTGAATTGGATCATTTAATATTTAACAAATGTAGTTTCAGTTAACGCCTGATGTATGTTACCTTTGAGGTAACTCCATTGTTCTGCTTACTTTGGCAGTCACTGAGTCAAAAACATTCACGGTTGAATTAGCAACAGTTTGTAAATTCGGTCAACTGAGTAGCTAATTAACTTGCTTGCTTACAAACTGATATTAAATAATGGTTACAAAAACGTACTCCATGCACACTAGCTAAGCAACGTGACCTTGGTTATGAGAGTGGCACTAAGTTACCTTGCTACAGTGCTGGGCCATACCAATTCAACCAACGTTACTCTTGGTATATAGTTTGGCCTTGGAAAGGAAAGAGACACTGCATCCCTTCTTTAGCAAGCTATTGCAGCCGTGTGCTGTACACTGAAGAGGCATACTGCTAGCGAGAAAACTAGCCATAAAAGCTTATTTTTGTAGAGAAAGTGAGAGGTCTCTCAAGTTAAAAGAGCACTGCAAGTGTTAACATTAATGGTGTCCTTTCAGTGACGTCACCCGCTGGACAGCTTCGCTCTCGAATCTCAAATATATGGGGTGCTGCATGGGATATTTAATGCTTTATTTTTTTTCTAACATTTAGCAAAAATAATGCTCATTTTCCCCACATTTATAAACTTTGAAGTGGCGAGTGTAAATGTTAAATGTGCTGCGCAAATGTTAAACGCACTATTCCAAAGTTATACATACGTTAAAGTTTTTATTATTAAGTGGTTTCTATTATTTGACTAAATGTATGAAACATTTAGCTTAATATATAATTAAAAGTATAAAACATTTTGCTTAATGTATAAATCATTTAGCTAAATGTAAGAAACATTTAGCTAAACGTTCTATACTTTTAATCATATATGTATATTATATATATAATTATATATCTAAATTTACAAAACATTTAGTTAAATGTATAAGGCATTTATATAAATGTATGAACAAAAATTTGTATAAATGTATGAAACATTTGGCTAAATCAACGTAAATATGTGAAACATTTAGCTAAATATAAAGCTAAATGTATGAAACATTTAGTGCAATATTAGAATAAATGTATAAAACATTTAGCTAAATGTATGAAACATTTATTTAAATATTTAACTAAATGTTTCAAACATTTAGTTAAATATTTAAGTAAATTTCTATACATTTATAAATGTTTAAAAATCATGTTAATGAGCTCCACCTCCAGGTGGAGTTTTCCTGTGGCTCAGTAGATAATGCCTCATGGTTTGTGAAGGTGTCTTTCCTGGTTCAAATCCAATCTTTGCTAGTTCTCGTCCTGACTGCATTGCGCTGCTCGGCGATTTCTAGGTTTATGTGGCTGGTGCTCTTGGGTATAATTTGCAGCGGTTCTCGAACCTCGTAGGGTGTAAATTGAGGACCCGGGATCTAGACTCTATGCAGGGAATTATCCTGCTGCTGCTCAGGGCAGATGCCTCTCAACTACAAAATCTCCCACTAGAGTACAAGCCCCGAAGACTTTGTCAAGACTTTATCATCACATATCAATCTGTAATAAATAATCATGTTTACGTCTATTCTTACTGAAAGGGCTTATTGTAATATAGCTAAATCTGAATGTTTTCATGAGAAAAGTAGAAATTTATGACTGTGTGCGAGTGTTTAATACTTAGTAGATCACAATTGTGTCCATTCATAAAAGGAATTTATTGATTTAAATAGTGAAGCTAACATGCTTAACATAAATCTAATTTTACATTATATCTGCATTATATAATGGCATTGTCTGACCATGCTAAGAGTGCTATGTGTAGTTCTTTGGACAACAATACAAAGAAGTACTCATGCATTTGCTTAAAAAAGTGACGCAGCATTATGTGGACCAGCTCATCAGACCAGAAGGATGCTTATTGTTTTCAAGTTCATAATCAAAATTGTGCTGCTTTGTTGACCTGTTCTTGCCGTTAAGTGTGCCATTGATTATAGCCTTAAAACATGTTCAAAATTTAAGAAGTTCCATTGCATTATGTCAGCCTTGTGTCATGATGTTTCTGCTGAGTTCTTGTGTGGTTCCATGTTTTCCTCAGAGGGCCTTAATTGCAGATGACTGAAAGGCAGCCACAAAACCTGCAGAGATTTTGACCTTACAAGACATCACCACAACATCACCCACCTCTTCTCAGACACACTCCTTTCACTTGGGTTAATGCCAATATCTTAGTATTGCTATAATATCTTATATAGAGAGAAAACAATATTAGGATCTTTCAAGTGTCTATTTAACAAATGAATAATACATTTTTGTTATGTTTTTTATGTCATGTTTCTGTCCTTAAAGGCCCAGTTTGTGCTCATTTCCCCAATGTTGACATCAGTCCCAGAGAGGCTTTATGTACATTAATAACCTTGCCTCTCATAGCAGCATATTTTCAGCTGACATCTGGTACATCGCAGCCTTCCTCTCACAGTAATGGCTTTTTTTTTCTTTTTTGCAATTTCTGCATGTCATTATTTTGGTACAAGCCTCATGAGACAGAAACAGATATATGCTCCATAGAAAGGAAAAAAAAAAACCACACAGGAGGTACCTCCGCCATGAAATTCTTTCTTCTTGAGCAAGAAATATCACATCTTCCATTCCAGTCAAGTGCAAAATCAAAAAATGTTTGGAACAAAGAAAGCATGAAGGTTGCAAAGGATATATTAGAGAAGTCCTAGACTTCCACAAGAGAGACGACCAATACAAAGTTATTAAAAAAGACTTGCAATTGAAGAGAAATATGATGTACCAAGGAAATTGCATCCGCATTTATATTTCTTAACACCTCAGTTACAAACTGAAATATTATTTTCAAGTAAAACATAAAAAACAGAACAACCTATTGATATTCAAGGTACATTATTGACATTTGAGCCATGAGACCTAGTTATCAAATGCATAGATAAATGAAATGCAGTTACAGCGTTACTCATGGGGTAAAAATTTGACTTTAAAGTCTGAAACAGATTTATACCATATTGAATCTAAATACGACTCGAATCCTAATCTCAGTAAATGGAATAAGAAGATAATGTTGAAAAGACAGAGTATTATAATGCAGTGAGTCTTACTGAGCAACAAGACTGCAGTTCCCTTCCTGGTAACTGTAGATATTTTGGATGACTGAACAATGCATAACACATTTTTTATCAAGTTTGCAAACCTTTTTTTCAGATGAAAGCAGTTTTCACATTTGTTACAACCTCTTGTTGGTATCTTTCCATAACCTTGATAGGCAATGTCCTCACTATTGATTTTGTTTTCTGAGCCATTTTCACATGTATCTTCTGCTTTCTTTATGGTGTAGCTGTCAGCATTTTGTGTCCATTTATTTTCCTCTCAGAGTGGCCCTAAGCCAGTCACCATTTGTTCGGTGCTTCAATGGGAAGGGCTCAATGTCTTACCACTCAACTGGGCTGTTCTATGTCTGAGATGTATCATGATCTGAGGAATTTTAAGGTTGCAGTCAGGAAATTAACTTCCCTATGATTGCGCACAGAATGGAGAGCATACACGAAGTGTGTTCAGAGGATGCAGCAAAAGGCCTAATTTTTCAGTGTACTGACTTAAAAATGGAAACATAGCATATTATGGGGGAAAAACAGCCTGTTAGCACATTTTAGGCATTGTTTCATCCGAGAGTTCTTATATTTCTGGTAATAACTGATTGTGTGATTATTTTTTCATGACACTTCCAGCAATTTTTGTACTATCTCATAGCAACTTGCAATTCATTCATACCGATAGGCAATTTAGAGTCTCCAATTAGCCTATTTTTGGACTGTGGGAGGAAATTGAAGTAACCACAAAAAACCCACGTGAACAAGAGGACAGCATGCAAACTCAACACAGAACGGCCCCAGGCTAGATTCAGACCTTTTTGCTGTGAAATGGCAGTTTTTGAATTGCGATGGCAAATGATGTTGATGTGGTAGGAGTGTGTCTGGCTGTCTTGAAAAAGGCTTCATCAATAGAACATATCAGTTTGAAGCTGGTAGTAGATCTTTATCCTTGTTCTGCACCAAAGCTTATGCCTCCTCTGCCTTGCTGTGGAGGGATTTTGAGCCCCTCCTCTGTGAATAATTCACAGAGTTCAATTCAGTCTCATTGGCAGGTTTTCGTACGATAAACTACCTCTGAAAGTTTCTGTTGCAGCACCTGAATGGGTATGAAGTCAGGATTTTGACTAGACCACTTGTGTGTGAGTGAACATGCACAGTTGGTTCGCCTCTGGGTTTGTTACAGGCCATGTGATTCATGAGTTTGGGTCTGGTGAAAATATATCGACTTTAAAGTGTTGCAGTGCAAAGTTTTGCGGGAATGTGGCATGTTTTCCATTTCGTGGCGCTGGTCATTTGAAAAACGTGGACATCTGACAAACTTTTGTAACAGCTTGGCTGTTTTCTTTGGTAGGTCTGTTTTTGGAGTTTGGGGGTGTGACGACTGAGGAGTCGGGGTCGAGAATATGGGAAGCCAGAGGCTCTGCTGTGCTTTGTTCACTTTCTTTGATGGGCAAGGCAAAGCACAAGCTGCGATATTTGGACTCTGAGGTGTCGTAAAGTGGGCGTGGATCCATCTCCTTCTCCGTATCATATGGGATCCCTCTGAAATTCTTACGGGGCAGCGCTCTCTGTTAGCTGTTGTGTGATCAGTGTAGTGAGTTCCAAAAGGTGGTGTGATCATTAGTGTTTGTGGGTGAAGCATTTTGGTAAGTATTCCAGCCCATCAAGTTCCCTGACTTCCCTCTCGCCAAACCAGTAGTCCATGGACAGTATGATGTGTGCAGCTATAAATTCCCATCTTTTCAAAACCTGGGCAGTTATGGGGCAGGGATCAGTCATGCCCTCTGTAAGGATCTTTGAGGTTAGTTCCACAGATGTTTCCATCTGCTGCTGAGCAATAGTCTGAAGATGGGGGCAGCGCTGCGTGCTCCTTGCAGGGTGTTTTAGACGAATACTGAGTATGCGTCCCTTCAACCTACACAGCCTCCAAAGGTTCCCAAAATTTATCAGGGGGAAAAGGGTGATCCACAGGGGCTGAAGCAGTTTCTGCGGTTTGGGTGGAGTTGGGTTGACTTTCTCCCCTAATGCTCATAGATTTCTACTGGCGAGATGTATTTCTTCATGGGATGTTTGTAATTTTTAGCTATGAATGGTTCCCTGCTCTCCTTCATGGCATCAATGATGTCCTGGAAAAACATCTGCATATTTTTTTCCACTGTAAGATCCGAAGGGAGGAGCTGCCCCAGTCACTCCACGTTTGTGCCTGCGTGTAGAAAAGTCCGTCTTCATGGAGATCTCATCCAACAGAAAGATGACAGCAGTACCTGAACATTGATATCCCCCTTGCAAAATGGCTGGGAAGAGGGGAATATAGTTGTTAAACAACATCCTACTGAGGTAATTTGCCCGCATTTTGTCCCACCACTTCAGGCATCAGGAAGCGGCTTTTACACTATCCCTGCCGGATGTGCCCAGTTGAAGTTTGGGGCCGTGATCACTGGAGAGTGAGAAGGCCAGAATGTGGGAAACCAGGGCAGTAATTAGGTCTGAAAAAAGCCAAATTAGTCCCAAAGAAGGCTAAAATGAAAGTAGGAACCTAAAGACTTTCAAATCTAAAGATGGAAGCAGCTGATATCAACCCCAGTCGTCCACTCAGTCGATGTTACAACTCCTTTTTCAAAAGCAAGCCACTGAAAATGGGCCCACCTTTTTATGTGGTTCCAAAGAGGGGTTAGGCGGGGTTGGAGAGAGGGCAAGCAGGGACGATTGGAAAGCTTGGAAATAAACATCACCTTTGTTGCACTCGTGCTGTCTTATGTTTTCCCTGGAAGGAAAAACTTTTTTGTGGGAGTAAAAATCTTCAAAACTTCCTACTTCCTACAAACGACCCACTCGATGGCTGTGATGGCTCAAAGGAGGTCTTGTCTGATGTCCCTTGAGCTGAGAACAGGAACAGAGACAGAAAGCCTCCCAATTGTTAAAGCGGACATGAAAAACTGTGTGAAGTTCACTAAAAAAAAAAAAAAAATAGGGTGTTATTCACTCAAAAAGATTAGACTAACACCACTAAAAGACTATGAAAGAAGAAATTCACTCTCTGGGTTTAGTTTGCCAAACAAGCAGCCATTTTGTCTCAGTGTAACGTGTCTTTCAGTAACCTGCTGTTCAACACTGGCAAAATAAAACCAAAGGAACAGCAAAGAAAGGAGAGAGACAAGGGGGATCATTTTTAGCATCGCTCCCGGTGTGTCAATAACTTCAGTGAAAAACCAGGGAAGCATGGTAGATTTTAATGTTTTGCAACTAAGGCGGCAATTGGATGTCTGTCCCTGGCTACCTTCACTGAAAAGCCACAATAGCTTGGGTAGCTAGATTTAGACTATGCTTTATAAAATGTCCCCTTTTTTGGGGGGGGAGGGCATTGTGGACACATGGGGGAGTGAACAATTTGGCGTATCAAATTATTCTGTCTGTCTCTATGAAGGTGGCTCAAACCGGCCAATACAAAAAATGAAAAATGAGGTGCCTGACAATGTGCTGATGTATGTGCAATTTAAATTTCCTCGAACTCTGACACCTGGTTCTACAGCTCAATCAAAACAATTGATACTATGTATGTCAATCACATTAGTTGATTAGTGGCTTAGAAAAAGTCATAACCGATAGAATTATATTTGTGCCTCAATCCTGAGCGAGCCATTGGAAATTTTGAGCGCAAAAAAATATATTGCGCAATAACACAAATCTAGTTTTGAGGAAAAGTTAAATGTGAGCAATAAAAACCTTTCCGATTGAGCAAAAAAAAAACTGTTTTTTTAACTAAACAAATAGCAACTGCCATAATTTTACAGCGCAATGTCTTTCATTCCCTTTATACATCCAAACTCCAATGAACCAGCACAGCAGCACCCCGGATCCGTTAAACCTAAATGGAATGTTACCCCTAGTTAATATCATCCATACCACCTGTGCTTGCCCTGCTATCTCAAGTCAAACGGATTGCTAATGGTGTTTCAGTTTCACCACGATCTTGGTTTTGTTCTCATTTTAGACGAGCTTCAACTCTGTTAGAGATTTTTGAACAGAGTTAAAATCACACTGCAGATTAGATATGGCCTGCTGAACTGAAGAAGCAGTCGAGTAAATGGTTTTATCGTCAGCATATAAATGCAGATTACAAGGATCCAAAGATAAGCCAATATTATTAATATAAATAGTGAATAACAAAGGGCCAAGAATTGAACCTTGTGGAACTACTCTTTTGTGCACCTCGAAACTGAATGTTTTCAAATGAAATATATTGAGTCATATCCTCAAGATAGTTGTTAAACCAATTAACAGCAGATTTGTCAAGGTCAATGTCTGATAATCTTTTCAAAAGAAGGGCATGATCAACTATATCAAATGCCTTAGACAGGTCAATGAAAAGGGCTGCACGATGCTGTCTGTTATCTAGTGCTCTTACGATGTCATTTGTAACAAAACAAGTAGCAGAAACAGTGCTCTGCTCAGACCTGAAACCAGATTGGTGGGTATTCACAATGCAATTTTCAGTGAAAAGCGATTGTAATTGAGAATTATCTAGGGACTCCAAAATCCTAGCCAGGCAAGACAACCTGGATATTGGACGGTAATTATTTAAATTACTTGCATCTCCCCCTTTTTATAAAGGAAGAGCATTAGCAGTTTTCCATAATTTTGGTATGTTGCTTGTCATAATAGACATGTTAAATATATGAGTCAGAGGTTTGGCAATGAGTGAGGCAGAGATTTTCAAAAGATGTGGATTTATTAAGTCATCCTGTATAGACTTATTTACATTAATTTCATTAAGAGCTTCAAAAACTTCCTCAGTTGAAATGCAATGTAAAGAAAATACAGTATTATTATTCAACAAATAAGAGGTTGTAGGACAGGTAGATTTATCAGAGGTACACTGCTTATCATTTGTCTGCTCAGAGAGACTTAATTCTGCTACTTTGTTCATCTCAAAAAGACAGCCCGCTGAGACAAAATGCTGATTAAAAGCATTACTTATTTCAACTTTACCAGTAATCAAGTTTGAATTAAAAACAACTTGTGATGGAAGAGAAGGAGATAAACATGAACTTTCCAGCATTTTTACAGTTTTCCAGAATTGTGTTGTATTTCTACCAGCATCTGCAAAGGATTTTAAGTAAAAATCAGATTTTGCCTTTCTAACGGACACTGTGCATTTGTTCCTAAGCTGTCTGAAATAAAGCCAATCTTGGGGTAAGTGGGTTGATCTAGCTTTTGCCCATGCTTTGTTCCTGTCTCTGCACAGTTGTGAGAGCTCCACCGAATACCATGGAATCACTCTGTCCTTAATTCTCAGCGATTTTAAAGGAGCGTGCTTGTCTGTCACAGAGTTAAATATAAAGGAGAAAAATTCAAATGCAAGCTTTGTTTCAGGAATAGCAGAGACACAATGAAAATCACAATTATACCAATCATGGAGGAAGCCTTGAGCATCAAACTACTTATATTTTCTCTTTCTATCTATACGAGGCTTAAACCTTTGGAG
The DNA here is from genome assembly GCA_029721435.1 of Gymnothorax reevesii. Lineage (NCBI taxonomy): Eukaryota > Metazoa > Chordata > Actinopteri > Anguilliformes > Muraenidae > Gymnothorax > Gymnothorax reevesii. The sequence goes on along the minus strand of CM056583.1, from coordinate 44,274,699 downwards.
TTTTGTTGTTCATACACATGCAATGGGACAATGATCCCAATGATTTTTAAGACTACCGAGTTTGCCTGCTATCATGGAAGTAATGTTAGACAAACAGAACAAACCATGCAGCCCTGAATAACTTGTATCATGAAAGTTGTTTGCGTTCCGCCTGTTCCTTCAGTAGCTAAAGCATGGCTGACCACAAAGGGGTACACACTAAAAAATGATAGCATGATTGTTTAACTCAACCATTGGGTTGCTTAAGTTGGGTGCTGTTTTGTTTATGCCTTGTACTCTTCGTGTTATACTTCTGACTGGAGTGTCCCGGATTTTGATTTTGGCTTTGTCTCTGATATACCTGTGCCCGTGTAACGAACTTGCTTTGCCCGACCCTGAGTTTTGTGTTTGCTGCCCTGTTTATGAACTGGATTACGACTACTGGATTCTGATTTTGGATTGTGGACTCTGTGCTGTTGCCCACTAACCTCCAGGGGTTTCCACCTCAGAACTAATAAATAACAAGTGCGCTGGATATTTTGGGTCTCGTTTCTGGTTCCTGAACGCACCCTAACATATGTAGGTTGGTCAGGGAGGGACGAAAGGAAATAAGAGCTGGTGGTCGGTGCGTCCACGGTGAGGTGATCCACATGTGGGGTAGAGTAGGATGCAGCGGGTTGATTTGGGAGAGAGAGAGAGCGTGCGTGGATGTTATTCTTCTCGTATCGGACGAATAACGGATCTTCCGTATGTCGTTCTCTTGCGGGTGGCAAGAATAAAAATTGCTCCTATAATCTGACCGTAATACCAAAAAAAGGCTGCGGCGTGGGTTAAAAATAAAAGCAATACAACTTTGTGTCACCGACACCTCCTGTAGCAACTCACGTCACTGTGGGAGGCAAGGTACGGAGGTGTGTTCTGAGTCTTATAATCCCCTTGACGTCATGGGCGTCTTAGGGATCCTCTGGGTGTCCACGGCTCTTGTCTAATGGGACAACAGAGTTTGAATTCAACCCAAAACTTCACACCTAGGTGCGAGGTGCAAAGCCTGATGGGGTTTCGCGGAATCCCATTGTTAGGCTTTGGACTTTACATGTAGGCCTTTCTTTGTTTAGCCTGTAGTGAGGTCCCAACACAGTGTAAGGTATTAAAATATCAGCATTGCCTGTCAAGCACAGGAAATAATAAGGCAAGCTATGTTACAAACATTATGCCCTGAATAGTAATTATAAATTTTCTTACATACAAAATTAACCTTACGTCTTTGTGGTTAGGTCATGTTTTGGTTACTGAAGGAACAGTCAGGCGGAATGCAAACAACTTTCACAATACAAGTTATTCAGGGCTGTGTGGTTTGTTCCGTTTGTTCCAGTGGTGTGCCGTACCTTGCTGTCTAACTGGCGAAGTCGTTCAACCAATTATATTTGGCGCTTGGCATGCCCTCAGGCCCGCCTCCTTTCTGACAAAAATCAGCCACCGTAAAAACCCACTCATAAATCAGCCACCGAAAATAAAAAACACACTTTTTGCAAGCATGTATTTCTCCTTGCAGGCTAAAATATTGCTCGAGGGAGCAAAGATGCAGGATACAATATAGCTCACGAGTGCTTTGAAAGCGCTCGCAAAAAGTTTTGCGAGCATGTATTTCTCCTCGGATGTTTGATTTGCGCGCACGGATGTTGTGTGCAGGTCTCATTCGCGCGTGCGGTTTTTGACAGTGTTCTAACGCCAAATTGTCTCCTTGTCATTTTAACTGCGCGCATTTAACCGTGGTTTACACTGAACATGCACTGAAGTCTGTGGTAAACTTATTGTAAAATTACAGGCAAATAACTGGCAAAAAGGTACCAGTTAAATTAACTGTCAAAAAAGACGTCAGTTTATTCGTTTATTATTAAATAATTTTATTATTAATTTGCGGAAACAGAAACTGGTGCGGTTTCATTTACATACTTTAGTTTTGAGACTTCTACATTGATCCCAGTTGGGGCAACACTCAGCATCATCCTGTTATCCATTGTCTCAGGGCAAAGACAGACTAAATGAAGACAACAAGTAGGTATGAACACTTCAGAATGAAGTTGTTCCGATCTTAATACACAAAGCATACATATATTCATATATGCATATAATGACGAGTTTCTTCCAGGTATAGACCTGAGTCAGAGTCACAGGCACAGCTGAATGCGAACGCTTTTTCTTTGAACGAAGTGAAAACGTAGTTAACTGAGTGATAATAAAAACGGTAAGGCAATCATAGCGCCTATTCTTTGTCTTTGCCTAATAATAGAGCACTTAATGGAGCAATGGAGTATGAAAAGATAAAAAAGAACACTGAAAACAAGTCCCCCCCCACACAAAAAATAAAATTTGTCATCACCCACGTTCACTGTTTACCTGTGCCTCATCGGACATTTATACATACACAAGATGGCGGAGCTATTCTGCCGTGTGCCCTTTGGTCCAGCCAATGTCGTTTCCACTCTAGTTTTTTTATATGTCTGTGGCTTGTACCCTTTTAAATCTCCCAGGTCTCATTTTCAGTGAGCAGCAGTGAAGCCAAGTGCAGTACCACTGAAGCCACAGTGGCCGCTGTTGTGTAGACTCACACAGAGCCATATATAGAGAGAGTCTGGCCAACTCAAATCATGGGCGCCAACGGCAGATGATTCTACAGCTTAACCCTGTGGGCCGGATACTATGCTCACATCAAAATCGCTAGTTTTAAAATACCAAGAAGACTCGACATAACATGACACTTTGCTTGTAGTCCAGTGTTAAAAGCAGTGTTTAAGTAAACTCCTTGTACACAAACAATGTTCACAATGCTCAAGTTCATGTGTAGAGAGCCTGATGATACTTTAAGCAAAGTTTCATGTTGTGTCGAGTCTCTCTGGTTTAAAAATAACGATTTTGATGTGATCATAGCGGTGTCCGAGCGCTCCCATTTGAAAGCCAATTGACGAAAGGTTGCGTGTATTAGCGTCTTCGCATTGACTTTAAATGTAATCTGTCGTCCGAAAAATTCATTTCGCGTCCAGTGTGCAAACAGTTTCAATCACATAGCTCTAGTACTTGATAAAAAAACCGCTCTGCGTTTCATCTTGCTATTAATGTGTAGCTAAACTGAATAACAAGTGTAATGGAGTTAGCGCAATGCTACAATGCCTGCGAATTAACTAACGTTTCTATCAAGGCGCTGATGGAAATTATATTTGTCTTCTATTAAATTATGCTTCTCGGTTATGTGATAAACAGAACCTTACACTCTTGGTGTACAAGAAATTACAAGAAATTTATGAAAGGAGTTGAGTCAATTTTACATTTGTTACGAGCTTTAACTTTCATAGGATATGTCCACTTTAGGAAGATCTCAATGCCGTTCACGTTACAGTCAATGAGCATTTGCAATTATTATTCTCTATTGAGTGCGTTTAGTTACATGGACTTCAGTATCCCGGGTATGATCGGGTTTTTGGAGAATCCTGTTTTTGCGTTCGTGCATGTACATCATATCCTTATTTTAGAAACCAGGATAAATAAATAATTAAATATATGTAAAAATAATGTATAATTGAATAACTTATTGAATTTAATTACCTCATATTCGACAAATTGCTATGGGGATCGCTGGATGAATATTGATTAATAGTGGCAAACATGGCATCCAGAAAACATGTGACCAGCTCAGAACCAATCAGCATAGCGGCCAGTATAGCTCAGACGTCCCAACCCAAGTTTGTCAGACAATTTCTATATACGGCTCTGGACTCACGTAGTGCTGCTTGAAATGCACAAGGTCCAAAGTCAGCCAATCTGCACATTAGGAGTAAAACAATAAAATGAAATAAATGCCAATATGATTTTTTTTTCTTAATGTACACATCTTAAAGCTCCTGAAACAAAAAATAATTTGAATATCTTAATTATTTCAGATTTTACGGGGGGTCAAAGCTAATGCTTTGTGATTTTACGGAACGGCTCAAATGAAGGATTTTGATATCAATTAATTTTTATACACCAGCACCATGATATAATAATCGTTATAATAATAATTTCTATTGATTTTCTACTACTTTATATATAGCCTGAACACTATAATTTAGGTCACTTGAAGATAAAGGGTGGCCAAAAGATGTACATGTGAAAGTGTTACGCAAAAAATTATATATTTTCTTGATTTTCAATATTTATATCTGAGAAAAAAATCCACAATCTCAGAAAAAAGGCTTTATACAATAAGGGAAAATATTGGATGATTACTTTTTTGAACATTAAAAAAAAAAATTATGAGTTTTTGAAAAGTTGTAACAGTGTCACATTTTTGGCATCATTGAGTTTGGTGCAGTTACATTGTGACTAATTAACTCATTCCCTACGGCAAGCCGCTGCCAACAGTGTGGAAAATTTTACCATTCTCTACAGTAAGCCGGTGCCGGTGGCCTGAATGACCATACGCAGTCCGATGAAAACACGAAATCAGTTGACAATTGAGGTCATGGGCCACCTGTACTTCAATACTTTATATTGTCTCATTTTCGGTAAAAGTATTCAGTACAAACGCGACAATTTTATATAAAAGTATAATGAGTTATTATAAGGGAATGAGTTAAAATAACTAAAGCAGAATATTATTCTTTAATTATATTTGTTTTGAAATATTAAGTTAATAATTGTTAAAGGCATTAATATCTAAATAAATTTATTTGAATTTATTTATTAATTTATTAATTTAATGAAGCCACCCCTCAAAGGTTCAGCAGATTTTGTGGCTTGTGTTTAATTACACTTAGGGGGCTTTCACACTAACGTTGTTTGGTCCGGACTTTTGGACTTTTCCGTTTGGACCGAACAAAAATGATAGGTGTGAAACCTCCCCTGGACCTTTGTCTGGACCAAACAGCCGGACCATGGTCTGACCAAAAGAGGTGGTCTCTCTCCAGAACAAACAAAACCATGGTCTGGTTCATGCGCGGTGGGAAAACATTATTTTGAAAGGTTCGGACCTTTGTATCAGTGACAGGAAATTACCTCATACGAGACATGCGTATTCATGTCTTTGCATTGACTTTGAATGTAATTTGTTGTGTGAAAAATTTGTTTCACGCCTGGTGTGAAAGCAACGTAATGTGGCATGTTATTTCGTCAAAAACATTAGAATAGCTTATACTGCAGGAATAGGGCATCATAAATCACAGAAAACTTGGAATGCATAGCTTAAGCCCAACGCTCCCCCCACTGGCCGTGAAGCGTCGCGTCAAAATCCGAACGCTTTTAAACGCCCACTGGAGGCATCAGTACCCTGCTGAAAAATCCAGTAGAATACCATTAGAAAAAAACCATTAGGAACCATTAGGTTTCTAATGATCTAATGGGAATTGGAACCCAATTAGGAACCAATGGAATAAACCATTAGGAACCTACTGGTCCCATTAGGATGTAAAACCATTGGGAACCTACTGGTCCCATTATGATGTAAAACCATTAGCAACTTTCTGCTCCCACTCGGATGTAAAACCATTAGAAACCTACTGGACCCATTAGGATATAAAACCATTAGAGACCTACTGGTCCCATTAGAATGTAATACCATTAGAAAGCTACTGGTTCCATTAGAATGTAATACTATAAGAAAGCTACTGGTTCCACTAGGAGCTAAAACCATTAGAAAACAGGTCCCATTAGGATCTAAAATTATTAGAAAAACATACTGAGAAACCTACTGCTGCAACAGAAATTAAAACTGAGTCCGAACACTGGGCGCCAGAGACATATCTATACATATGTGTAATTGTGTATGTATTTGGATATTTTCCCCTCCGATTGAGAGAAGTTTGTGATTTTTATTAAACATTTTCAGAACATGAACCATCAAACCATCAGGTTGCATTCTTGGATGGATGAGTCATGCACACTGATTTAATCACAAAAGGCCAAATATGATTTAATCACAAATTTAGTTGAAAAAGGCCAAAGGTGATCTTGGAATGTATTAAATGAATTCACTGAACACTGCAATCTACAAACATACTGTGTAGCCTACACAAGGACCCACTAGAAATCACACAGATGTGATCGCCAAAGAAGGCTGTAACATCTGTGTTCCTCCATCACATTAGGAACCATTAGAGACCGCTAGACCACTGTATAGGGACCATTAGACTGGTACAGAAATGTCTGTAGGAGCCATTAAGACTTCTGGAGGGAACCATTAGACTCCTGTGGGAACCATTAAGACTCCTGTAAGAACCATTAGTAGGGACCAGTTAAAGTCCTGTAGATTTGTGTAGCAGATAATAGAATAGGAAAACAAACCAAACCATGAGGAAAACATAAGTAGCCATTAGAAACCATTACAAAACCACCAGGAACCATTAGAAACCAATAAAATATGCCTAATGGTTTCACTGACTTTTTTCAGCAGGGTAGCATCAATATTGATGGATGACAACAATATCGAGAAGCAAGCCATGGGTGTCACTCTCAAAATATTAAACAAGACTACGTTTACTTTTGAAAAGACCTACCGATGAAGCTCATTTCCAGTGATGGCAAAGTGCGACATTCAGGTCACTGTACACTTTACAATATATACAGGCATAATTTCCCTCCTAAATTTGGCCATCTTGTAAATTAAGCCCACAGAGAAAGAACCTATATAAATATATAGGTTTTAATATAGGGCCACATATAGGTTTCGCATATGTGCGACATACATAAAATTGTCAGTTTTCGTATATTATACAGTATGGACATGTATGTACTTATAATATATGAAAATGGCCAATTTTATGTATGTCACATATACGCGAAACCTACATTGAAACTTGTAAGTATTTTTTTTTATTTGGCATTTCTAATCCCACCGAAATCTGGGACATCCAATCACAGAGCTGTACTTAAGCTTTTTCACATATGCGGCACCCTTTTGTCAACTCCGGAGAAGGTACACATCTTGTGGCTCTCCTTCGATGGCCACATGCAATTGATTTCCATATATTCGCTTGGTAAGACATCACAAGCTCAGAATGAGGGCAGAAAATTATTACCCGAAATTATGGTCAGAATCTTCTCTATGAGCGCCCGTCTGGTCAACAGGACACTCCGAGGGGAACTCTAATCTACAAAACCCTTCCCAGCTGGCCCTTCGAAATTTGCATCCCTGTAGCACATTGGCCAATTGCGCGCCACTTCTGAAAAGAGCTGCCGACCACTGCTGGTTGTTACAAGGCGGGTATTGAAACCTTTGTGTTTATATAAGTTCTTTTCGTGTGGGAATTTAAGAATCCTTATTTCATCCCTGTAGGAAAAAGTTTGGGACCATTAGTTGCTATACAAGCATCTCAGATAAAAGACAAGTGTCTGTTCATTAAAACAGTGAACAGAAATGTAGACTTTGTCTTCAAATTCATGAACCACAGTGAAATTCTCAAATAGATGTGGGGATGAAAATGACTTTTGAAAGGCATGAATGTATGTTCTTCTGTGTACTTTTATTGTGTTATTTTTGTTTTATTTTGCTACATTTAGACTAAGGACCTCTGAGCCATATTCATCTAGAAAATGAATTACAGACAAGATAGAAAACATTGCATTTGGTGGATGTAACAGTATAGTGTATAACCTTTCAGTGGATGTGTATGATGTGAATCTGACAGTGACTTAAACATGAAAAAATGCTTAATTGATGAAATAAATATAATAAAACCATTTTGTTTCTATACATTTCCTTCTCTTTCACAATACACAACTCAATCTTCATAGAATGGAAATAAGTATGGGCAAGAAAGAATTGATGACCTTAATATTGTTAATGTTTCAATTTTACAATTTTTTTTTACTAATTTACAAATAGTATTAGATATTTGTGTTGATATCATAGCTTTTTGTCTCCTCTCACTTGCCATAGTTAATAATGACTGGTTTACACAGAACTTGCCGTTGTCACATGTCACCATGTATTTAGGATCAAATGAGATTCCAATTTCATGTGCTCACATGCGATTAATAAGTTATTGCGTGACCTAAAAGGCAAATGCATTGCTATGGAGTTGACGCTCAATAAAATCAACAATAATATGATGGTGGGAATGAAGATTTAATTCATTGTTTGCAACATTCAAGACCCGCGTTATTCAACATGTTTACGTCAGATGCCTGCTGGCCAAATGACCAATCAGTGTAAACTACAGAGACACGCAAAGCACGTAGTTGATGACGATATCACGTAGGTTCGTCATGTAAAGTCTGTTAGTCCATTTGCAATAATGACAGTGTGAAACCCAAACAAACTGAACCAAATGTATACAATATAACAAAAACACAGACCTTGGTCCAGACTTTCAGTTGTGAAAACACCCTTAGACAGCTGGACAGCCCCTGGTCGCAAGGACTACTTCACCGTGATCAGGGATGGAGAGAAGGCGACAGAGCAGCGGCGCTACCTAGTGATGACCATCCGGTAGGCCTACAACCTCTACAAGCAGGAGTTTCCTGATGACATCATCAGCCTGATCTCTTTCCAGCGCCTGCAGGCAGATGTAGTCTTCAGAAGCAACATCTCCCACAACATTTGCATGTGTGTCTACCATGAGAACCTGAACCTGCTGCTCCAGTCCATCCGCCACCTCCAGTGCCTGCCAGCTGACCACCATGAACTCTTAGAGACTATTGCCTGTGACAAGTCTTCTGAGGCTTGTATGTATGGCAAGTGTGCAACCTGTTCAGACAGAGTACCCTTCAACAAGCTATCAGCGCAGATCAGTGACCTTCAGCGTGGTGATCCTGTAACCCGGTATGAGTGGGCCGAGAGCAACGACGGTTGACAAGCTGACCCATGATGGTACCGTGTTTGATGTACTCAAGATCCTCTCCACCAGACTCCGCAGCCTCAAGATCCACTGCTTTGTGAAGGACCAGCAGGCCAGAACCTTCAAGGACCTGTAATCCAACCCTCGACCCAACCAGACAGTGCTTCAGATTGACTTCCTAGAGAACCCATCCATCATCCACCAAGACGAAGTCCAGAGTGCCCACTGGTCACACACCCGAACAGCTCTCTTCACTACAGTTGGTTGGACAGCATGTGGTACCTTTGGTGTGGTGTCAAAAAACCTGGCTTTCATCAACCATTTAGTGGATGAACCATTCTCCAAGCTTCAAATCAGCATCACCGAACTGGACATCATCAGCAACAGGGCCACGAAACACTTCAAGAACAAGTTCCTGGCGATGTACATCACAAGCTTGCTGGAGAGGAAGGGGATCCTGGTGAGGTGGCTTGGGCCACACCCCATGGCAAGGGACCTGTAGACGGCTGTAGTAGATCTTTTGGGGCTTCATTGCAAGGCGGTGCAAGATTTATGTGGATTGGTTTAATTTGCATCAATACTTTGCGATTGTGACATTGCAACTTCATTGATGGACTGATAAATAAATGAATAATCCTAATAATGAACTACTCCTTGAACGTGCTGCTCACATCTAAAAAGAATCCCTTGCACAAAGTCATATTTATTACTCTTGGCGGATGAAATTAATTGGTTTAATATTTACAAATGCCCTTAGTTTTCATCGGCTCAATGAATGTTTAAAGGGTTCAATTTAACTTGAATTGTATGTTGTCCTGGGTTTACTGAAACAACCCCCTTCAATGACTAATATCAGGGCAAAAATACTGTGAAAATCTATTAAATGTTTACATTACAAGACCCAGTCCATTGTATTTTGTGGTAATTTTCACATTTCTGCTCATTTGGACAGATTATAATTTGTTTGTGCTTGGTTCCCATTACTGATAGAAACAGCACGGCAAATTTCACCAGTGACAGACACTATTGTTAAAAAAAAAAAAAAAAAGAAACTGAATGAGATACAGCTGTCATGAGTGGTGTTTGGTTGAAAGGCTATAAAACTTAAAACAGAGGCCTCCAACTTTGCTTTCTGAAGTCACCTTTGACATATTGTTCATCCATGGTCATTTGTTCACTAATGTACCCTTGATGCCACTGTGCAGCAAAGTAGGCAATTGACTCCCTGTGCAGTGTAATCCTTCATTATATGCAACCCCAAAGGGTTCCCAAACATAGTTGGCACTGACCTGGTCAAAGCACAGTGCACAATGGACCAGAACTATTGCTAGATATGCCTGTCAATCTTCATTGCTCTCTTGTGAGCGATTTCTGACTGTACCTTGAATAATTCTTTCAAACAAGAGGTCTGTGGTGAGATTGAAATGCCTCTGTGTGTCCCAATACTGAGAAATCATACACCTCAAAAACCCAGTGAAAATTTGAACAGGTGACTTCCCCTGTGTCATTTTCATTTCCTGTTTTCCATAGACTCCATGCTAAACAAATATTTCTCTGGGAAATATCCAGAGTCAAAGGATCTGCCATTTGTAATATTGACCTCTCCTACCTGAAACCACAATGATAAAATGTTCAATATTGTATTGTGCTGACTCATCCTTGAATCTAAATGTTTCCAATGTATAATTAAAGGATTCCAATATGGCTAAGCTACATTAGTACCCATATGGCTGTTTTCAATTTAAAATGTCTTTTTTAGCGATGGAAAAAATAAATATCTTAAGGTATAATAAAGCTTCCAAAAAAATATTCCCAGAGTTATTACTGTGACTGTGGAGGATAGAGGAAAGGTTTTTGGTTGTGCAGAAATTAGAGATGTGGCCAAAGCAGAGTTTTTTCATTTTGTATTTTCTACCTCATCTCCTACCCCAATTATTATAGGCGTTTGAAATTCTCTGTCAGGGTTAGATTGGGCAGGGATTACTCATCAGCCTCAAATACTATGCCTCAGAGTTGTATGTGCTTTGCTCCTGATTTAATGAGAAAGGAAGGCTTTGTTGTTGTGAATTTCTCTATTCACGGTCGGCTCTCTCATAAAGGTACTCCAACTGCTTTCCCAGTGAAGGGGCATGACATGTAATACCTCGGGGCACTTTCTTATCTCAAGTCTGTCAAAAACAGACACGCTGATCATTCAGTGGGGCTTTAGTCCGAGGGAAGTTTCAGCCAATAGGATTTATTGACAGCATTTCCTATTGAATCCCAACAGACACTCTTTTCACGAAGCCTGTCTATTCAATGCATAATTTCAAAAAAATAAACCTGAGATCCAGAAAGTTTAAAAAATTCTGTGTTAGGGTGCAAAGAAAGGATAAGCCAATGAACGTCAATACAGGCTAAGAAAATAAGCAATGAGACAACAAATTGTTAATATTTTACTGATATATTTGTTGACTTTACAAGGTGGGTAATTGACTTTTCTCAATTATTGTTTATCTCAATGCTAAATCTGTCCTTTTTATTTCTTATCACCACACAGAAAAAAGACAATGATGATATTATAACTTTAGTTCATTTTCATGAAAAATTATTTAATGGAATCGGTTCCACCCAGAGATGGTGCATGTTGTTCTTATCTGTAATGATCTCCGCGGCTTCCCATCATTTGTTCTGAATGCAATTATCAACATCATAGCAAATATACTCACTTGGTGCTAGGTGCTAGTTGTGGATGTTCTGATTAATAATGATAAAATATTTTAAGGTGGGATGAATTTAGTAAAATTAATCACCAAAATGCATCTCTGCTCATGACCGCCAAAGCAATACGATGTATATCTTTGAAATAATGAATTTGTTGATGCTACATATTTGATCCCAGGTGAGAGTCAAACGTGCTGATCATGTCACCAGAGAGCCAGGCTTGTATTCATAAGGAAGCAATTATAGTGACAGGACCCTTCAACTGTCACATCTCTCCACTTCTTTCAGGAGCATGTCCTCACACTCCATTCTTTATGCATGCTACCATCCATTAGGATCCCACAGATCACGCCAGAATGTGGCAGGCCAAAGAAGGGCCCGGGCAGGGAATTGAACCCCAACCTTCTAGGTCAGAGTCAAACATGCTGACCACATCACCAAAGAGCCTGGTTTGTTGGCAAGGTAGCCAGGGCGCGTACTTATTAGGAGTCATTCCTAGTGACTGGACCTTAAAGCTAAATTTTGCTCAATGTCCAAGATGTGACATAACAAGGACTCAATAGATCTGATCAAAACATCAGTGTACTTATCACAAACCAAACAAACCTTCAAATGTCCTAGTTGATTTATTGCCTTGACTGTACATTATGAGTAGTAACACTCAAAAATCCTAAGGAAACGTGTTGCCATGTATGGCCAACGGGTTTCAGAATTCCCTTCAAGTGCAACTCTGGTTGTTCGGTGATCTGGCCACGCAATATTGGCCTCCATTCTTCACTACCTTCCTCTTGCTTTCCACCGTATTGCGTTGTTAGTCAAGTCAACTGGCCTCATGAGTAAATCATGTGATTTGGCGCCCTTGCGATAATTTTGAAGTCAAATTAGCGGTAAAAAATTGAAAGCAAAAAACTGACACAAGTACATTTTAAGAAGTGTTTTAATGTCAGAATGCTTTTTTCACGCATATAAAATAACCAAATACTGTGGAAAAAAGTTGCAGCGTACACTCTTTAATTCAAGTATATTTGAGAGTTTTTGAGTATGAACTGTTTATTTACAGTCTTAGAACAGCATTTTAATGCAGTTCATGTCAGGATATTGACTAAGCCCTTCAAGATCTTAATGTTATCCCTTCTGAGCCATGAGGTCTTGCGGTGGGTTGTTGTCATTCTGAGTGACTCAGTTGCACTTGAGCTTCAAGCTGCAAACTGATGCCCAGTTAGTTTTCTTCAGGATTTTTTTTTTTTTTCGGTAGATGGCAGAATCCAGATTCTGTTAATTATGCAGAGTTGTAAAGCAGCCTTCATACTACCATCATCATGTTTGACTGTTGGCATAATGTTAGTGTGCAATGCTGTGTTAGCTTCACGCCAAATGCAACGGGACCTATGTCATCAAAAAAGGTTTTTGTAGACTATTGCTTCTTTGATGAACATTTGGTGTCTCAAATGTGCTTTTCTTATCTGTAGCAATACTAAAGAGGAAAACAAAATATAACCATCGAAGACTAAATTTTTTTTAAAAATCCAGGGTGCTGAAAGCATTCACACAGCGCTGTAGCACCTTCCTATGGATACTCAAACTGCTTTACAGTCATATAGGGTAATCTCATCTCACCAACATCAATGTGAAGCACCCACCTGGGTCATTCAACGGCAGCCATTTTGCGCCAAAACACTCACCACAAATTAGCTGAGGTGGAGAGAGAGAAGACAATTTATATAGCCAACTAAATCAGGGGATGATAAGGTAGCAGGTTTAAAGAGCCATGTCAGAAATTTAGCATGAACACCAGGGTACCTCCAACTCTTGTAGAAAAGTGTTATGGGATCTTTAATGGCAATAATGAGTCAGGACCTTGGTTTAACATCTCATCTAAAAGATGGGAAAACTGCCGCCTACTGACCCACAAGCACTACTTTATCTTCCCAGGTGGACTCCTGTCCAAGTTCAAGCCATGCCCGCACCTGCTTAGTGTCAGTGATGCAGCTGGAGCAGATAGAGTAGGCTTTGTGACTCTTTCCAAATTGAGATGTTTTGATAACTTTATTTTTCTTCTCACAAACTGTTTTGATTGCAGCATAATGTGCTGCATGTTCATGCCTTTTAGCCGACTTCACTTTGCTGGAAAGTTTCCATGTAAGTGATATTCAGATTCAAAGGACTAGTAGTAACCAAACCGATGTGTCTCCAATTCAAGAAAATTTTCATCATTGAGAACTACATATTCTGCAAAAAAAAAAAGGATAAAATACACTGCCTTTCCAAAAAAATATTGTGCACTGTATATTTTTCGGACGGTGTACATTCATCTTGGCATTTTTTCAAAAATCTTGTAGAATGTTACATTTATGTCTGACCAGAGTAGCATTAACCTTATATAGACCGAGAGGCTTTTTATGCCCCTGCCAATTTTCACGTTGCATAATTTCTGAACGGTTTGAGCTAGGACCATCAAAATTGGTGACTTTTCCTAAAACTTGTCTGGGAACAATTTCACACCAATAAGTCAAGTCCACCATCTTCGCCTTTTCCTTGGCAACAGGAATGTCTGAAAACAAAAAATCGCCAATTTCGGATTCATCAATGAATTTTCCAGATTTTCTTTTTAACATATAATTATTCCATTATATTTACAATATCTTACGTAATTTAATTTCAGCTTTGTTAAGTAGAATTTATGGTAATTTGATGACGTCATTGAATTTAAAGGGCCAAAATCCAAGGTGTCGGACTATATCTTTGACTCAGGTACATTTCCCCACAAATTTCATTGATTTCTTTTATTTTCTAATATACTAAGCACAAAGAAGTTGATAAGAACAGAGCAAGTTGTGCTTACACAATCCTGTAATCCTTTATAAGTTTACTTTCATTTCTTTCTGACATGAACTTCTAAGATATGGAGGGTGATTTGTGCCATAATTAAATACAATGCACACATTGAAATACAATGCACTTATTGAAATGCAATACACATCTTGAAAATACAATACATGTGTAGTAATAAATACAATACAAAAATGCTTAAATACAATACACATCTTGAAAATACAATACATATATTGAAAATACAATACATGTGTAACAGTAAATACAATACAAAAATGCTTTGTTTTTCTATGTGTGTCAGGAATATTTGTGCCAAAATTAAAACAATACAACTGCATTGTATTTTCGAGATGTGTATTGTATTTTAAGATGTGTATTGTATTCTCAATACATGTATTGTATTTCAATGTGTGCATTGTATTTAATTTTGTCATGAATAATCCTGACCGACACTGAAAAACAAATTATGTTTGTATTGTATTTACTGTTACTCATGTATTGTATTTTCGAGGCATGTATTGTATTTCGAGCTCTGTGCCAAAAGCTTCGCAATGAAATACAATACACCTTGTATTGTATTTCGATATGCAGTATTGTATTTCGATATGCAGTTTTGGCACGATGTAGGCTGGTTCTTGGCTAGATACGCCCTGCGTGGCCAGGATTGGCCAGGCGCCCACGCTGGCCGGCGGATTTATTTGGACCAACAAGCCTACAAATATAAATAATGGTTTCCGTAGAGATAGCGAGCTGAAATCAGTCTGTTGTCAGAGCACGTAGTCAGCGAACTGTTTGCAGTCGCTGACACATGAAGTGGATATGTTAGCTTCCTTTGTAACTGTACACAGTTACTGTCGTTCAATGAATAAAAGGTGATTACTTCGCTACTTTAATTTTTACGGTCATTATCCCTGCAGCACCTATCGTTAACCGCCCCCGCAGGACGATATCGTGTCTTTGCATTGACTTTGAATAATCTGTCGTGCGAAAAATTCGTTTTTCGTCCAGTGTGAAAGCAGCTTAACTCAAATCTGTAAAATGAGCGATTGTGACGATAGGAATGTTTTAATGTCTCTTGTGTGTTGAATAGCTTTGTTTTGTTTTAGCACAGAGTGCACAATGAGCAAAGACTGCTTTTAATTAGCTGGACTGTATTCAGTTAACAGCCTACTGAAAATGATACTTAACGTTATGTGACATCGTACAGCGATGTGCGCCGTTAATTTATGTCTGAATAGAAGTTAATGATCTACGTAATCAAAATCGGGTTTTTTTTTCTTATTTCATTTAACGTTTACTTATTTCGAATATTTGAACGTCAAATAGCGAAGCAGTGCATCGCTGAGGTGTAAACTCTCACGCAACTTCGAACGAACAGTGATGAACCGTCGGACCATGGTCGGACATCCTACTTTTGTTTTATTTAAACACCTGACGGACATCGTCTGTCGAAGGACCGACTTTTCACTCGACTGATGGTCTGACTCGGTCAGACAAGTAAAGTTTATTGAAACAGTCCCCTGGAGATAAATGGTTTCTGTTATACCTAGCCAAATGCCAGTGATCTTACGTTGCTATGGTTATCGGTTGATAGCGGATGAATTTCCCACTTCGAACGGTCAAACTAACGTAGCCGAACTATCTGTGCGGTTTCACGGTTTTAATTAACACCTGCCAGCCAATCAGACAAGTGTATTCACCCAGACCATCGTATACATCAGAGTACCAACTGGGCGTGACTTAGGCACTCTATGGAAAGCCTCGTCCAATCATATTAATTGGTCGGAGCTAATTGACTAAAATTTACATAGTGCCAAAACCCCACATGGAAATACAATGCACTCATGGAAATACAATGCACTCATTGAAATACAATGCACACATTGAAATACAATTCACACATTGAAATACAATACACAACTTGAAAAACAATACGGTTGTATTGTTTTAATTTTGGCACAAATATTCCTGACCGACATTGAAAAACAAAGCATTTTTGTATTGTATTTATTGTTACATTTGTATTGTATTTTCAAGGTATGTATTGCATTTCGAGGTGTGATATGCATTCATTTTGGCATGAATATTCCTGATAGACATTGAAAAAGAAATCACTGTAGTATTGCATTTATTGTTACACATGTATTGTATTTTTGAGGTGTGTATTGTATTTCGAGGCATGTATTGTATTTTCGATATGTGTATTGTATTTCAATAAGTGCATTGTATTTCAATGTGTGTATTGTATTTAATTATGGCACAAATCACCCTCCATACTAAGAAAAACATTCTGAGTAAAAGAAAAACTTTTCACAGAACATAAAATTTTGTTTATTTTATGGCCTCTTGGAGCTGGTGCACTATGGGATAAAATAAGCCAAGCATTGTGGGTAATAAAATCACTTTGTGTTTTTTAAAATTCAAATTTTACGTGTACATTATCCCCTGCAAATTTAGTGGTCATACGTCATATCGTTTAGGAGTTCCAGTTGACTATCATGTAATGAGAAGCTGAAGTCATTTTTCCATATCTATGACATCACTTTATGACGTCATTTAGACGTAGTTGCTTTTGCCTTTGGCAGCAGATACCTCTGTAGACATTTAAGTGCTATAAGCCACGTGTAAAAATTGTGATGCATACCCTAAATTTGCAAGAAATTGTTTTGACAGTTTCGAGCAGAAAAATGTGATGATGCCATCAGGAACCTGTGGTGAGAACCAAGCAATGCAGTAGATCCGATTTTATTAAAAATGGGGGAAAACCCCCGCAGGACAGAAGGCAAAGATACAAAGTCCAAACTCCAAAAATCACAATCCAGTTGGGCAAAAATAGAGACAAAAACCAGGGCAGCAATCATAGCTCTTGTGGTCGTGCAGAAAAGGGTCAAAAAAAAAACACAGATGCTACAATAAATCCAAAATCACAAAGTCAAAAAGAGAACAAGGCGGAATGAACATGGCACAAGCAAACTGAGAGAAACGATCTGACAAGAAAGTGCTGTGAAAAGACTCCTAATATACACTCCAGGGGAATCACATGCTACACAGAACACAGGTGCTGGAAATGAGACTAATTACAAAGGAGGGAACAAGAGGGAGAACCTAATCACATAACATAGGCAAAAGCCAAATTGCGGACAGGGATCATGAGACAATCCTATAGACAAACATACAGCTCTGGTCAAGGAGTTCTAACTTGCATAGATAATGGGAGAAAGGACAGCGTGAGCAGTGTTATGGCCCCAATTTGTTATTACATTTATAACACAACAGCAACAGCAAGGGATGACAAACACAGTTTTAACAACTAATACACATTTAATTTTTAACAAAGACAAAGACTAATAACAACCTACAACTAAAGACCAAGATTGATAAATAAGAAAAAAACAGAAATAATTACAGTCCCTTCTTGGTGGGGTGGCTTGGTGATGTCCTGGATGAAGAAAATGCTCAAACACAGGCAAAGAAATCCACAAAAGAAACTACACAGGTCTTGAACAGAAATGACAGGTCTGGTCACACGTATCCTTCTTCTTGCAATTTCTCCTACTACTTTACTGTCTCAATTCTTTTCTTTATATACTCTTTTGCAGACCCCACCCACATTTAGACCTCTTTTTTTTAACTTTCTGAGACTTGCCCCAGACATGTCCAGGACATGTCTAAACATGACTCCAGTCTGAGCTTAACAAAAAAAAGGTAAATACTGCCATCTAGTGGCCTATATTCACATTACACCTCCATTCCAAAAGGGAAAAATTTTGACTCACAAAGGCAAAATTTTTCTTTTCAATACAAAATGGTTAAGTGAACACTTGTCTATATATACATATCATACAATATTCAAACACATGATATATATATACACATATTCAAACACGGGATAAGCAATCAGCAATTACATTGTCTGTACCCTTCACATGCTTAATTTCCAAGTCAAACTCCTGTAAAATCAAACTCCAATTCAACAGTCTCCGATTCTTGTTTTTCATCTTACTCAAAAACATTAACGATTGTGGTCAGTGTACACAATCATTGGCTTTTGTCCTGTACAAACATAAACCTCAAATTGTTGTAAAGAAAGGACCAGAGCCAACAGCTCCTTCTCTATTGTGGAATAGTTCCTTTGGTGGCGATTGAACTTCCTGGAGAAGTATGCCACGGGATGCTCAATGTCATCAGAGTCACTTCTCTGTAGGAGCACAGATCCACAAGCTTGGTCGCTAGCATCGACCGCGATGGAGAATGGTTTGTTGAAGTCAGGAGATTTGAGCACGGGGAAGTGGCACATCAGAGACTTCAGGTGATCGAAGGCTCTCTGGCATGCATCATCCCAGGTGAACTTTACGCCTTTCTTCAGTTGGTTAGTTAGACTGAGAGCAATCTCAGCAAAGTTCTTGCAGAACTTGCGGTAGTACCCAATCACTCCAAGGAAGCGGCGCAAAGCTTTTTTGTTGTCAGGAACTGGAAAGTCCAAGATGGCTTGGACTTTAGCATTTATGGGTGCCACCTTAGCCTGGCCTATGACGTAGCCAAGATAGGTGACAGTAGCACAACCAAAGTCACTCTTGCTCAGGTTAACAGTCAGGTTAGCCTGGGTCAGGCGCTGGAACAACGTCTCTACATCTTTTAGATGTTCTTCCCAGGAGTCACTCCATGTGATCAGGTCATCGATGTATGCACCCGTGTGTGGCAATCCGGCGATTGTAGACTGTATCATCCTTTGGAACGTGGCTGGGGCATTTTTCATGCCAAAGGGTAGGACTTCATACTGGTACAATCCAGATGGTGTGGCAAAAGCAGAGATGCTCTTGGCCCTCTCAGTTAAAGGCACACACCAATAACCCTTCAATAAATCAATCTTGGTCAGAAACTTTGCTTGCCCTACACTATCAATACAATCATCAATCCTAGGTATTGGAAACACATCAGTTCTAGTTACAGCATTGACTTTGCGATAATCTGTACAGAATCTAGTACTTCCATCAGGTTTTGGAACTAGCACACAGGGTGAACTCCAATCGGAGTTGGAGGGTCTGATAATATCATGTTTTAACATGTACTCAACCTCTTTCTCAGCAATCTTTCTCTTTTCAGGATTCATCCGGTATGGATGCTGTTTTATTGGTTTGGCATCACCAACATCTACATCATGAGAGGCTATAGTAACTCTCTTTGGAACATCAGGAAACAAATCCTCATAATTCTTGATCAACCTTTCAAACTGATCTCTCTGTGAGGGTTCTAAGTGCTGGAGTTTTACATCAAGATTTTTCAACACTTCAGTGTTTGACAATTTACAAGAAAGAACTTCAGCTTGGTTCATCATCTTGAAACTCCCCCTCATCTTCACACGTTTCGACCATTGGAGAATCTGAAATGACAGCTGCAACCCTAGCATTTCTGTCATGATAAGGCTTTAGCATGTTAATATGACACAATTGTTTTGGTTTTCTCCTATCTGGAGTCTTCACAATGTAATTGAGATCATTGAGTTTTGTCAGAATTTCATAAGGACCATGAAATCTAGCCTGCAATGGATTGGACTGCAAGGGAAACAACACAAGGACCTTTTCTCCTGGTTTAAACTCACGGCTTCTAGCCTTATGATCATACCAAGTTTTCATTTTTCCCTGACTTGATTTCAAGTTCTCTTTGGCAAGGTCACAAGCTGCACGCAATCTTTCCTTGAACTTGCCAACATAGTCTAACAGACTGATATGCGGCTCTTTCTCTTGCCATTGTTCACTCAATAATAGCAAAGGTCCTCTCACTTCATGACCAAACACTAGCTCAAATGGACTGAATCCAGTAGACTCCTGCACTGCTTCTCTAGCTGCAAACAACAGCAAATGAACCCCTTCATCCCAGTCTTTCTCATGGTCATAACAATAAGTCCTCATCATTGTCTTGAGAGTGGAATGAAACCGCTCTAAGGCACCCTGACTTTCTGGATGATAGGCACTAGAAAGAATCTGCTTTGCACCTAGTTCATACACAACCTGCTGAAACAATCCTGAAGTGAAATTGCTACCTTAGTCTGACTGAATTTCCCTGGGAAGGCCAAACAACGTGAAGAACTTTATCAAAGCCTTCGAGATTGCAGTTGCCTTGATGTTACGTAGAGGTATGGCTTCGGGGAATCTGGTAGATGCACACATGATTGTCAACAAGTACTGATTTCCAGATCTAGTCTTGGGTAATGGACCAACGCAATCAACAATGACCCTAGAGAATGGCTCCCCAAATGCTGGGATAGGCCGCAATGGAGCTACAGGTGGGTCTAACTGGTGTTTTCCAACTACCTGACAAGTGTGACAGGTTTTGCAAAAGTTGGAAACGTCTTTCCGAAGCCCAGGCCAAAAGAAGTGTTTCATGATTTTATCAACAGTCTTGTTAACACCAAGATGACCTCCTAAAGGTAAACTATGAGCCATTGTTAAGATCTCATTCCTGTAGACCTTCGGAACAACAATTTGCCTGACCACTGCCCAATCTGCATTGGCAGGGATATCAGGAGGGCGCCACTTCCGCATCAGCACACCATCCTTGAGATAATACCCAACTGGAACTGCGTCTATTTCTTTATCAGGAAGGGCTCTCCTCTTTAGTACACAAATTTCAGGATCATTAGTTTGCTCCTCAATCAACCGCTCTCTGGACAGAGACAAGTCTCCAGACACATCAGAATCACCAGACCCATCCGGCTGGCTGAATAGAGAACTGATAAAAGTATCTGATAAGTCCTCAAACGGAGAAACCATAGTAGGCCAATCAGAGTCATGAGGCGAACCACCTGAGTCCTGACTATTCAATGTACTGGATGGCACCACATCATCTTCTTTAGCCTTCTTGGCCATAGCACGAGTCACTGCGCAAGAAGGATACAGAGATGGGTCCTCATCCCCATTTTCAGTGCTCGGCTGTGAAGTAAGATGTACAGGGGGAACTACTTTGCCCCCAGCCAGGTCATTGCCTAGCAACAGAGAAACACCCTTTATAGGTAGACTTGACATAAGTCCCACCTTTACCTGTCCTGTAACTAAATCTGACTTCAAGAATATAGAGCGCAGGGGTACAGATACAGTCCTCCCTTCAATACCTTGTACAAGTATGAAATCCCCTGAAGCAGTCTCATCACGTAACTCCAAGGAGTCCATCAACAAAAGTGACTGAGAAGCTCCGGTATCCCTTAGGATATATATGGGGACAGGAGTAGTATGCTCATTCAGAGCCACAAATCCCTCTGACACAAATGGAAGAAATTCCTCCCTCACGAAGTCAGCTGTATCAGGCTTTTTAGCCCCACAAGAAGCAGGCAATTTAGCAGATTGGTTATCTACTACAGGGGTTACTAACCTTGTTTTCACAAAGGCATTTGGTTTGGTATCCTTTTCTTTTTCTTTTTTAGCTTTAAGGAACCAACAGTTAGTTGTAACATGACCAGATTTCTTGCAATATCTGCAAACTAGATCACTTCTGTCACTGTCAGCTTTCACACTTTGATCAGACCTGTTACTGGATTTCTGAGCACCATCACCAGATTTGTCTTTGTCTTTGGGTGAGGAATCTTGGGTATCACTGTAACCCTTTTTCTGAAATTGGGACCATTTATTGTTACTGCTAGACTGAAATTTGGACTTATGAGTGAGAACATATTCATCTGCAAATTTGGCAGCTGATTGCAAGTTCAGTGCTTGCTTCTCATTAAGGTAGGTCTTAACATCATCCTTAACACAGTTCTTGAATTCTTCAACTAACACCATCTCTTTTAGTGAGTTGAAATCATCCTTGACCTCCATAGAAGTACACCAGCGCTCAAAGCAAACCTGCTTTTCATTAGCAAATTCAACATAAGTCTGATTTTCAGATTTCTTCAGACCTCTGAATTTCTGTCGGTAAGCCTCTGGAACCAACTCATAAGCTCTCAAAATAACCTTTTTGACAACCTCATAATCAGAGGAATCATCTGCAGACAAAGCCGAATAGGCTTGTTGAGCTTTACCCTTGAGGACAGTTTGCAACATCGGAGGCCAGTGTTCCTTTGGCCACTGGCAACTCTTTGCTACCTTTTCAAAACACTGGAAATAGTTGTCAACATCCTTTTCCGAAAATGGAGGCACCAGTTTTACCTCCTGGCTAGCCCGAAATTTATTTTCAGTTTGAATTTTTATTTTTAGTTGCTCCATTTGGAGTCTTTCTTCTCTATCGAATTTCTCTAATTCAAAATCTCTCTGTCTTGCAAATTTTTCTAACTCAAATTCTCTTTGTTTTTCTTCTCTTGCTAATTTTTCTAACTCAAACTGCCTTTGTTTTTCTTTTTCTTCCCTCTCAAATTCCCTTTCTTTTTTTCTTTCCTCCCTTTCAATCTCTAGCATTTTTAATTTAAGTTCCATTTCTATATTTGGATTTTCCACTGGAAACTGTTCCAGATCTCCTGGTGCAAACACATTTTCATCAATGTAATATTCAACTATCTCTCTAGCCAGTCTTGCTTTTCGCATGGCTGGTTTTACCTCTGTCAACTCCAACTGTCTGCAAATTTCTAGCAGTTCTGTCTTTTTAAAAGACTTCAAAACCCCTACGGTTGGTGATGCCAAGAAATCATCCATTGCTGTTGTCAATATATATCTAGGAAAATTCACAAAAACAATTTCACAATTTGGAATGTTAGATTTTCAATAAATTACTCACACAATGGTCTATCCCGGACCTTGAGCCCCCAATTTGTTATGGCCCCAATTTGTTATTACATTTATAACACAACAGCAACAGCAAGGGATGACAAACACAGTTTTAACAACTAATACACATTTAATTTTTAACAAAGACAAAGACTAATAACAACCTACAACTAAAGACCAAGATTGATAAATAAGAAAAAAACAGAAATAATTACAGTCCCTTCTTGGTGGGGTGGCTTGGTGATGTCCTGGATGAAGAAAATGCTCAAACACAGGCAAAGAAATCCACAAAAGAAACTACACAGGTCTTGAACAGAAATGACAGGTCTGGTCACACGTATCCTTCTTCTTGCAATTTCTCCTACTACTTTACTGTCTCAATTCTTTTCTTTATATACTCTTTTGCAGACCCCACCCACATTTAGACCTCTTTTTTTTAACTTTCTGAGACTTGCCCCAGACATGTCCAGGACATGTCTAAACATGACTCCAGTCTGAGCTTAACAAAAAAAAGGTAAATACTGCCATCTAGTGGCCTATATTCACATTACAGCAGGTGTGGAGAATCCACAGAAACGCTGCAGAGAAGATGAGGGAGAGACAAGAGGCGGAGACTAGAACAGGGCGAGTGCTGAGAGCTTGTTAATCAATTAGTAAGGGCAGCTATACAATCCCTTAGTGCTCGTTAGTAAGTTAGTATTATATACAATGTTGGTTTGTGTTAGTAACTCTTGCAAAATAACAAACTGTTAGTATGGGTTATTAAATAGAAAAGCAAGATGAAGAAAGTAAACGAGATTGGAAGGAAGGATGAAATCCAGAAATCACCCGAAGAGTGGCACTCAATACCGGGGCTGTGAGCAATGACAAGACAAAAGACCAGACGGGGAGATGCAAGTGCAATGCCTGGTAGAAAGCAAAACATGAACTGGAATAAACAATGGTAAAAAGTAAAACATGGAAAAACTAAACTAAGACAATCCATGAATAAATCAAAGTTACCAAATCCCAATACACATTACAAAGAATAGTCAGACATTGCAAAAATCCAAATATAAACTTGGTAAACAGATTGTGGGCATGGCAAAGCAGACATGGATATGGTAAGGCAGGGCAGAGACATGGCAAACAAGCAGAATCACAACACAAAATCAAAATATGACGTCATAATATGTCATGACAATACTGAAATGATTGTAGTGATTTAGTTTTACATGTTCATCATCCCCTGCAAATTTGATAGTCATATGCCATGTCATTTACGAGTTACCGGGCCCCCCGTCCCTAGGACGCCGCAAAAAGCCCAGTCTAGATAGTGTTTAATTCTTCTGCCAAAATCTTTTATTGATGACAAGAGAGTCAAACCTTTTTGTAAAGCCTTCTCTAGCATATCCCTTTCAAGGTCAGGACTCTTTGGTGGCTAATTCACGTGTGAAAGTGATTCCTCATGCTCGTCAAGCCACTTTTTAATAACTTGACCCCAATGAATCATGGCATTGTCATCTCGGAATATGCATATGTCATCAGAGATGAAAAAGTTCATTGATAGAATAATGAAATCATTCAGTACATTCGGGTTGTCTGCTGACTTCAATGTGCTTCCTAACATTGCTGTGCCTAGGCCTGACCAATTGAAGCAACCCTAGATCATGACACTGCCTCCTGAGCCTTGTCCAGTGGGCACTATGCATGATGGGTGCGTATCTTTTCTTACAATGACGCACCCATCGCTCTGGAATTAAGATTAATAAAGACTCATCAGACTACATAACCTTTTTACATTGCTCCCCAAGCCAATTTTTATGCTCCCTTGCAAATTAAAGTAATTTTCTTCCAATTAGCCTCACTAACAAGTGGCTTTCCTGTGGTCACACAGCTGTTTAGTCCCAATCCCGCATATTTTTCCTCGATTGTGTTTGTGGAAATGTGTTGTGCTTTCACAAACAAACATAGCCTGAGTTTTGCGGCCAATTTTTCCAATAAGACTTCACCAAGCGTTTTAATGATCTCTCATCACAATCATTCATGATTCTGACCCATTTTTTCCGCATTTTTGACAGATCATCCTCCCAGGTTTTAATAATTCATTGGACAGTCCTTAACCCAGTTTAAGTGTTTCCTGTAATCTCCTTAGTTCTGTGCCTTGCGTGATGCCAACAAATAATTTTCCCCTGTTGAAGCATGGTAACATATTGTCTATGACCATGGGATACTTCTTCCGACATGATTGTTTGAGAAATGAGAGGCTACACCTTGCATCAGTCTGAGTTTTAAGAACTGTTGCCCGCTGAAACATACTAATCACTGCAGTGGTGATTCAATCAGGTTCTGGAGTGTTTGCCATTTTAAATCCTAATGGTGACTTTTTTTTTTTGGCCAGGCAGCATAGATAAGGTCATCTCTGCACTTTTTGTGTCGTTTTCCAGAATTTTCCGGAACTGTATCTTTTCATTGACTAGGGGTCTAAATTATTCTCTGCTGTCTCCAGCTTTGGCCACCTACATTTTTTCAGAAGATGAAAGTCCACAGTTTTGGTAAGGATCAAACATGCAGACATTCCAGTGGCAGCCTTGTCCAAGGCACTGTATGCAGTAAGAAGGGTGTAACAGATGGTTGCTGGAGCAAGTCTGCTCTCTGCACAATGGAAGGGTCTGCAGTTCTCATGGTAACACCGTCTGCCGATTCTGAAGGATTTAATTTACTACAGGACATATGAGCTGCTGTTTTTTTTTTTTCTCCTCTCTTTCCTCTCCCTGTCTCACACTAACACCATCACACACACTCTGGTTGGGTCCTGTCATTTGAAAATAAAGACGACAAAAGCAAATTAATTTGCCTTTTCTTACAAAATAATGTATGCTTTCAACTTTTAAATACAGTATACAACAGTTTAAACAGTATTCACAAGCTATCCCAAAACTTTTGCAGGCTCACTAGAGAAATACTTTCTTATGAGATTATATGATATGTATTTATTTTACGACAGCTAAGTTGCTTGCATGGCCTGTGATTATGGAATGCAGTGATAATTGGGAATACTTAATATTTTGGTCCAATATAATGACTCTGTTATTTCTCTTTTGCAAAAATGTTCTGGCAAGTGCTTTAGATAAGAGGAATATAAGGCAGACTACTGTCTGAAGAGCCATTGGAACCAATGTGCCATATTAGTATTTAGTTTATTTTAAACAGCTCTGACATCAGTTGATTACAAATATGCGATATGGCTCATCGCACCCCCAGTAATGCACTGGGACAAAGAACTATTTCACAGCTGCACCCAAAATTTCAGTGTAAACTCAAAGCATTTGGACAGTGATACAATTATTGTTGCTCTTGCTGAAGATGGATTCAAAATAAAAAATTATATATATATGGAATTAAAGTATAGATTGACAGCTTCAACTTGAGGATTTACATCCATATAATATGATCCATGCAGGAAAAGCCAATTTTATGTAGTATACAGTTTTTATACACTACCTCTTTCTGATGCACAGTTGAGTGCAGCATTGAGTATTAAGGCACAAGATGTGGAAGAATATGATGTTTCTGCACACTTCGGAATTCATCTTGTTATCAGCGTCAGTGGGCACATCACCAATAAACACACATCAGCCATTTCAGGAGGCAGTCATATATGTCCATGTCATAGCCGACTGCCACCATATTTCAGAGATGAAGTGGTCTGTTTTGGATTATGAGCTGTTCCTCTCTTTCCCCTCACTTTCATCTTTGTATCACTTTGGTTTTGTTCGATCGATATGCATATATGTAAAAAGGCCATTCCATTCTTGAAGCATGCCAGTAGTTTGCATCTTGTGTTGAGCCCTCTGAAGTCATGCTGATGAAGGCTTCTCCTCATAGTTTTGTGTATGTGGGTATAGCGTAGTCTTGGTTAGATCATGATGCTGGAGAGTTCCGTGGTGCTATTCCATGGTAGACAAGATTAAGAAATGCCCACATGGCAGCCTTGTCAACAGGTTATTTGACTACTAATAGGCGGAAAATTGATTTCACCTGTATCTATTACTAAAACAGTTATTGATCCTTGTCAATGGCACAAAACCATGAAAAGTTATTAAAACCACATGGCTAAGGAAGGAAGTTCGACCAACAAATATTGGCATACTGTCCCACATCACCGAAAGTAATAGGTATCTTCTTCATATTGCTACTGACTCAAAAAAACAAACATGAGAAGGATACAGCAAAAATTATAACATGTACAGTGAGAACAAGCCATATATAAGCCATGTTTAGGGATCTGCTAAGTTCGGTGAAACAGCCCCATGAGAAATTTTCTGATCATCACCAAAATCAATAGGGATCCTTTGCATATCACTTTGGACCAACAAAACTGACATGAAATGGATACAGCAAAAACTGTACCCGCTAGAACAAGAAGAAGCTATATACAGTATAAGCCACATGCTGGGATGTGCTAATTTCGGTGCGGCAACTCCATTTAAAATTTTCCAATCATCACCAAAATCAATAGGGATCCTCTGCATATCACTCTTGACACATAAAACAAAAATTATGTATCCAGGCTGCTAGGGCGTCCTTATATAATCCAACAGGACGATGATCCAAAGCACTCAGCGAATTGTATTCCAGGATTCATTAAGAAGAAACGCATCAATCTTCAGGATTGGCCACCTCAAGGCCCGGACCTGAACCCGACTGAACACCTCTGAGGTGAAATGGAGCGATAGCATGAGGATGCCACACCATCAGACAAAAAAACAGCTCAAGGTTCTGTTCAAACTAATGTAGAATGGAAAAAAGCAGGATATTTGCACCAAAATTGCCAACAATATGCCAAGAAGACAACAAGCAGTGATTGTGGCGAAAGGCAGGCTAAAAAGTCCTGAATACTGCTAAGAACCCTCAGTGCTTACAGTGTACAGATCATTTTTGGCTCGGTAAAATAACCTGATGAGGAATCAGAACTGAAGCGTTAATTTGTGTACTTCAATTTTGTTACCAAATAATGAAGGATGTGACTGGTGTATATTATTCATTATTCATTGTGCTCCTAGTCTATCATTTTCTTAATTCTTCGACTTTTTTGAAGTGTACAAATAATTTTTGGGGTTACTGAGCAACATCACTTTGTTGACCTTGTGTGCTCGTTTGTGGGAAACGGCTGTTTGCGATGCTGGATCCCTTGTGTGCAATTCCCCCTGTACTTTCATGGAGGAAATGAAGAAAGTGTTTGACTGATCTACTCACAGACAGGAAGCCGCTGTGAACTTCTGCAACTTAAACACAGCTCCTGCTCCATCTCTGACTATGCGATCAACTTCCACACCCTGGCTGCAACTTCTAGCATCTTCGAATCCAGTATAATGCCTTCCTGAATGGACTGTCTAGTGACATTAAGGGTCATCCGGGTAAAAATTTATTTATTTTTTTTTTTTTTTAAATTTCTATATTTTTTATTTTCACATAAGATAAATAAAGGAATGCAGTGAGATGCCAGTAAACACAAAGAAACTATGTTTTTCTTCTGCCTCAATTGTTACTTGAGGCTTTAAAGGCAAATTACCGAAAATCACAACTTTGACTGATGTTCAACTTTGTGGCATTCATAAATTTATTAATATTCATCTTATTGACTTGAAATTTGGGCTGAAGTTGTATCTTTTGGAGATCTATGAAAGGACATAGGATTTTTTTCTAGATTGATACATCCCTAGGGGGTTAATTTTGAAAATGAAGCAAGTTGATGATAGCGATTTTTGTTATGGTTACATAACAGAGCTTATTAAATATTCGTAAATGTTCCAAACAAAAAATCCTATGTCATTTCATAAAACTATCTTAATCCTTTCATATGAGACTAATTTTAGTAAAATCTGACCATGGCTTATTGAAATATCAGTGCCAGAAAATATTTTCATATTTTGTCATTAAAGTGCCGTTTCCATGGCAACCATGTACATTTTTATCAAAATACTATATTTTATGAGGTTAGAATCATGTTGAGTGCATTTCTTAGTTTTATACATTATTATGGTTATTTCTACACTTTACCCTGAAGACCTCTTAAAGACAAATTTCTTACACATGTACTTTCTGATGATTTTGACAAAGTAATCAATTTAACCATACAAGTTTACCATTGTCTGGCTTGCCCACATCCTTCATCTCATGGACCTGCTCCTCCCGTTCTCACTCTTGTCTACTCATCCAGTCAACCAGCTAATCCTCACATGAATCCAACCTCTGTTCCTGAACCAACCAAGCAAATGTAAGTTAACCGCACCTGCCTGGCACTCAGTTGAACACCAGCTATACATGTCAACTCATGCCTGCTTTTACTATGGTAAACTTGGATATTATATTGCTTCTAGCTTTCTGTTAAAACCAATATTCATCAGTAGACTAGAGATTACTAGTGAGCATAATGCATGACATCAATTCCCCTGATCCTCCTTTCCGAGAGAGGCTGTAACATTTTGTGTACTGTACTGTCCTGAAACACGGACCACTCTAATTACTGTCCTGCTTCACTAGGGGGCTGGCCCAGACCACTGGTCTTTGGAGCATGAACCACTGCAGTAACTGTACTGCTCCACTAGGGGACTGGTCCGGACCACTGGTCCGCAGTGTCTCGAGACAGTGAAATTTGCAGTCTTTGCTGACCTCCCACCAAGGTAAGGTCTCAGAACCACGGACTGAACAGTCCATTCTCGGAATACTGCGATTCGATGGTAAATGCCTGCCTTAACCTCAGCATAATGTTGGCCAAACTATTTATCTAGCCTGCCATTTTCATAAATAAATTGAAATGAATGTGATTGTTAAAAATGTTTGAAGCTGCTTTTGAAGTCTAACAATAAGCAGCTTGCCGCTTTTTCTATACTGCACTAATCTGGCAAATGAATTAAGCAGCTAGTGACACCTAACAAAACCTGATGAATATAAAGTGAAATAACCAATATTGCGTTATCTTATTCTCAAAAATATGAATGCTCTGAACGGATTATTTTTATCTAGCCTAGCTGGAGAACATTAAAAATTATCGGCAGGTTTGGAAAGAAATGTTAATAAATTGCAGTCTGTTCATGCATTGCTGTCGTCTGTTAATGTTGGTTGATTATTGTGCTTTCTTTCTGTATCATAAAAACATAATTTTAAATAGAGGGCTATACTCAGGCAGAGGGGTGTTATACAATCTTATGATTTTATACTTGAAATGGAGCTTATCAGCTCTGCGTAATTCATTTGAAAATGCGGAGGCCCCTTTCCGTAAAGTAATTTGGCTTCTCAGAAAACACTAGAAAATGCCTTAATGGTCTTACCATTCAATCCCTCCGAAAAACGAGTGATCCTTTAACATAGTGTAACTGTGTAAAACAATTTACCGCAACTCGTTGTAGGCTACAGTACATTGACCAAGATTAGCCATGAATAACTCAGGTCAGTGTTTATAGTGTGACTGCTGTTAGGCTACGACCAAGCTTGGGCTATTATATTTATCACCGAGCTTTGTTTTCATGTATTTTCCCCTTCTCTTCGGAAATGGCCACCACATTTTCAAATGAATGAGGGCCACACGGTTTTATAATTAAAAGTCAATTTTAACTACACGCTATACAATCACTAGACTTCGATACATTTTATGCTTCAGACAGAGTATAGTCACAGCCTCCGGCAATAAAACATGTTTCTTTGCTGCAAAAAGAAGCACCTATACTGAGGTAAGCTAAGCTGAAAAACATGTGATCAGAATTCATTATCGTTAGGCCTACTGGTCATGACTTGCCGACTATTTTATAAATATACTACATAAATTTATTTATTTATTTATTTATTTATTAAGCTTTGACAGAAGTCAGGAAATGATCGCACAGGTGGCAAGGCACCTATTGTGAGGCAATCATCCCACAACATGTACAGACAATTGAACAATGAGAAGGAAAAAAAAAAAAAAAACATATATACATAATAAAATAAGACAGTTCATCAGCAAGTGTAAGTAACATCAGAGGGACAGACGACAACGTGAACAATGACATTTGCCAACCCATGTACATGAATCATCAGAAGAAAAATAGTTGTTGAACTTTTCTTTATAAAAATGAAATAGCTTCGATTTAAAAGCAGCTGTAGTATCAGAAATTTGATAGAGGTGACTGGCATTCCACAAATAAAATAATCTGCTAAAATATGAATGGCGAAAAGTTTCAGTCCTAAATTTTGGAATTTTAATTAAAAATGTATCCTCATTTTGAAATGAAACAAAATGGTTGCAGTTAATGTCATATTCCCCCTTCAAGCATTTGCAAAAGAATACACAATCAAATATGTCACGTCTGCAGCCCAGCGGTAAAAGATCAAGCTTCATTAGTCGGGCTTTATAATTGCTATCAACACAATCATTATAACCAAGTATGTACTTAGTGGCTCTCCGTTGCACACCTTCAATATGAAGGAGAGATTTTTTTGATGATACGGCCCAAGATTGGGTGGAGTATTCTAAAAGTGGTCTTATAAGCGAAATATACAGTTTTCGTTTTGTTTGAACTGAACACGTATGACCACAAGTTCTTTGAATTAATCCAAGCATGCGATTTGCTTTACTGACCAAGACATTAGCATGTGCATCCCATGATAAATTTGATGACACCACAATCCCAAGATCACGCATGCAGTCGACTTTTTCAATTAGATTACCATTCATTGTGTAATGGTGAAGATTGGGAATTCGCTTCCTTGTAACGCTCAATAGTTTACATTTACCAGCGTTAAATCTCATGTCCCATTTACGACTCCAATCCAAGGTGTTTTCTAGGTCGCACTGCAGGTGTGAACAGTCTTGCGTGTTTCTGATCTCTCTTATGCATTTAGAATCATCTGCAAACAAGGCAACCCTAGTCTCAGGACTTACACAGTCTGGCATGTCATTAATATACAGCAGAAACATCAAAGGGCCCAAAATTGATCCTTGTGGAACCCCTGATTTAACGGGAGACCAGGATGATAGGGCACCATCGACAGCAACTCTTTGTTTACGATTGGATAAGTATGACGTAAACCACTTTAAAAGATTTCCATGAAATCCGTATGTCTGGAGTTTATATAAAAGCAAGTCATGGGGGACGGAGTCGAAAGCAGATGAAAAGTCTAGATATAAAATATCAATTTGTCCGGACTGATCTAAGCATTTGCCAACATCGTGAAATACCTGGATTAACTGAGTTGTTGTCGACCTACCCTTAACAAAACCATGTTGCAGGTGATGTAGAACAGGCACTACATGAGGGTAGACAAAATCAAGTATGCACCTTTCCAGCACCTTGCTACAAATGCACATTAACGATACCGGTCGATAGTTACTCACATTTTCTTTGTCAGATTTTTTATGGACTGGAATAACATTTGCTCTTAGCCAATCAAGTGGTAATTCTCCAGCTTAAAGAGATTTGTTAAAAAGACTACAAAGTGATGGAGCCAATTCACGAGCACATTCTTTTAAAATCCGAGCTGGTAACCCGTCAGGCCCATATGCTTTATTTGTATCAAGGTTAATCAAAACTGATTCAACTTCATGGGCAGTAATCCTTAAATCACCCAAATGAACATGTTTGAAGACTGTTATATCCGGGTATGTTCGTTCTAAAGGCTGAGGGGTAAAAATAGGGATTGAAAATACTCGTTGAACAGACTCGCCTTTGTGCTAGGATTGGAGGCAGTTTTATCTCCATAAGCAACAAAACTGGGGACACTTTTTGTCTTTGTTTTACTCTTGAAGAATCCCCAGAAACGCTTTGGTGTCGTGGCAAGAGAATCACTGAGAACGTCCAAATACTGATTGTACTTGAAAGTACGTGCATTTTTTTATTTATTCCTTAGTTTGCGAAATTTTGCCCACAACGCTGGAGTATTGCGTTTTTTAGCAAGTTTCCGTGTGGATTGTACCTTGTTGCTCAGGTGGCGCACTTCACTGTCAACCCAGGCAGGAGAATTTATATCCTTAATTACAGCAATCGGAATAAATTTGCTGACAGATGAATGTACAAGATCAAGCCAACTTTGCCAATTAACATTAATATCAAGATGAAGAAGAGCAGAATGAAATGACACTTTGTCCATGTGAGATCGTAGCCCGATAAAGTCAGCTCTTTTAAAATTGTACACGTTTCTCGCGCATGTGCGGAGTCTGTTGACACGGGTTTGAAAATTGAACTGGATCACAGCATGATCACTGTCAAACTGACCAAATGTTACATTGGGCTCGGAGCAACGTTCAGGGATATTGGTAAAAACTAAATCAAGCACATTTCCCTTAATATGAGTAGGTTGGTCAATGATCTGGGTGAGGGAAAAGCTGTCAGCCAAATCACACAGCGTGTGGCCGATGTTCGCCGATTCGTCCTACCAAGGAATATCTGGGAGATTAAAATCGCCAAGTGCCAATAAAATTTTGTTCTCAATACTGCATTTAGTAAAAACGTTAGACAAAAAATCATTAAAAGACAAAGGATCACTATCTGGAGGACTGCAGCACAAGATAATGCATACTTTCAATGATCTACTAGGCACAAGTTCGCAAATTATAACCTCACAACTACTGGGTTCCAAATCGGGCCGACGGCGGGAGATCATATTATTACGAATACCAAGAAAAACTCCGCCGCCTCGTTTGCCACCTCTGTCTCTGCGATACAGGGTGTAACCCTAGGGAAGAATTTCATTTGACGCGACAGAGTCGTTCAACCAAGTTTCTGTGAGGGCGACAAT
The DNA here is from genome assembly GCA_029721435.1 of Gymnothorax reevesii. NCBI lineage: Eukaryota > Metazoa > Chordata > Actinopteri > Anguilliformes > Muraenidae > Gymnothorax > Gymnothorax reevesii. The sequence continues at coordinate 44,240,930 of CM056583.1, read as the reverse complement.
ATCAGGCATGCCAGCGTATATTAAGCCTTGAAGTTGAATCAACTTGTTACGTTTTTTATTGACAGATTTCACGCTTCTTGTGTTCAATAAAAAAAAAGTTCAGGCCCTTGACTAAATTAGGTCGTGATTCAGCTACATTGTGAGAAATAATACTCGAATCGCTAGGAGAGTCAAGAGAGGATAACGTTACTACATCGTGGTCAACTGAGTACCAGAGCTAGTAACCCTCGGGTTTTTATTCTGCGTTGACTGGCGTAGTCATTTGCGTGACGTATCTATGGTATATAAGATGTTATCGGCAAGCTTCCGTGCACCTAACGGAGAGGGATGAATTCCGTCTCCTCTGAAAAAAGCTGCACGCTCCCATAACAAATTAAAATTGTCAACAAAAAACATGCTATGGGAAGTGCAAATTGACTGCAGCCATGAATGGAGACTGAGAATTCTGCTAAAACGCCCTATACCACGACCTAAAGTCGGGATAGGACCAGAGATAAAAACACGTTTTCCACATACCTTTAGCTTATCGAAAAGAGTGATAAAATCCCGCTTCAGCAGTTCGGACTGTTGGTACGAAGTGTCATTAGTTCCAACATGAACAACAATGTTCCGAACATGGGGCTGTTTGTCCAAGAGGCTGGGAATCCGGTTTAAAATGTTTAAAACTCTGGCACCCGGGAAGCAGTATGTGATTGTAGACTTCGTTTGAATGTTCCGTATGATTGAGTCCCCGATAATGAGGGTGACGGGAAGTCTCAGGGCACTGTCCGTGGACCGGGATCTCGCCGGGGGAGCAGCTCTGTCTGAAGACCTGGGTCTCGCCGGGGGAGAGATCGGAGTAGCAGGCCGCGAGGCAGCGGAGCTTGCCACCCGGGGCCGCGTTTCCTCTCTCGGCGCAGGCGGTGGAGGTGCAGCCAGGCATACAGGAGACGGCGGGGATGACGAACCCTCCTCGTCAAGAATGGAAAACCTGTTGTCCAGCTGCAGGTCCCAAACATGCGGGACGCGAGATGACCTCCTGCCGCAGCGTTGTTTCCCTCGCGATACGGCCCAAGGTTCCAACTGGCAGGGTGTGGAGCTCACGACCGTTTTGGGCCTTGCTCCCAGCTGGATCCAGGGGACCTCGGTGTGGCTCGAGACGACTTCAGGAGGGAGAGCCATCGAATCTCGCTCGCCCGTAGAGGTGACGTTCGTCGCGGCGAGGGCTGGAGCGACCATGGAATCGATGAGCTGCTCGTCATCCCTGATCTGGTAAAGGGTAGAGATTCTCCCCTCCAGTTCCGCGATCCTCTGGGACAAATGGACGCAGCTCGTGCAGCCCGAAGAGGTAAGCGGCGCCATTACTTAAAAGTTAAAATAATAAAACGAATAAAATGATAAAACCAATAAAATGATGAAATAGTTGGAAGGATAAAACGATTAAAACGATAAAACAAAATGATAGAAAGGATAAAATAATTAAGACAATAATATAAAGTAAATAAAATAAAAATGATAAAACAATAAGATGTCAAAACAACAAAACGCTAAAATAACGAAAAAATAATAAAAGTTAACTAAAAGCGTGGGTAGCAGCAAACCAGACGACTGACAGGCTGTGAGCGAAATAAATAAATCTATTTGGAGTATTATGATTTTGGCCAATAAGCTTGCACAATTTGAACATTTATTTCATATTCATCTAGCTTTACAAAGTCTTACTCAAAAGTAGGTTACGTTAATGAATTCTAATAACTCTTTTCAGTCAGTGTTTATTTCAGTAGATCGTGGAGCTTCTAATCAGCAGCATAGAAACCGTTTTACTGTGGGAGAAGTGATGATGATTTTGCATGAAAATTGAGCTTTTATTACAACTTTGTGTTGGTGAATACATTTGAAAATGCATTTCTAGAATGAAAATAATGAATAAATAAATAACAAGAGGTTGTTTGCTTGTATATTATATAAACTTTTTTGTAACAACAGTCACTATAAACACTGACCCATGTTAATAAACTAGCCAGTGACACCCTACAAAACCCGATGAATATAGAGTTTAAAAAATAACCAATATTGCCGCAGTTTATTCTCAAAAATATTAATGCTATGAACAGATTATTTCTATCTAGCCTAGCTAGAGAACGATAAAAATGATTGGCAGGTTTGGAAAGTTGCAGCCAGTTCACACATCGCTTTCGGCTGTTAATCTAGGTTGAATATTAAGCTTTCTTTCTGCACCATAAAAGCAAAATTTTAAATAGAAATCTCAGGCAGAGGGGTATGATACAGCCTATGATGTAATATGCAAAATGGGGTTTTGATTATAGCTCCACGTAATTCATTTGAAAATGCGGTGGCCATTTCTGTCAAGTAAATTGGCTTCACAGAAAACACTAGAAAATGACTTCATTGTTTTACCATTCAATCCTTCCGAGCAAAGGATAAAAGTCAGTCAAGGGGGATAAATATTTTACCATTGCAGAGGGCTATTGCCGCCGTCCATCAGGAATGGGACTGAAATCATCCCATGACTGTAATAGCCTATAACCTATCTAAATTGTTAAAGCCGATTTACAGCAGATCATAGTACTGTAGCAGCAACAGCCCAAATAAGCTAGTCGTAATCAAAACTAAATTTTAATGATGAAATCAGACTATAGCCCATTTCACTCTTCTGGCCTTCTACCTAAAATTAGTATGTCTATCTACAGAATAAAAGCGCCACGATCTAGCCTACTGATATAATCACTGACTGAAAAGAGTTAGGCTACTAGAATCCATCAACGTAATATCCCATCAAGCAAGAACACGTCCAAATGACATCTTTTCGAGGTCTTTCGCAAACATCTAAATGATGTCCCCTGAGGAGCCAGAATGAAAGTTTTTATGACAAGTTTTTAACTACGGTCTCTGACAGTCCTGCATCGACGTCCACCAGAGGTCTGCACAAGGTAAAAAATTAGTTCTAATGTGGTCATTCTGGGTGTCTTTTCAATGTCAACTGTGCACTTGTTTTAGAGGTACTTGACGAAATAAAAAGGGAAAAAAAGCATTTGCTTCTCTGTTTCCTCCCTTGCAACACTTCTCTATTTCTGAGGCTGTGTATATAGCTCTTCAATATCATTTTTGAGTTGCTGTGGTGATCACTCGCCTTATTATCACAAGCAATTTTCCTTTTTTAAGGTGATAAGGGGAATTGAACCTTTGACCTGTTGATCACTGTGCTATACTCGCTACCGACTGCACCACGAAGTTAGATGAGGCACACTGGGTAGTTAAGATGTGTTTCCCAACGACAACTTTCCATGGGTCATTAAACGACGTCATTACAACTTATAGACATAATATGAAAAATAATGTACTGTACATAATAATAATACAAAACCCAAAACCAGTGAAGTTGGCGCGTTGTGTAAATCGTAAATAAAAACAGAATACAATGATTTGCAAATCCTTTTCAACCTATATTCAATTGAATACACTGCAAAGACAAGTTACTCAATGTTCGAACAGGTAAACTTTGTCATTTTTTGCAAATATTAGCTCATTTGGAATTTGACGCCTGTAACATGTTTCAAAAAAGCTGGCACAAGCGGCAAAAAAGACTGAGAGAGTTGAGGAATGTTCATCAAACACTTATTTGGAACATCCCACAGGTGAACGGGCTAATTGGGAACAGGTGGGTGCCATGATTGGGTATAAAAGCAGCTTCCCTGAAATGCTTAGTCATTCACAAACAAGGATGGGGCGAGGATCACCACTTAGTGAACAAATGCGTGAGCTGATTGCCGAACAGTTGAAAAACAACATTCCTCAACGAGCTATTGCAAGAAATTTAGGGATTTCATCATCTACGGTCCGTAATATCATCAAAAGGTTCAGAGAATCTGGAGAAATCACTGCTTGTAAGCGACAAGGCCGAAAACCAACATTGAATGCCCATGACCTTCGATCCCTCAGGCGGTACTGCATCAAAAACCGACATCAGTGTGTAAAGGACATCACCACATGGGCTCAGGAACACTTCAGAAAACCACTGTCAGTAACTAAAGTTCGTCGCTACATCTGCAAGTGCAAGTTAAAACTCTACAATGCAAAGCGAAAGCCATTTATCAACAGCACCCAGAAACTCCGCCGGCTACGCTGGGCCCAAGCTCATCTAAGATGGACTGATGCAAAGTGGAAAGGTGTTCTGTGGTCTGACGAGTCCACATTTCAAATTGTTTTTGGAAACAGTGGACGTGGTGTCCTCCTAACCAAAGAGGAAAAGAACCATCCGGACTGTTATAGGCGCAAAGTTCAAAAGCCAGCATCTGTGATGGTATGGGGGTGTATAAGTGCCCAAGGCATGGGCAACTTACACATATGTGAATGCACCATTAATGCTGAAAGGTACATACAGGCTTTGGAGCAACATATGTTGCCATCCAAGCAAAGTCTTTTTCATGGCCGCCCCTGCTTATTTCTGCAAGACAATGCCAAGCCACATTCTGCAAGTGTTACAACAGCATGGCTCTGTAGTAAAAGAGTGCGGGTACTAGACTGGCCTGCCTGTAGTCCAGACCTGTCTCCTATTGAAAATGTGTGGCGCATTATGAAGCGTAAAATACAACAACGGAGACCCCGGACTGTTGAACAACTTAAGCTGTACACTAAGCAAGAATGGAAAAGAGTTCCACCTGAAAAGCTTCAAAAATTGGTCTCATCAGTTCCCAAACGTTTACTGAGTGTCGTTAAAAGGAAAGGCGATGTAACACAGTGGTAAAAAGGCCCCTGTGCCAACTTTTTTGCAATGTGTTGCTGCCTTTAAATTCTAAGTTAATGATTATTTGCAAAAAAAAAATAAAGTTTCTCAGTTTGAACATTAAACATCTTGTCTTTGCAGTGTATTCAATTGAATATAAGTTGACAAGGATTTGCAAATCATTGTATTCTGTTTTTGTCTACGATTTACATAACGTGCCAACTTCACTGGTTTTGGGTTTTGTACTTCTAGTATTATTGTGTTGGGAAAAAACAAATAAGAATTATGTTAACATGCAATTTTATGTTCTAATGTTATCATAGTCGTCTGTTTTTTTTTTTGTTTGTTTGTTTTTGGTCGTAACAAGGCTGGAAAGAATGTACAAGTGTTAAGACTCATTGAGACCATGCAAGCTGTAAGGAATAACAATAATTTAATCACCAGGTAGGCACAAACTTCGATCAAACAAATCAACGTTAAGCCAATTACAAGTTAGACACAATTTAGAAAGAGAGAATAAATTCATACCTGGAAAAATGGAAGCCACACCACGTGTCTAAAGAGAACTCAGGTGCCATCCTTCCCCGCCTACCTAGATACGCTACTTACGCGCGAACCCAAGCACTCAGAGCGAGGCGGCATGTGATCCTCCATAATTAAAAAACTACTCACCCTTCCGCGCGCGAGATCTCGAAATATGGACCAATGGCTAGAATCTCTTGATTTTAAGCCTGAAGCCACACCCCTGATCAAGGTGGTGGAAGGGAGGGCAGAATCTGGGTTTTCCACCATTGGGGTAATAAAACCATCTAGCATAGAAAACAGAGTGGAATCTGACAAATTTTCAGGAGTTTCCCAAAGGGATTGAAGCATAATTTCAAGGGAAATGAAACATGCTCCATTCATCTCCTTGGATCCCCCTGAGAATAACAAGACCAAACATGATAAGAATATGTACTAATATGATGCAGTTGACATGAAAAAGCCTTAAAATGGAGTATTATGTAGTTTAATTGGGTTACAAGTATATAAGTGATTTCTTCACAGGATATTCAACATATAAACATATTATGAATTTCCCAGAGATTTAGATTATTTTAAGAAGATTAATGTAACGGGACTTTAACTTCAGTGGGGACAGTGATAGGGCTGCCACGGGGCTCCGGTGAGAGTCAGGGCTTTGCCACACCGCCCCCCGCTGAGCTAACCAGAGATACTACCCCCCACAGGCAGGCTGCAGGAACATCCTAGGTCATAAAATTTTTACTCCTGGCTCTGGTTTGAGCTAATCCGCCATATGTTCAGATTCTACAGTATCATGACATTTGTTTTTAATGATTAAGAATGAATTAGATACATTTAATTGTTGCTATACAGAGCTGTGGTGACATTACATCATATCTTCATGATAGAGAATAGCTCCAGTTTGTTGTGAGGCACCAGAGACAGAATGGCAGCAGATAAGTTACTTTGCATCATACAGAATGAAAAATACAGGAGACTAGGCTTATGCCATCGGAGGCGACGGCTGGGGGTAAATCCCCGAACGCCCCCAATCCTCCAATTTCCCAATCCTTGAATAGACCTTGAATAGACTCGTACACAATTCTTACATTTGTATGGTACTTTCCCTGCCACAATTCCCAGTTTGCCAGCAGAAAAAAAATGACGGACGTGAAATTTCGACCAAGGGAGAATGAGCAACGCATTCTGGGCAATATCAAAGCTTGGAGGGATGTTCATTGTTGGCTTCGTTTGAGGGAGGATAATCCAGGGCTTGAGCAAATGAAAATGCGCCCCTCCCTCCGCAAAACTGGATTGGAACGTCCCTACAAGTGGCAGCCATCTTACATCCGGGATTTTTTGGGGATTCCCCCCTCGATTGGAGGGCGAGTGAACACGACGAAGCAAGCAGTTTTTTCGGATTGGAACGCAGCGGCATGTCCAAGTGGAAGCGCGGAAACTGAACTCAATTCCGTTCTTTCCTTACAAAAACTGGCTTTCTCAAGGTATTCACTGAAGGAAGAAAGGAAAGTAAAGGAGCTTGGCCTGGACCGACCCGATTTAAAGATTCAGCAGCAGGCAAGTGATCGTGGACGAGCTTACACACGGGGCTTCTCCCGCACTTGTTACGACAAACGGTGTTGGCTCGCTGGATGTGTCGTTAGCAGTGCCTTTTATTGCTTTCCCTGTTTTACCGTTGTTCTAATTTGGCAGATTCCACAGAAAGTGTTACTAATTGACGACTTATTTTTGAACCAAAATAAAATGTTCCATCTCTGTATGCATGCGTGTGCATGGGCGAGCAGATGTTTACTTCCTGGCCTTCTAGAATTTTCACCAACTCGACTCTGTGTCTCTCATCAAAAAGGTAAAAATTTCCGTCCACAGTAATAATGTCTGCAACAACCTGTGATCTTAGGACAGCGCTGCTTTGAATGAGATTTGGCGGCTGCTGGCAGGGTATTTAAACCCTTTTGTGCAGATGTGTCCGCCAGTGGACTTTGAGAAAGGACAGCGTGATCAGATGCGGAGATTCCTCAGAAATGCAGCAACAGTGATTCGGGAGAGACAAGGGGCGGAGACTAGGTTAAGGGGAGACAAAGTGCAATGCATGGAAAAATCTAAACATGGACCGGACTATGGCAAAATGCAAAATATGGAAAAGTACAGACTAAGACAATACATAAACGAATCTAAGGACCAAAACACAATACACATATCAAAAAATGGTCAGACATAGCAATGATTCAAAACCAAATAAGATCTATCATAAAAAGCAGAGCATAAAAATGGCAAGGCAGATCAGAATCATAGACACGGGGCTGCAGATTTATGCGCGCAGTTACAATATTCTATCACTAGATGGCACGCTCGGATCAGTTATTGAATTTTCATAAGCAAGCCGAGTTCGAACACGGTTTATTGTGTGTACGAGTTCACTCTAATCCCTGGAAGGATCAAGCCAACCTTGGTTTGACTTTGGCACATCCATACTACAGGGTGGCCCAAAACTGTCCCTCCTTCCTCTCAGAACTCCAGGGTGGATGAGGAACATGGAAATGAGAGGGCAGGATTGACTAATTATCCATTTTTTTTTGCCACAAAATAATCCCAGGTAAAAACTGTGCATTTCAGGTCACTGTTCAAGAGTAGATATACAGGCAATAACAAAGCCCTGCTTATTGTGGATTAGCAGGTTGGTCACTGGTGCGCCTTCCCTTTTCTCTGCTCATCATGCCATTATTGGCCTTGGCTCAGACAATCTTGGCACCGTTTGAGTTTTTAATTTTAGAATTTAATTCTGTTAAGTACAGTGGGACCTGTTGATCAAACTTTCTGTGGAATCTGTCATATATGTATATAAATATGTAAAATACCACAGCTTTAAGGTGCTGGAAAAGCATGAAAATGCACCTTGAAAATCCTTGAAAAGTGCCTTGAATTTCACCTTGAAAAAGGTGTACAAAGCCTGTAGACAGCATTACAGTGCTGTTTTTTTAGATTTGTGTGTTTTTTTTAAATATTGTTTTTCTGTTTAACTATGTTCCACTTATTGTTTGCATCTTTACAAAACATCAAAATCTTTGTTAGTTAGACTATCTTTAACATGACCGCTTTTACAATCAAACTAATGTAAGGACAGATACAGTGATCTGTAAGTAATGTAAGGACAGATATAGTGATCTGTAAGTAATGTAAGGACAGATACAGTGATCAGTAAGTAATGTAAGGACAGATACAGTGATCTGTAAGTAATGTAAGGACAGATACAGTGATCTGTAAGTAATGTAAGGACTGATACAGTGATCTGTAAGTAATGTAAGGACAGATAGCCTTCATAAATATTTAATTATAATTATGCACTGTTGCTAAAGGACAATTTTTTTTATCACACCAGCGAGTGTGACATTTCAGAATTCTTCTGCGAATGAAGATAATTTCGGTGACAAGTGTGGTGTCTTTCATTTATGTTTTCCAATCAGACAGCTGTTCCAATCGGACAGCTGACAGCGCAGTAAAAAGCGGTGAGCTGTATTGTATTGTCAGGCCACATTGATTGTTACTAGCTTATTTTATTGGCTTCAAATATTTTGAACAATTAGACCAACAGTCCTAACGATTTAATTATCTAAACAGCGGCCAAATGAAATAATTTGACTTTGCGATAATCTGTACAGAATCTAGTACTTCCATCAGGTTTTGGAACTAGCACACAGGGTGAACTCCAATCGGAGTTGGAGGGTCTGATAATATCATGTTTTAACATGTACTCAACCTCTTTCTCAGCAATCTTTCTCCTTTCAGGATTCATCCGGTATGGATGCTGTTTTATTGGTTTGGCATCACCAACATCTACATCATGAGAGGCTATAGTAACTCTCTTTGGAACATCAGGAAACAAATCCTCATATTTCTTGATCAACCTTTCAGACTGATCTCTCTGTGAGGGTTCTAAGTGCTGGAGTTTTACATCAAGATTTTGCAACACTTCAGTGTTTGACAATTTACATGAAAGAACTTCAGCTTTAATTCTTGGTTCATCGTCTTGAAACTCCCCCTCATCTTCACACGTTTCGACCATTGGAGAATCTGAAGTGACAGCTGCAACCCTAGCATTTCTGTCATGATAAGGCTTGAGCATGTTAATATGACACAATTGTTTTGGTTTTCTCCTATCTGGAGTCTTCACAATGTAATTGAGATCATTGAGTTTTGTCAGAATTTCATAAGGACCATGAAATCTAGCCTGCAATGGATTGGACTGCAAGGGAAACAACACAAGGACCTTTTCTCCTGGTTTAAACTCACGGCTTCTAGCCTTATGATCATACCAAGTTTTCATTTTTCCCTGACTTGATTTCAAGTTCTCTTTGGCAAGGTCACAAGCTGCACGCAATCTTTCCCTGAACTTGCTAACATAGTCTAACAGACTGATATGTGGCTCTTTCTCTTGCCATTGTTCACTCAATAATAGCAAAGGTCCTCTCACTTCATGACCAAACACTAGCTCAAATGGACTGAATCCAGTAGACTCCTGCACTGCTTCTCTAGCTGCAAACAACAGCAAATGAACCCCTTCATCCCAGTCTTTCTCATGGTCATAACAATAAGTCCTCATCATTGTCTTGAGAGTGGAATGAAACCGCTCTAAGGCGCCCTGACTTTCTGGATGATAGGCACTAGAAAGAATCTGCTTTGCACCTAGTTCATACACAACCTGCTGAAACAATCCTGAAGTGAAATTGCTACCCTGGTCTGATTGAATTTCCCTGGGAAGGCCAAACAACGTGAAGAACTTTATCAAAGCCTTCGAGATTGCAGTTGCCTTGATGTTACATAGAGGTATGGCTTCGGGGAATCTGGTAGATGCACACATGATTGTCAACAAGTACTGATTTCCAGATCTAGTCTTGGGTAATAGACCAACGCAATCAACAATGACCCTAGAGAATGGCTCCCCAAATGCTGGGATAGGCTGCAATGGAGCTACAGGTGGGTCTAACTGGTGTTTTCCAACTACCTGACAAGTGTGACAGGTTTTGCAAAAGTTGGAAACGTCTTTCCAAAGCCCAGGCCAAAAGAAGTGTTTCATGATCTTATCAACAGTCTTGTTAACACCAAGATGACCTCCTAAAGGTAAACTATGAGCCATTGTTAAGATCTCATTCCTATAGACCTTCGGAACAACAATTTGCCTGACCACTGCCCAATCTGCATTGGCAGGGATATCAGGAGGGCGCCACTTCCGCATCAACACACCATCCTTGAGATAATACCCAACTGGATCTGCGTCTATTTCTTTATCAGGAAGGGCTCTCCTCTTTAGTACACAAATTTCAGGATCATTAGTTTGCTCCTCAATCAACCGCTTTCTGGACAGAGACAAGTCTCCAGACACATCAGAATCACCAGACCCATCCGGCTGGCTGAATAGAGAACTGATAAAAGTATCTGATAAGTCCTCAAACGGAGAAACCATAGTAGGCCAATCAGAGTCATGAAGCAAACCACCTGAGTCCTGACTATTCAATGTACTGGACGGCACCACATCATCTTCTTCTTTAGCCTTCTTGGCCATAGCACGAGTCACTGCGCAAGAAGGATACAGAGATGGGTCCTCATCCCCATCTTCAGTGCTCGGCTGTGAAGTAAGATGTACAGGGGGAACTACTTTGCCCCCAGCCAGGTCATTGCCTAGCAACAGAGAAACACCCTTTATAGGTAGACTTGACATAAGTCCCACCTTTACCTGTCCTGTAACTAAATCTGACTTCAAGAATATAGAGCGCAGGGGTACAGATACAGTCCTCCCTTCAATACCTTGTACAAGTATGAAATCCCCTGAAGCGGTCTCATCACATAACTCCAAGGAGTCCATCAACAAAAGTGATTGATTTTAATGTATCAAATTTATTAAAATTAGTCATATTTGCAGATGACACCAACATTTTCTATTCTAACGACAATTATAGTAATTTAGTATCCAATATAAACAGTGAATTAATTAAATTTAAAACATGGATGGATATTAACAAATTATCTCTAAATTTAAATAAAACAAAAGTGATGTTCTTCGGTAATTACAATGTAAATTTAGATCGAGAAATAAAAATAGATGGTGTGGTCATAGATAAAGTGTCAGAAATAAAATTTCTAGGAATTATTATTGACAGTAAATTAAGCTGGAAATCACACATCAGACACATACAAGGCAAAGTATCTAAAAGTATATCAATCATTAATAAAGCCAAGTTCTTCTTAAACTACAACGCATTGTTATTATTATATTGTTCATTAGTTGTTCCATATTTAACTTATTGTGTAGAAGTCTGGGGCAATAATTACAAAAGTTTACTGCATCCCCTTGTTATACTCCAGAAACGTGCTGTAAGAATAATATGTAAGGCAGGATATTGTGATCATACTAATATTTTATTTCTGCAGTCTAAGCTGTTAAAAATGCTGGACTTAGTTGAGTTCTCTACTTGTCAACTTCTGTTTAAAGCGAGCAAAGGTATGCTGCCTGAGAATATTCAAAAGCTCTTTACGCATAAAGAAGGGAGTTATAACCTCAGGGGGTGTGGTAACTTTAAGATTCAACTGGTGAGAACCACCAGGAAGAGTTTGTGTGTGTCTGTATGTGGGGTGAAGCTTTGGAACAGACTGGAGGCAGGGCTCAAACAATGTCCAAATATTTATCAGTTCAAATCAAGATACAAAAAACTTATATTGTCAAAGTACAGAGAAGAGGAAAATGGTGTTTGATTGTGATAAGTGATATAGCGTGGTATACATTTAATGGATCAAGTGAATTAACCTCACGGATTATTATTATATGTGAGAGGGCATAAGCTACAACATAGTGAATAATGGAACCAAGTTATTATATTGTACTAGTATATGTATTATTGCTGGTTAATGATAATTGATTGTGATATTTGTGATTGATGTTATTCCTATTGACGTTATTGCTGCTGCTGTGGCTGTTGTTGTTATCGTTGTCATCATTATAAGAATACATAACAATCAATTTTTTTTTTTTTTTTTTTCTTCTAGAAACAAACTATAATAATCCAGATAAAGATATTGGTGATGATGGTAATATATAAATTAAAGGGGAACCAACATTTAGAGAACTTTAATATGTACACAAAATAAACGAGTATCCCACACTCAACACAACTTGTAGTACAGGGCAGGCAAGGGGAGCTGTGCTGCTCGAGGATAACCCCCTCTGGCTGCAGGCTCCCAATATTGTCTCTTTTAATGCACAGCAAAGGACACTTAGCAGAGAGTGGTCCTGTGGCTCGGGGGCGCCCCCCCTCTGGCAGCAGCTTCACAAAAAACACATTGGAGCCTCTGATGGACAAGGCACACCATCAAAACTAAAACTTGTTACCATGGTCACCGATCTGTGATTACTATATGTACTTCTCCTGAATAACATGGATTATATGTTATATGCTAACATAAATGATATTGTCTGACGTTAAACATTTATAATTATCTATAATTACTGTATGATGATGATGATGATGATGATGATGATGATGATGACGACCATTCTGACTGCTATATAAGCATGTTGCAACCACATAATTTAAAAGAATGAATTGGGGGTGGGAGTAAATAAGCTTGTCTTCTTCCCACTCCTTTTCGAGCTCATTTTTGTTTAATTTCTATTATTATTTTCTATTATTATTTTCTATTATTATTACTATTATACTATTATGTGTGTATGTCAGTGTGTATATGTATATATGTATATATGTGCATATGTATATGTATGTGTATGTGTATATATATGTATGTATTTTGTTTTCCAATTATAGGGACAAAACGTATGAATGAACAAGGCTGCTACAGCTTTCGCATGTACATGTTCCTGTATTTGTCTGGACCTGTGTGGAGGCACAGGGTATTTTTATTTGTATTGTATGTACTCGTACTTTATATACTTATACGTTGTAGACTCGAAATAAGTCTCTATCAATTGAGAAGCTCCGGTATCCCTTAGGATATATATGGGGACAGGAGTAGTATGCTCATTCAGAGCCACAAATCCCTCTGACACAAATGGAAGAAGTCAGCTGTATCAGGCTTTTTAGCCCCACAAGAAGCAGGCAATTTAGCAGATTGGTTATCTACTACAGGGGTTTCTAACCTTGTTTTCACAAAGGCATTCGGTTTGGTATCCTTTTCTTTTTCTTTCTTAGCTTTAAGGAACCAACAGTTAGTTGTAGCATGACCAGATTTCTTGCAATAACTGCAAACTAGACCACTTTTGTCACTGTCAGCTTTTACACTTTGATCAGACCTGTTACTGGATTTCTGAGCACCATCACCAGATTTGTCTTTGTCTTTGGGTGAGGAATCTTAGGTATCACCATAACCCTTTTTCTGAAATTGGGACCATCTATTATTACTGCTAGACTGAAATTTGGACTTATGTGTGAGAACATATTCATCTGCAGATTTGGCAACTGATTGCAAATTCAGTGCTTGCTTCTCATTAAGGTAGGTCTTAACATCATCTTTAACACAGTTCTTGAATTCTTCAACTAACACCATCTCTTTTAGTGAGTTGAAATCATCCTTGACCTCCATAGAAGTACACCAGCGCTCAAAGCAAACCTTCTTCTCATTAGCAAATTCCACATAAGTCTGATTTTCAGATTTCTTCAAACCTCTGAATTTCTGTCGGTAAGCCTCTGGAACCAACTCATAAGCTCTCAAAATAACCTTTTTGACAATCTCATAATCAGAGGAATCATCGGCAGACAAAGCCGAATAGGCTTGTTGAGCTTTACCCTTTAGGACAGTTTGCAACATCAGAGGCCAGTGTTCCTTTGGCCACTGGCAACTCTTTGCTACCTTTTCAAAACACTGGAAATAGTTGTCAACAGCCTTTTCCGAAAATGGAGGCACCAGTTTTACCTCCTGGCTAGCACAAAATTTATTTTCAGATTCAATTTTAATTTTTAGTAGCTCCATTTGTAGTCTTTCTTCTCTATCGAATTTCTCTAATTCAAAATCTCTCTGTCTTGCAAATTTTTCTAACTCAAATTCTCTTTGTTTTTCTTTTTCCTCCCTTTCTATTTTCTCTTCTCTTGCTAATTTTTCTAACTCAAACTGCCTTTGTTTTTCTTTTTCTTCCCTCTCAAATTCTCTTTGCTTTTCTTTTTCCTCCCTTTCTTTTTGTCTTTCCTCCCTTTCAATCTCTAGCATTTTTAATTTAAGTTCCATATCTATATTTGGATTTTCCACTGGAAACTGTTCCAGATCTCCGGGTGCAAACACATTTTCATCAATGTAATATTCAACTATCTCTCGAGCCAGTCTTGCTTTTCGCATGGCTGGTTTCACCTCTGTCAGCTCTAAATGTCTGCAAATTTCTAGCAGTTCTGTCTTTTTAAAAGACTTCAAAACCCCTACGGTTGGTGATGCCAAGAAATCATCCATTGCTGTTGTATATATATATATATATGTATTCAATTAAAAAAAATCAATTTTACAATTTGAAATGTTAGATTTTCAATAAATTACTCACAAAATGGTCTATCCCAGACCTTGAGCCCCCAATTTGTTATGGCCCCAATTTGTAATTAGATTTACAACGCAACAGCAACAGCAACAGCAAGGGATGACAGACACAGTTTTAACAACTAAAACACATTTAATTTTTCACAAAGACAATAATGACTAAACAACTAACAACTCAGACCAAGATTGAATTATGTACAAAACATAAATATTTACAATCCCTTTTCGTGGGGGTGGCTTGGTGATGTCCTGGATGATGAAAATGCTCAAACACAGGCAAAGAAATCCACAAAAGAAACGTCACAGGTCTTGAACAGAATGGCAGGTCTGGTCATCTTCTTGCAATTTCTCTCACTACTTTACTGTCTCAATTCTTTTCCTTATGTACTCTTTTGCAGACCCCACCCACATTTAGACCTCTTTTTTTAAATTTTCTGAGACTTGCCCCAGACATGTCCAGGACATGTCTAAACATGACTCCAGTCTGAGCTTAACAAAAAAAGGTAAATACTGCCATCTAGTGGCCTATATTCACATTACACTAGGTAATGCGGGCTTTCTAATTTTCCAGGAGTGTTCCAGATTCTGGTGAATGATCTACTACAAGACCTGCTGGGGCGCTTTGTGCGAGGTATCGGACCAGAACCAAATGCTAGAACAGGATTGCAAACAAAAAGGCTTTTATTGAGCAAAGGGGGTAACCCCCGCAGGGCAGAAGTCAAAATCCAGTGGGGCAGAAATGGAATCGTAACCAGGGCAGCAAACACAAAAATCGTCAGACAAAACAGATTCAGTACACCGGCAGTGGTTTGTAGGAGAAGCAAACTCATAAAGCAAAGGGCAATCCGAATCGTTAACAGGGCAGCAATCCACAAAATCGTAGTCGGGCAAAAAAGGGTTTGAACACACAGATGCAACAGAAATCCAATAAGGGCAAGCCAAAAAATCAGTAGTCGGGCAATCCAGTCTGAATCAGAGACACAAGGAGTATGAGGCGAGACAAATTGCAGCACAGGTAAACACGAGAAACAATCTGACAGAGAATGACTGTGAAGAGACACCTAATATACACTTCCAGGGAGATCACATGGTAAGAGACTCAGGTTCAAACAGTCAGACTGATTACAAGGGAGCAGCACATGAGGGAGAACCTAATCACATGCAATTTGGCAGAAGCCAAAACGCGAACAGGGGTCACGGGACGAACCTATACAAAGACATACAGCATCAGTTAAGGAGTTCTAACGCATAGATAATTAGAGAAAGGACATCGTGATCAGATGTGGAGTTTTCCACAGAAATGCAGCCCAGGAGATCAGGAAAAGAAAAGAGGCAGAGACTAGAACAGGGCGAGTGCTGAGAGCTTGTTAATCAATTAGTAAGTGAAACTATACAATCCCTTGGTGTTTGTTAGTTAGTTATTATTATATACAATGTTAGTTGGTGTTAGTAACTTCTAGCGAAAATTACAAACTGTTAGTATGATTAGTAATATTGAAAAGTAAGGTGAAGTAAGTAAACAAGATCAGAAGGAAGACTGAAATCCAGAATCCAATAAATCACCCGAAGAGTGACACGCAGGACTGGGGCTGTGAACAATGACAAGACGAGAGACCAGACGGGGAGACAAAGTGCAATGCAAAATGGAAAACATGGACCGGAATAAGACTATGGCAAAATGTAAACTATGGAAAAGTACAAACTAAGACAACATGAACAAACCAACGATAACAATACACAATGCACATATCCAAGAATAGTCAGACGTAGCAGAGTTCCAATACCAAATAAGGCAGAGAATCATGGCGTGACAGAGCAGAATCATAACACTTTGTGTATGTTTACCTCAACAACATTCTCAGAGAATTGCAGATTTTAAAAGCCATCCATGAGTTTCTTGTGGTTTATCATGCCTGATATGCGGATCTCCATGGATCAAGCGAAAGTCAAGGCTGTTACTGAGAAGCCAACCCATCTGAGGAACTTCAGAGATTCCTGGGCTTCACAAATTTCTACTGCTGGTTGATCCAAAATTATGGCTCTATCAAAACTCCTCTAACAGCAGTAACATCAAGTTGTCCTGGAGTGGAGACTGACAGTGCATTCCATTGTCCATTAAATCCATTAAAGACCTGATTCTTTCTTACACCTGCTCTCATTTGCCCTGACCCCACTCACCAGTTGATTGTGGAGGACGCCTCTGACTCTAACTTTCATACTTTCCCAAGTCTCTGCTGATGGCATGAAAGTATATACTCAGCAACAAAAGTTTCTGTGACACCAATATTGTTAATTATTTTTCATAACGCAATTATGAAATTGTCATACATGGTGATATCAGACTGAAACAGTACACGTAAACACAACATTGAAATGGAAATCATGAAAATGCGAGAAAATGACTTTGCACGTGAAAATGTGCGTAAATCATGCTTGTGGATGGCAACAAAAGAGAAGAATTTTTGGAATGTTCACATTGTGCCTGATGAACGACGGAAGCATCACTTATCGAAAACACAGCCATTTCGGATCAGGAACTCTACCCTCTAAATGCCAAAACTGTCTGAAAATGATCGGTGGAGGGCCATTGGGATGATTGAATCCGGAACCTCGCAAAGGGAAGTTGCTCGTCGCCTGAATGTCCACCGAAACACCATTTGGAACTTATGGCAGCGTCATCAGCAGACAAGACATGTCAGAGACCGTCCTCGCAGCGGCCGTTCACGAGTAACCACTCCCAGACAGGACAACTGGATTCGAACAACCCATCTCCGAAATCGATTCCAACCTGCAACCATAACTGCAAGAACGATACCTGGTTTGAGGCGACTGTCTGCACAGACAATCCGTCGCCGTCTCCGTCATTTTGGCATTGTCCCACGTCGGCCAGCAAGACGTCCAATACTCACAGTACAACACCGACGACTGCGTCTACAGTGGGCACAACAACATCGACGGTGGATCCAACGTCAGTGGGATCTTGTACTCTTCACTGGTGAATCAAGATTCATGCTTAACCGATGTGATGGTCGTTTACATGTATGCCGTCAACGTGGAGAACGTTATGCCAACAACTGTGTTCAGGAATTTGATCGTTTTGGAGGTGGTAGTGTCATGATTTGGGGAGGGATCACGGCTAGAAACAGAACAGATTTGCTTGTTATTGATGGAAATCTGACAGGTCAAAGATATCGCGATGAAGTGCTACGGCCATTGGTGGTACCGTTTTTGATGCAACATGGTCCCGGAATAACGCTGCAACATGATAACGCCAGACCACACGTTGCAAGGATTGTACAGCAGTATCTGATGCAACAACATGTCAATGTCCTGCCATGGCCAGCCAGATCCCCAGACATGTCCCCAATCGAGCATCTTTGGGACGAGATGGATCGACGTTTGCGGCGAGTTGGATAACCCGCCAGCTACACTCCAGGAATTGCGACAACGTCTACGTCAGATTTGGAATGACATCCCACGGCAATTTCTGGCACATCTGATTCGGTCCATGCGCCGGAGATGCGTTGCTTGCATCATGGCACGAGGAAGTCACACCCGGTATTGAAGTGTGAAGGTCACAATTGCTTAGACGTCAGACAAGTGCTTCATGACGCATGAAAATGACATTTTTCGTTTTGAGTGACGTTGGCACTGAAAAGTCAGTGTTTCTCCTGTTAAATAAACATATTGATTGCATTGAGATCTTTGCGTGTCATTTATAACATACACATAAATGGTGTCACAGAAACTTTTGTTGCTGAGTATACATGCCTTTGCCTACTACCAGCACTACCTTACAACTATTTTGTGGGGGAGCAAGAACTTCTAGCCTGTAAACTGGCCCTGGAGGAGTGGGGTCACTCACTGGAAGGATCTCAAATCTCATTCCTAGTGTGGACTGACCACAGAAACTTGGAATTTAACTGAAACTTGGGCTGGGTTGCTGTCAGCATTTGAGATCTGTTTTGTTGTTCCTCAGTCTCTTGTTTAGTTTTCAGTTAATTTTAATGTTCTTTATTGTTTATGCATTCACTGTGATTATTTTCTTGTGTTCACTTCTCCGTTTCAGTTTTACAGGTCTTTTTTTCATTTGCATTTCTGCACTGGCTTTTTATTCACTTCCTCTTAGTTTCTCCCCTATTTATTCTTACCAGTGTTCCACCCCCAAATTTCGTCCTCTTTTCTCCTTGGTTTATGAGGTTGCCTGTCCTGGTGTATTCTGTTTATGATGGCAACTTTGGCTGGTTCGCCAACTTATGATTCTGCTCTCTCTTGGCTTTGGCATTTTCATTATTTGGCAATCGACCCCTGGACTGTGTACTCATGAGGATTTGCATTCGCCAAGTTGTACTGAAAGTTGCCAGTGTGATACTGAACTGGACTTTTTGACACTAGTTCTCTTCTAATACAACCTGCGAAACCGAACTTCTGTCTGCGAATGGGTCCAGAGTCTGCACCCTGTCAGATATGCCAACATCATTTACTTGCTTTTTTATATTACAAAGCTCACCAGTTCACTCTGACATCACAAAGTACCAGTGAAGACCTGCTTTGCTTTAAAGAGACGACAACAACGCAACTACAAAAGCCACAACAAGAATCCTTTTGATAGCTTTCTTATGGCTCAAAGACTGATATTGCAGCACATAGCTAAGCATGGAACAGCTAAGCATCCAATTTGCTTTTGGTCCCCTACCATTAGGCTGATGAAAAAGCCTGTAATTCCTATGTGGCTCACAATATATTAAGGCAAATGCCTTCAGTCATTATTTTAACCTCATATTCATAATTTGAATGTGTTGGAGTCAAAACAGAGAAAGAAATTTCTCAATCCAAATTTTTATGGTTTTCACTGCGAGTGGAAAGCACTTCTGTTGTGGATCTTTCACAATAAAAAAAAACAAAATTATCTTTGAATTGTGTACAAAAATCACTCAGCTAATCGAGAACAAACCTGTCTGTCCAGTTTTGCTCTGAAGGTGAGTTCTTCTTTCTCTTGTGAAGGTAATGTAAATGGAATGAGTCTGGTTGTAGAGCTGTATTACTCTGGGATAAAGTATCAGTGCTGGTAATCTTCCTTGGATTAATGGCTTCTTTTTTATCTGCTGCGGCTGTTCTGCTCAGATGTCTCGACTGTGGAGGACCCTCCCGCTGGAATACTAATGACATCTCCGGCCGGCCTGAAATGAGCAGGATGCGCACCTCGGTTTTGGCAAATAGATGCCATCGCTGTCACATGTGCTTCCTCACTGCAATTGGAAGCAAGGTGTGGGTACCTGGGCTGTACTAAGCCAGTAAAAGCATTATCACCATGTGATGTGTCCATTGAATGGAGCTACTTCACTGTGCAGGTCTGTGTTCAGCTTAGTCAAGGTCAAAGGCCTTCCACGCCTCTGCTGAGGTTCTGTGCCAGTTTATGGTCTTTCATGTCATTTCAGCCCTTATATGTGTTGAGTGTATGAGGCCATGGTTTCATTGTGTTACCAGAGCTCATCATATAACTGGAGAAGATAACATATTTATATAAAACCTAAATTTGAACCTGTTCATGAACTGTTCGTCTACCCGAACTGATATCGTATACAACAAAACTAACTTTAAAAAAAAAACTGGTAATCACTATTACCGCACATTTCATTTGTTGACTTTGTTCATAAATGGTTACATATTCAAGTTTAAAAGTATGATTTATTGCAAATACATTTTGGGCATTCCAGAAATTGGTGAAACCTAGCAATCAGTGGTTCATCTAATGCAAATTACTGGGGTCCACTCTATTTTCTCTAAATTTACATCCAAGATATGTATTTCGCTTTTAAAATGCATGCAGTGCAGTAGATGGGCACATTTTGTCCATTTAACATTCATAATGTTCAAGTCACAATGCAAAATTACATAAGAGACACAGGAGTATCTTCATTGGGGAATATATCAATGTGACTTCTTGAGCTGTTCTCTTTTCCCGCCTTGCCCAATGAATAAGCTCCATTTTTCACATTCTCCTTGCAGCTGTTTCTTTCTCTTGCAAGTTAGATCTTGAACAGCCTCAGACAGTGGGCTGCTTTGGCATTCAGTGAAGCTGCATTGAAAAGAGCCAGTGTGCATCACTGCCACTCTGTCATGTTGGCCTGATATGACTCCAAACTGAAACCCAGTAACTCTCCTTTTATCTCCGTGTCCCCCGGCTTTTGTTGTTTGCACAGATTTGGCCATAATACCTCAATGTCGTCACTGAGGGCACATAAATACCAGGAGGTCCTATCGGAATTAGTTCATCCTGAGACAGAAATATCCTCAAATAAGAAAGCAGGAAGCCGATCTGGGAATGTTGGTTCATGTGACATGTTCCTCTGCCTCTTGGCCATAACACACACAGGCATTGTCTCTGAGCTTGATATTCTACCACCTCAATACTGGATTACCTCAGGTTAAAAAGCCCATTGCTAGTTGACAATTTACGAACCCTCCCTTAGTGGCAGATTCGCAAGCACACAATTCTCTCTGGGCTTTGAGCTGTCCGTGCCATTCAGCTTTCTGTTTTGTTCCTCATTATGGCTTCCTGGTTAGATAAGTGGAGATACCATTTTGCGCTCCTTCCTGCTGCTAGAAGCACCAGAGCAGACAGACCTTCTATGCAGCTTCTGCCATAGTCCAGAATATCTACTGAAAAGAGTGTCCTGCAAGAACGTTTAAATTCAGTTTTAAAAAAAGAGCTCAGTGTTGGTTGTTTGCAATTGAGGTTCTGCTCTTTTAAAAATAAATTCTATAGTGTAAATAATGAATTGTGCAATAATATCTAGTTTTTTTTATTTCAATGGAAAGTCATTGCACGTACATTCCTTGTATGCAAAAAAATGTCAGTGCAGTATATCCAAAATATGGTAGTGAGAACTAAGACAGACTATCCATACACAACACAGATGAGATTTTCTTGGACTGAACAACACAAAGAGAGGGAAGGGAGGGGAGGAGGTGGGTTGGGGAGGTTATTCAAGGGTGTGTGTGTGTGTGTGTGTGTGCGGCGAAGGGAGGAGGAGGAGGGGGCTGACACTTCCTTTGTGTTTTTGATGGACTCTGCCTTTATTAACAATATGCTACACTGTGACTGTGGGCAGCTACCATTTGTGCAGCAGAGGAGGGGTTTCCACCATCCACCTTGCAGCTGCTGTCTCAGATCTCAGAGGAGCAGTGCTTAGAGGTTTCCATCGCCCTCCAGTGGACACTGCAAGTTTCTGCAAGGCTTACCTGTGGGCCTGTTCCCCATGCGCACACCCTGAAAATCAATAACAGTTGTCCATAGATTTTACCATCAGCATGCATGTCCAAAACTGAAATTCACACCCCTTCAATGACCTTTTGATGCGATAAGTCCTGTTTTTATAGTACTGTAGACAAGATTAAATTAAACAAGAAAAATTAAATTAAGTAATAATAAAAATCCACCTTTTGTTGTTCATTACGAGAAAATACCCATACATTTGTGTGAAATGGCAACCAATTTCACCAAGAAGCATTCATCTGCACCAAAAATCGAATATTTGCGCGTACGGCAGATTCAGTAACGTCATTGGCATTTTAATAATTCATTTTTGGACAGTCTTTTGCGTCATTCGGCTCACAATAGAGAAAAAATACTTTCATTTGCGTTAATATGAAAGGCATTAACACTGTCTTTAAAGAAATTTGTGACAATCGACGAACATTAAAGGGCATTTAACATTTTTATCGCACCATTTGACTTTCAATAGCATTTCTGGACCGCGTTAGTGCAGATTACACAAATATTCACACAATTGTTCTAACAGTTGAACGTTCTTAACATTCAATTCACAAAAAATCTTTTTTCAATTGAACAGTAGCCTACATTTTGTTCATTATTTCATTGTCAGTGTGATATAAGATTAGGTATGCCCTCTCAATTAGATAATTAGTTGAGTAATCTTTATCATTGAGAACAGCCTATAAAAGCATCAAAAAAATTGTCTAGTTCATTCGGTTTATCAAAGTGCTTATACCTTTCAGAAAATGCCACAAAGACGCAGAATTCCTTTCGAACACAGAGAGAGGATCATTAGGGCATTTGAAAGTGAGATGGAAGACTATATTTTAGTCGCAGACACACTAGGAGTGAACCTATCCATGGCAAGAGGCATCGTAGCCCGTTAACATCAAAGAAAGCTTGATCCATGAGAGACCGAGAGGTGAGAGAAATGACGTCCTGGTGGACGATGCAATGAGAGCTTGCCTAGAGGAGATCCTCACTGAGAACTATCTTCTCACACTTGTTGCGATGAACCATGAACTGAGAAGACGGCTACAGGACAAACCCCAGATCCATGACCGGACTGTTGCTAGGACACTAGATGCCGTGCTGTTTCAAATAAACTGGCAAGATTCCTCCCAGCTGACAGAAACTGGACTGTTGCGCTGCACAAGCCAGTTGAATACACAAACTGGTTCATGAACTATGATGTCATGCGTCATTGTGTGTTCGTTGATGAATGCGGCTATAACATCTGGATTGCCTGACTGATCGCGGCAATATCGCCCATCAATGGACTTGTGTTCTCTTCAGCACGTGTCGGACGAATGAATGCTGCGCATTTCAATGACTTCCTGACACAGGCAAGGCAAAGTCTGGATCATGACGATTCGGTGATCTTTGTGTATGACGGAGCACCGGCTCACCGAAACCTGACCATTCCTGCCCCAAACACTGAGCTGAGAATGCTTCCTCCCTATTAAAGTCCTTTTCTGAGCATCGTGGAGCAGGCAATAAGCTGTCTGAAAGCAGCTATTAAGGCGGACATCTCAATGCCAGAAATTCAAAGACAGATGGATAACCGAGCTGAGGCCAGAGCCAAAGGAATCCCTTTGGGAGAGTTTCGATTGCAACTCCTGCTGGAAGCTCTGCACAGAAACCTCAATATTGTGACCACAGCCAAAAGCGTGCAGTGGTACCGCTTCATGCAGGCCTATCTGCCAAGATGTTTGAATAGCGAGATTATTGAAGGGTAAGCTCAATTTAAGAATGAAATGCTGTACTGTAATTCAACGATGCTTAATGTTCATTTCACTTTCGACTCTCTCATCGCATCATTCACTTGTGTGTTTCTCCCACCTCTCGGTCTCTTATGGATCCTGCCTTCTTTGATGTAGCAGGCCACAATGCCTCCTGCCAGGGATCAGCACACCCCTATTGCATGTTTGCGACCCAACTGTGGTCTACCATCTGACTTTCAAATGTTCTAATGAGCCTCTGTGTTCGAGAGGAATTCTTTGTCTCTGTGGGATTCTCTCAACTGTATGACAGTAATAATAAAACCCCAATTCTGAAACATACTCAGTCCATATGAAAACGCACCACTGACGAAATCTGGAATAGCTCCATGGATTGATATGTGAAGTATATACGTGTGATGCATTTGAGATAATGAATGATTGAAGAAGACATGTAAACATCATTCAATTTCATTCACGATAATGTTAATGCGCGAGAGAGGTTTAACTGGTGTAGGGGTCAAACAGGAAAGTCAATAACGGGTGTGACCGCCATTTGCATTGACACATGCGGTGCATCGTCGTCGCATGGAGTTGATCAGTCTCTGGATAGGGCTCTGAGGGATAGCATTCCACTCCTGAACAAGGGCAACCTCAAGTTCTTGGATGTTGTCCATCTGGCGTCGACGTGAAAGACGTCGTCCAATTTCATCCCATAAGTGCTCGATAGGGGAGAGGTCGGGTGACAGAGCTGGCCACTAAAGCACGGGGATGTTCTGCTGTGCAAGGTACTGCATGGACACCCTTGCAGTGTGTGGCCTAGCGTTGTCCTGTTGGAACGTGTGGACATCGTGGTGTTGGTTGAGGAACGGCACAACATGGTTCTGCAGCACCTGGTCCCGGTAGTAGACGCCGTTCACCCTTCCTCTACAGATATGGAGAGGGGTTCTGTGACGGTAGCTTATTCCACCCGACACCATAACGCTGCCACCACCCAACGGTTCGTTTGAACGACACAATCGGCGTTATAACGTTCACCACGTCTCCGCCAAACACGTATACGGCCATCTGCGTTCCTTAAGTGAAATCGTGACTCGTCAGAAAAGATGACACCGTGCCATTGTCGTAGTCGCCAATTCTGGTGCCTGTTTGCCCACTGTAGACGCTGGTTTCGGTGACGATCCGTGAATATGGGGCCGAAATAAGGACGTCGCGCACGCAGGCCTGCAGCTCGCAGACGGTTCGGTACGGTGTTGGGGTGAATGAATCCACGTCGTCCTTGGACTTGAGCAGCCGATCTTGTCGCTGGTAGTGTTCGGTCTCGGAAATGATCCCGTACGATCTGACGGTCCTGACGTGCCGTTGTCACACGTTGTTGACCTGGTCGAGGACGGTCCCGAGTGCTCCCCATTTGCAGAAACCTTTGATGGAGTCTTGCGATCGTTGTGTGTGCGCAGTGTAGTCGTCTGGCAATTTCCCTGGTGCTGGCACCAATTTGAAGCATGCCTATGGCACGTTCACGTTCAGGGGCTGTAAGTCGTGGCATAGTGTCGACGTTTCACTTGTGTCAGTAAAGAAGTGAAATTTTATTCGGATTCACATGCTTTTAAAGGCAATGTGTGCATAAATTCAGAGTGAAATTCATTTTTCCTGTGGTGTGCGTACAAGTTGCGTTTTTGCAAAAAATTGCCTAGCGTTACAGTTAACTTGAAATTCTCGCATTTCTTGCACCTGGCATGTCGGGTGATGTCAGTGTAGTGTTGTTGTTTTATAAAAATTATATTGAAGTTCATTTTAACTTAAATATTGACTTTTTTCAAGTGGTGCATTTTCATTTGTACTCAGTATACTGTTGGGACAAAGTGTGAATTATGAATAAAATCAAAACGCGATGACTTTCTTATCACACCAGCCAGTATTTTATTCACAATAGAACAGCGATAACATAGCAAATGTTAAAAATGAGAAATTTTACAATTTTATCCACAAAATGAGCTCATTTTAAATTTGATGGCTGCAACAGGTCTCAAAAAAGTTGGGCCAGGGGCCTGTTTACCATGGTATAGCATCCTCTCTTCTTTTAAACACAGAGTGGAGGCATCTGGGCATTGAGGAGACAAGTTTCTTGAGTTTAGCCAGTGGAATTTGATCCCACTCTTGTTTAATGGGGGCTTCCAGATGCTGGAGACTTTTGGGTCCCCTGTGACGGAATTTTAATTTAATTATGTGCTAAATGTCCTCAATCGGTGAAAGATCAGGACTGCAGGCAGGCCAGCTCAGTACACGGACTCTTCTACTATGAAGCCATGATGTTGTAATAGCTGCAGTATGTGGTTTTGCATTGTCCTGCTGAAATACACACGGCCTTCCCTGGAATAGATGTCATCTGGAGGGGAGCATATGTTGCTTTAAAACCTTTATATACCTTTCAGCATTCATGGTGCTTTTTGAAACATGCTGGTGTCCCACACCATATGCACTAATGTATCCCCATACCATCAGAGATGCTGGCTTTTGAACTGAACGCTGATAACAGAAGGGGTGGTCTGTCACATTTTTTACCCGGAGGACACAACGCCCATGATTTCCAAAAAGAATGTGAAATTTGGACTTGTCTGACCATGGGACACTTTGCCACTTAACTACAGTGCATTTTGAAAGAGCCTTAGCCCGCAGAACACGGCGGCACTTCTGGATCATGCTCAACAATGGCTTTCTTTTTGCAGTTTTAGGTGGCACCTGTGGATGGCATGGCAGACTATGTTTACAGACAGTGGTTTCTTTAAGTATTCCTGGGCCAATTTAGTAATGTCAATGACAGAATCATGCTGGTGACTGATGCAGTGGCATCTGAGGGCCCGAAGATCACCGGCATCCAGTAAAGGTTCTGGCCTTGTCCCTTATGCACAGAGATTCTTCCAGTTTCTCTGAATCTTTTGATGATGTTATGCACTGTTGATGATGAGACACTCAAAGCCTTTGCAATTTGATATTGAGGAACATTGTTTTTAATTTTTATACGCAAGCCTTTATACGCCAGGTTGGAGAGCCTCTGGCCATCTTTACCTCTGAGACACTCAGCCTCCCTAAGACATCCCTTTTAAAGCCAATAATGTTACACACCTGACCTCCGTTATCTTAATTACTTGCTAAATGTTCTTTCAGCTGATTGTCTTTATATATGAATTGCTTTTTCAGCCCTTTTTTTGCCTTTTTTTAACACAGGCAAAAAAGACCTGTTGCAGCCATAAAATTTGAAATAAGCTAATTTTGTGGATAAAAATGTCTCCGAAAACATTTCAAATGTTGAAACTGTTTTATTGTAAATAACATATTGGCTCGTGATCTGAAAGTCATTGCATTTTGATTTTATTCACAATTTATACTTTGTCCCAACTATTTTGGAATTGGGGTTGTAATAGTATCATAATTAATATTACCATTTGGCTGTATTAACGTTAATTCCGAAAAAATCTACATTGAGAAAAATGCAAACAAAATCAAAAAGGACTGATTTGAAAGCCCGTTGACCCTCTTCTACATCGAAAAAAGAAATAAAACATGCTATAAACTGAATTTAATTGTGATGGCTGGTGTTTCAAGACGCCAAATGCAGTGGCCGGAACGAAAGGAAGTACAGGAATGTAAGAGAAACAAACACAGATAAAATAGGAGAGAGACTCGTGCTTCCGAAGGAGATAAATCTAGTCCAAATTAAATAAGCATTGAATGAGATAGACTGTACGAAACAAAGGAAAAATCTTGGAAACCAAGATAAGACAGAGCCCCAGATGGTGACACAGAAAGAAGAAAGAGTAGAGGAAGATTCCCTTTTCTAACACTTCTTGTGATGGTGCAATCAGGAACCAGTCGCGAGAACCAAGCAATGCAGTAGATTTGGTTTTATTAATAAAGGGGGGAAACCCCCACAGGGCAGAAGGCAAAGGTACAAAGTCCACAATCCAAAAATCACAATCCAGTTTTGTGCAAAAAGAGAATCAAAAACCAGGGCAGCAATCACAGTACTCGTTGTCAGACAGAAATGGGTCTGGTTCACAGGTACAGGTATATCAGAGAAGCAAAGCTAAAATCCAAAAGGCGTAATCCAAACTGTAACCAGGGCAGCAATGATAGATCAAGGTCGAGCAGAAAAAGGGTCAAAGGAACACAGATGCAACAATAAATCCAAAATCACAAAGCCAAAAATCGAAAAGTCGGGCGGAAAGTATCACTAAGTAAACAAGGCGAGAGAAGCGTGGCACAAATAGACTGAGAGAACTATCTGACGAGGAAGTGCTGTGGAAAGACTCCTAATATACACTCCAGGGAAATCACATGCTACACAGAACACAGGTGCCGGAAATGAGACTAATTACAGAGGGTGGAACAAGAGGGAGAACCTGATCACATAAAATATGCAAAAGCCAAAATGCGGGCAGGGATCATGAGACAATCCTATTGACAAACATACGACTCCGGTCAAGGAGTTCAAACGTGCATAGATAATGAGAGAAAGGACAGCGTGATCAGATGTGGAAAATCTACAGAAATGCAGCAGAGGAGATTTGGGAGAGACAAGAGGCGGAGACTAGAACAGGGCGAGTGCTGAGCGCTTGTTAATCAATTAGTAAGTGAAACTATACAATCCCTTAGTGCTCGTTAGTAAGTTAGTATTATACACAATGTTAGTGTTAGTAACTTTTAGCGAAAACAACAAACTGTTAGTAGGGATTAGTAAAATAGAAAAGTAAGGTGAAGAAAGCAAACGAGATTGGAAGGAAGACTAAAATCCAGAAACTATTAAATCACCCGAAGAGTGGCATGCAATACCGGGGCAGTGAGCTGTGACAAGACAAGAGACCAGACAAAGTCCAATGCATGGTGGAAAGCAAAACATGGACCGGAATAAAAACTATGTTAAAAGTAAAACCTGGAAAAACAAAACTAAATCAATACATGAATTCTAAAATTACCAAAACACTAAACACATTGCAAAGAATAGTCAGACATGGCAATTAATCAAATACCAATAAAGCAGAAGATGGCAAACAGATCAAAACATGGCGAGGCAAATCAGAACATGAAAATAGCAAGGCAGGTCAGAACATGGCAGACAGCAGAATCACAACATTTTTGCAACTAATTCCTCAACACTTACTTCTCTAGATAAAGATTGTGCCGGCTACAGTGCAATGGTAACACTGACACTCTAGCAAAGGCAGCGAGGCGGAACTTGGGTTTAAATAGAGTCCGGGTGCCGCCCACAGTTGATGCTAGCTGGCCAAAGAATCCGATTGTGGGCAAAACAGAATTCTCCCGGACGAGAGTAACAAAGAAAGCTCACCAGCCTCCAAAAACCATGACATTAATAGTTTTTTTAAAAATATAAAATGTAAAGACAGCAGCATAGTCCAAAAAACTTGGCACTGTCAAGTGCTTCACACTGCGTTACATCACCATGCCTTTTAATCACACTGAAGACACCAATTGATCAAGTCTAGCAAGTTGAATTTTCCTTCATTCCTCATGTGCAGGTCTTCTGTGATACAATTACACGGGGTCTTTGTTGACATCTATTTAATTTTGTAACAAGTCATACATTTTTATTATTAATTGGAGACAGATCAGGACTGCCGGCAGGCCAATCTAGTACCCGCACTCTGTTTACTCAACCATGCACCCGTAATCTGTGCAGAATATTATTTGATGGTGTCTTGCTGGGAAATGCAGGGACGTCTCTGGAACAGGCAATATCCAGGTGGCACCATATGTTGCTCCAAAATTACATATCTTTCTGCATAAATGGTACCTTCGCAAAAATGCAAGTCACCCATGCCATATGCACTGACAGCCCCATTCTGTGACGAGATGCAGACTTTGGACTTGCTGCTGATAACTGCTTGATTAGCCCTTGTTATCATTGGTCTTTAGATTCTGGCTGTTATTTATTTATTTTTTCAAAAACCTCCGAAAATTATGACTCGTTGGACCACAGAACTTGCTCCACTTTGCAAATGACCAGCTCAGGTGATACTGAGCACAGTCGGCAGTGCTTTTAAAGAGTGTTCATGTATGGCTTTTGCATTGCATAAAAAAGGTTTAATTTGCGCCTGTATATGCAGAAGCGAATACAGTCAAATGGTAAAGGTGTATTAACACATGTACCAAGCCCATGTCATCATATCCACTACAGTCAAATGATGGTTCTTTAGACTGTGATGCCTGAGGGATCAGAGATCGCGCACATTCAGAAGTGGTTTTCATCCTTTACACTGCGAGATTTAACCAGATGCCTTCCATCATTGGTAATATTATGCACTGTAGATGCTGAAATGCACAAAATCTTACTAATTTGTCTTTCATGTTGTGTCAAGGGGATGGATCATCTTACTGTTAAGGGACTGCTATAGTGTATTCCATATAGTTGAGGGTGGGTGGACTTTTGAAATCAGTCCTTTTTGATTTTCTTTCAATTTTTTCAGAACTAGAGTTGTACTCCAATGCATTCAAGCCTGTGCTACAGTGTGATACCACAAATTTTGTTCTTATAAATTTGTCATTTTAAGATTTTAATGTTTCAGTTTTTTTTTTTTTTGCATCATCATTTTGATAATTGATTTTCCGCTAAAAGATGGTATACCATCTACAAATTGTATAGCCCCCCTACAGAGTCCTGATTTCAACATCATAACGACTACTTGAAATTTCCTTGAGAGGCTAGAGGTATAATCACTGTGCAGAACAACTCAATCAGAATACCCTTGTGTATTTCTGTAACGTTCTGTATCCGTCAACATGGACTCAGACGCTCAATGCCAGGACGCCATGAGAAGAATATTCCCCAACCAATCAAATTGTGCATCACTGACATTCAGGCAAGCCAAATGATTCAAACTGGAAACAAAAAGTTTCAACTTCTGTACAGTTTTATTCTTGATAGTACCACATAATTTATACGTTTGAACATGCACAAGCAAAACATATACAGTAGATACTACATTATCTGAGTGCTAATACTGACAGCAATATATTATTTACAAAATGTGTTAGTAGGAGAGGCGTTTTCACCAAGGAATGTCAGATTTATTTACCTGAAGAGTAGTGTTATGTATGAGTATTTTATGTACAGCATTATATTTCATTTGTAAATGGAGATTTGTTGCTCGCTGTTTCTGCTGCTTTGCTGGTCAGCTATCTATTTTGTTCTTCAGCACCCACTGGTGGTGTATCTGTAGCAAAACATGATCTGATGTAATATCATTTGAAATAGACTTGCGTTTTCTTGAAGCTTCTGGCACCTTCCTGCCTGGAGGGGGCGGGATTACCAGTAATGTTGCTAGTCTATATAAATACTTTGATTTTGGTCAGTAAGAGCAGAGCAGAGCAAGGCAGAGTTTTCGTTTTGGCAACAGAGTTACATACTGGCATTAGATAGTCCCCCCAGGAATCCGCGATTCCGCGATCACGGAATTTACCGCAGATTTCAAAGCCCTCCGCGGAAATCAAAGCAGTCCGCGGAATATAGGGCGAGGTATATAAAAAGATGGACGCAGCACCCTGGTCTGAAAAAAGAAGCCCATGTAGAAGTACCGTAGAATGGCATTCTATTTAAAGGCCAGCAGATGGCGACGTCAGTGGTTGCAGAAAGAAATAATATGCAATAGAAGGCTATGAGAAAACTATCCTACTTTCCCACCTGATTTTTCATTTAAATAATGATTTTTCACATCATTTTATGTTAGCTACAGCAAGTTTCAGGTCTCCTTCGATTTATCATGACATTCAATTTCATGAATTATGTTCCCATATAAACAAGAATAAAGTATAAAGCCAGAATATGCTTCTGGGGCATGGCTATCCTCTGGTCCTCGTCCGATACGGTCAGATCCAGAGCCACGTTCCTCCCCGGATCTTCGATTCACTTCTTCATCTGCGAACCAATGGGTGACATCACGGTAGCTTCATCCATCTCTTTATACAGTCTATGGTATGCAGTAACGTTTACAATATCCAGAGGATACAGTGAATAGTTTACACTTTGTTTAAATCTTTACTTTAATCTTTGGCACTTGTTCTGTTACTAAGCCTCGTTCACCCATAGTTTGGTGAAATGTTTTGCACTTTATAAGTTATGCAAATAAATCTGCTCAAGAGGGACAAAATGAATATTGATGTTGATTATTTTATAACCACAATGTTTTGCTGTGTTTTGGTATTGCAAATCATTTCATAAGAGAATTCTTGCTTCATTATTACATAAATTTGCTTTATAACTGGTCATTTTAGGTTTTTTTTTTTCCTGCGGAAAATCAACTTTCAAGCCGCGGAATCAAGAATTGCTCTCCGCAGAATCAGGTATGTTTTCCGCGGAATCAACACTTTTTCTCCGCAGATTCCTGGGGGGACTAATTAGTGTGTTATTAGAGGATTGAACAATGGATTATTGGTTGAGGTTTTTTTTTTTCTATCAGTGAAGAAAAAATTTGTTTTAGTTGTCATTGCTGGTTTTCTTTGTTGTGATTTTCAAGTCATAACAGGAGTTCATGGCATGTGCATTCGTGGCCAGACAAAACACAGTTTTTACCTCTCAGCCCGAAACGGGCACGAGGGGTATTGTCGTCCCTTCGGCGGGCGGGCTTCCGGGCAGGCGGGTGGCTGCCAATTTTGTCCGGGCGATTTCTCTGTAACCACGTGGGTTAGGAAGTTCATATTGCATATGTGGACTCCCCATGGGGGGTAGGTGTGCCTTTTTGAGGTTTTGTTCCAGTTTGACCTTTGACCTTGCAGCAATGACCTTCGGGGCTGAGGGGTATTGCCCGCTTCAGCGAGGCCCATTTTTTTTCAAATGGCAACTTCCTATTGGGTAACAGGTCGCCACGGTGTCTGTCAGAGTGACGGCCTGTATTTGGCAGGTTCCACAATATGCTTGCAGCCTACTAGCTGATTTTATCATTAAAAAAAAAGATTTTCTCACAGAAAGTATTGATGCAACTTATTTTCTTACTCTATACTGCTTTCTATTCCAAATATTGATAAATGTTTCATTTTCTTATATTGGAAAGCATTTTTGCTTTACAAATTCGTTTTACATCACCTTTTGCACATATCCGTATGTAGTGCCTTTCTTTCTATGCACAGACGTTGCCATTTTATTTACCGCTGTGAGTGATGATGATTCATTTGTCTTGTCAGGACAAGGGCGCGCTTAAAAATTCCTGATTTTCCTGTGAAGACAAAGAAGTGTGACTGCTGTTGGCAATCTAATCTCAGAATTTATTGGCTGAACAACAAGCTATGTGACTCATTATGCAATTCTCAGCTAATTTTGAAATATATTTTCATATTGACTGCAATTAATATTATTATGCAGAGTAAGGAGTGTCACCTCAGTGAAACATAAGTAACTACTTATTACAGATGCCTGACAAAACGCAGCAAAATGGTCTGACTCACTGCATGCCAATGCTTGTCATTTGTTTTGTATAAAATATAGATAATACTCTCAAATGGCAAAAGTACATTAAATGTTTGAGAACATTTTCTTGATTTAAAAACAAGAACTCATTAAAGGTGACATAGTAACTTATTTTCCAAGGAATATGCATATCTTGCCACAGACACTGATATTCACTGTCCATTGTAAATGAAAATCTGAACTTTTTCTTGCTTTCTCTCATGTGAATGCACAAAGAACCGTGATATTATACAAACATTTGTGACCTATTGCTGACCCAAGATGCCTTATTTATGAGATAATAAAATGATTACACAGAGAGAACAGAGCAGGTTGTTGCTGCACTGTCATTCATAGAATAATATGAGGAAATGTTTTTGAGATTCTTTGAAAATAATGTACAACTGCATTGGGACAATGCACAAAATGTTAATAAAAACAACCAGAAGTAATTTTCAAATTAATTTTACCTTTATGCAGGTGTATTATTGCCTTTTGAAAATAACTTCCATTTTAAAATGTGATGTATGCAATACATTTTGATGAAGTTGGAAAAAGTGCATGTTCACCACTCCATAGCATCACTTTTCCCTTTCATAAAACTCAGCAGCTGTTTTGGAACTGTGGACACTACTTTTTATATGCGCATTCCACCAGATGGGCATATATTATGATCGCCCTGTCCGTCCTTCTTTCTGTGAGTCCCTCCAAAATGTATTGCTCTCACTCGGCAGTTTACAGGTTTTGTTGGATTTGTTTGCCCGATGCGGCGCATGGGTATACAGTTTAGCACCGTCTGTGTGTGTGTGTCTGTCCGCACAGTTTAGCACCGTCTGTCTGTCTGTCTGTTTGTCTGTCTGTGTGTGCGTGTGTGTGTGTATCCGCACGACTGCTCGGCCACCACTGAAGCTAGGGTGACCAAACTTTGTGGGGTAGATGATCCTAGGGTACCCTGTCCAAATTTGCATTTTGAGGTCCAAAGGTCAAAGGTCAAGGTCACAGGGTCAACAAGAGGCGTGGGTTAGCATCTCTATAGAGTGCGCATCATCTAGTTGTTTTGTGGGTCAACAGTTGTACGAAGAGGATCTGTATAGATTTTTCAGACGACTGGAAAATTTTTGGTCAAATAACATGCCATTGACAAAGCTGCCACGGGTGTGTATTACCACGCTCTGGGTGGCTATCTTTGGAGTTTTGAACAGGAAAATTATTCCCATTCTTCCCCGGCAGTACCTGCATTCCAACGACAAAGCGACATTGGAAGGCTTATTGCCACATTTGGAGGGTCGTGCAATTGACAAAATGCGTGCGCGCCCCTCTGTATCAATTGCAGCTTTGCAGATGTGCAGGATGTCAACGCTAAATGGCAGGTGCTAGCTTTTGAACATGCCACTGATCCCACTGGTTGGGATGGCCCTTCTACCTGGCCCAGAGAACCTCCAGCTGAAAGGTGCACTCATCAGACCACAGGAGTCCTTTCTACATCCCCATCTGTCCATTTCAGATGAGCTTAAGTCAGAGAAATCGACAGTGCCCCTGGATGTTGTTGATATATGGCTTCCTTTGCGTAGTTGAGTCTTAACCTGCACTTGATGATGCCATGATTAGCGGTGTTCACTGACTATGGTCTTCTGCAGTATTTACAAACCCATGTGGTAGAGATTATTGCCTAGCTGTCACCTTGCCTTAAAGCGCATTACTTCTCCCAACTCGTTCCAATTTACAGTTCTTAATTAGCAACTAAGCGTTTATTTGTTCAGTTGCAAGGATCAATTCGTATAATTACTATTTTCCCGCAGCTTACTTTATTGTGCATTGCAATAGTAATCAAGCATTTTTATATCCACATTAATGGTGACATAAAACATCAATGTCTTTCAAAGCTGCTGAATTCTCATAGCTCACAAAACTGTACAGTTTTCAATGTGTAAGCGTCCGATCGGCTTGTCACGCTTAAGAAAATACTAGTGACTCTTTTTATCCCCACGACATTCAAATGACGGGGATATATAGTCATCAGTATGCCTGTCTGTCCGTACGTTCGTCTGTAATCATTTTCCTATCCGGAACATATCTTCATAACTATGCATCTTAGGTTGACCAAACTTCACAGATATATTAACCAGTATTAACCACAGAGTAGATGTGCCTTTTACTATTTTGAGGTTTCTTGATTTCTTAATTTCTGCGGTTTCCATGGAAACGTGGAACTTAGATTGACTTTGAAGGTGTCTACCTTGTCCGGAGCACATCTCATAAACGGTATGGCCTAGGTTCACCAAACGTCACAGATATATTGACCACTATGAGTAGATGTGCCTTTTACTATTTTGAAGCTTCTACATCATCTAATATTTGAGGTTTCCATGGAAACAGTGAACTTAGATTGACTTTGAAGGTGGCTACCTTGTCCGGAGCATATCTCCTAAACCGTATGGTCTAGGTTCACCACACTTCACAGATATATTAACCAGTATGAGTATATGTGCCTCTTGCTATTTCAAAGCTTCTAGATTATTTAATTTCTCAGGTTTCCATGGAAACATTGAACTTAGATTGACTTTGAGGGTGGCTACCTTGTTCGGAGCATATCTCCTAAACAGTGTGTCCTAGGTTCACCTAACTTCACAGATATATTACCCACTACGAGTAGATCTGCCTTTTCCTATTTTGGAGTTTATTGATTCATTTTTCTTTCGAAGTTTCTATGGAGACAGGGAACTTAGATTGGCTTTGAGGGTGGCTGTCTTGCTTGGGGCATATCTCCCAAACCATATGATCTAGGTTCATTAAACTTAATTCACAGACACATTATCCTCTATGTCAAGATGTTGAATATGAATACATGAATACAGGATCCGTTTACGTGACCACTAGTGATCATGACATCTCTTCTCACACATGCAAACTCTGCATTCTAATATCTTCATCATAAAAGCTGAGCTACGATTTGTGGGGATCGGGATATGTCATTTCCAGATGACTCTTGTTTATGCTCTTCTGAGGTTTTCCATGGAAAGATGATGCATATAGTGATCATGTCTGGACTACATATTCATAGTTCATAAAATATCATGTTTTCTGAGATATATTCTTCGCAAATTACTGTTCTACGATTTTGCTGGGGGTCGGGGGGATATGCCATCTCCTGATGGCTCTTGTTTTGTCAGACGCTGTTCCATTATCTTGATGTTGTAGCATTTTTTTTTTTTTTGGCTTCATCTAGGCTATTGACCACTCCCTAAAGAACAAGCGCCACTGTACACATCACAAACAGCTCAGTGTTTATTACTGAAGTCTGTGGCGCATTCCCTTGGCACAAATCAGGATTACGATACCATGCGCTTTTCTTTATTTCCACTGTCCCATTGGGAAAGCAAGAAAAATCAAATGATTCTTCAATTTTCTGCAAATACAGTACATACCACGGCTGTACATTTTGAATGGCACTAAGTTTATACAATACAGACCAAAAGTTTGAGGCCATTCTCAGATTTTTATATCCCCGAACGCTGAATGGCGTTCCGGGGATATTATGTTTTTGGTCCGACCGCCACCGCCGCCGCATGACCTGTTAACGCGATAACTTCAGTAATATTTAAATTAGAAATTGCAAGATTTGCATATAAGTAAGTATCCTAAAGAGGAAGAACTGATTCGATTTCGGACAATTTACAATTTGTAGATTGGCCACCAGGGACCAAAAACGAAAAAAATCACTGTTTTTATCATATCTCTGGAAATATTTGTCCGATTGACCTCAAATCAAGTGCAAATGGAAGGTCATGACCTGAGGATGTGTCCCACGATGACATTATACCTGTTTGGTTCAAAATTTTACACAAGGTGGAGCTTTGTCACATAAAATTCACCATTTTTGCCATATCTGTGGAACTATTTGTCCAATTGACATGAAACACATAATGACATCATTCATTCAATATTTTGCCACCAGGTAGCGCTTTGTGATGGAAAAATACCATTTTGGCCATATCTTCAGAACCATTTGTCCGATTGACCTGAAATTAAGTTCAAATGAAAGGTCATGACCTGAGGGGCTTTATAATGTATTGGGTCTATTCAAGGATTGGAGAATTGGAGGGCGTTCGGGGATATACCCCAAGCAGTCGCCTCTGACGGCATAAGCCTAGTTTTAAAATCTAATCAAAACACCGTGTTCTGAGTTTCATTTCAGTTTATTGTGATTTAAGGGGCCAAGACAGTTTCAATACATCATACAGTCACGTTTCCAGCAAGGATTCAGGCTTAACAACATTTTAGATTCATCGATATAGCCACCCTAAGCCTTGATCACTGCCTCTCAAATTCTTGCCATGCAACTATGCTGCTGGCAGTGATTCCCATGCAAATTTCAAGTGTTCAAACAAATGTTTTTCCTTTCTAGGGTTGGAGGACCGGACCTGCCTATCAAGTTCATCCCATGCCAGCTCAGTAGGAGAAAGGTCTAGAGACTGTGGTCGTCAAATCATGTTTCTTAAGACATTCCTCTTTTGAATTAATGTAGTTCTGGGAAAGCTTTGAAGAATGTTTGGGGTCATTGTCTTTTAAAAAAATCTGAGGGTGGCCCCAAACTTTTGGCCTGTAGTGTAGTTTTTAATTCGCATTTTACATACTATCCAAATTCTTTCGGAATTGAAGTGTAAATGAAAAGATCGGTAAAAATTCTGTTATTATCTTAACTCATTTGAACATACATTGAACAAACTCTTGTTTTTGTTCATACACTCGCATTTTTCTTATTTTGTTCTTACCCTTTGATTTCTGGGATGCACCAGTGTTTTCTTATTTTTGCTTTTTTTTAGGTAAGAGAAAATTTTATGTGTGGTCGAGAGCCCTCTTACCAAGATGAGAGAAAACAGAAAACTGTTATCTCTGTCCACAAATTGTCCAGTGCACGGAAACACAAGTTTTAAAACCTAAACATTAAAAATGCATCACATAATCAAATTTCGATTGTTTCATGTTTTCGAGGAATTATAATGATTTTATTATTTATTTCTTGGGCTAAAGAGTTTGGCCAGATGATCCTAATTAGGACTAAGCTTGTTATGATTCTGCCTCGTGAGCTTGTTTGTGCATTTTTTCCCTGTGTCTCTTGGTATGTATTTCAGCTCCATTCCTGCTGTCTGACCATCTATTCCCTCCTGCCCTGACTCCTGTGGTGTCGTATGACAGCCTTGAGCATGCCTGAGTCTCGTTGTCCAATCATGTTTCCTCTTTCGGTTTCGGCTTTGGTATTTCATTCATTGCTTCTACGTGTGCATAATTCTGGGTCTTGCAAAACTCTGAGTGAATGTATTCTCTGATAGGGCCATTACTAACCGTACTATCCAGCACTTATTTAAGGGTGTGTATATAATTTGTCACATATTATTAAACTAATTTACTCATTAGCGAGTGTGAGCACTTCTAGCTTTGTAAATTCCTTCCTAAGCTTTCCCTGATTAGCTGTGTTTAAAGCTATGCTTCCCTTTTCTGTTCTTGTGGAGCTTTTTACTCGTCACGTTTAGATTACCTCAATCTAAACTGTCTAGTTTGATTGATCGTCTTGGCGTCTTGTCTCGAGTCATTATTGTTTACCCGTTCCTTGTTACTTTGTTCATTAAACCCATGCATTTCTCTTTCCCCTTGAGATTGCCTTCCATATTCCCCGCCTCCTCCCATGTGTACTTAAGCAGGGAGGATTGAAGAGACCTTCAGATGGGACATTGTTTTGTTTCCTGAGTTTTCCCCTGGCCTTGTGTTACTGCACCCACATTTTTACCTTAATCTGCGTGGCATTGACAATCTCAGTTCCTGTTCCTGCCAAGCATTTCCGTTGTATTTTTTAGTTCACTGTTTTCCCCTTGTCTAAGTTTTCGTGTTCCCGTCAGCTTGTTTCAGTGGTTTTATTCGAGCCACTCAAGGAGTGTGTATTTTCCCTCTAGGCAGGAAGATGCCAGAAGCTTCTAGAAAACACTAGTCTATTTCAAATGATAATACATCAGATCATGTTTTGCCACAGACACACCACCAGAGGGTGCTGAAGAACAAAATAAACAGCTGACCAGCAAGGCAGCAAAAACAGCATGTAACAAATCTCCATTTATAAATGATATACAGTGCTTTACATAAAATACTCATGAGTCCCAGTTCATGTTTTCAAGCAAAACACTGCCTTTTTATCTTTGTTTTTCCATTTCTTTCAGCAGGACAAATGAAACCATCTGCATGAGAAATCTCAATATTTTTGGGGTGCGTGTTGTAAAAATTGTGCATGTGCAGTTATTACATCAATTGGTATTGCACCACGTGTTTCTCGGTTATTTGTGGTCTTTTGTTTCTCTGGCCAGTAAATTGTGAATGTGACGTTGAATCTGATGGATGTGCCCCTGAGAAAGCGCACAAAGATCGTGACTTTGCACAAATACATCAGCGAGTCATACAGGGATATAGCAAGTACAGTAGAGATAAGTCTTTACGTTGTAAAAAAACTGAGGTCATATTATGTATTAATATGAGTAAATCGATATGATTCATGATAAAAGTTCAGTTGAAATTTGAAAAAAATCAATCATTTACCTTTTTCACTTCTAGTTTCAATTCATTGCATAAGGGTGTAATACCAATTCACATGCAATTTTGTGATAATATGCATTTAATGTGAATTCATAATAATTTTGTGATGTGTCAACTTACCCACCAAGCATTAAAGTGATGTGATTTGCCTGAGGTCCAGTGTATGCCCAGAACATTGCATGATGAATATAGAGCAATCAAAGTATGTAAAAAAAAAAAAAAAACCATAAAGCACCATTAAAATTGTGTTTTTCAAAAGTCAGTCAGTAAGTAAGTCCTACCTGCACTATCAGGCATTCAGATTGCAAAATGTAACTTTAGTGACTAACACATTTGTGCATGAAAACCAACCTTACAGATTTATCAGCAAGCTACATACACTCACGAGCACTTTATTAGGAACACTTGTGTATTTATGCAATTACCTAATCAACCAATCATGTGGCAGCAGTGCATTGCGTAAGATCAAGGAGGTGAATTTCAGGAACTTAAGATAATCTTCACATCAAACTCCAAAGTGGAGTGGAACAGTGGGACAGTGGGACAATGGTTGCATCGGTTCTCATTTTAGTAAATTGTGGCCAAGTCCTCATGCAAAGCCATCATTCACTCGTATAAGTCTGAAAGATGCAGTCTTGCATAATGGACTTCTCATTAAGCCAAGTTCAAGCCCACATACAATAAGGATGAGCTTCCCACTTGTGCTGCAGAGATGACATTTGAGCCCTCACCTACCCTTCAGTAAAAAGGTAAAATCCCTAATTTCTATTACCAGGGTTTTGAGTTTCCTCAGCAGTAATCCAGTGAATTTTCAGGAGTCAGTGAAAGATCAAGCTTACTTAGTCTGCAGCTTAACAACCAGGCATGAAACAATAGTGATAGTGTTGCATTATCTGTTGCTTATAAAAACAATATTGCATGTAGTGTTGCATTATCTTTTGTTTATAAAAATTAGCACAGTCCAATAGCCCCCCAAGTTTCCAAGCAGCATCTCCCATTTTGCCGGAAGTAGAAATGTTAATTATAAATCAGAAAAGGTTGGGACAGCAGGCCTGGCTCTAGGCATGGGCACAGGGAGTCAATGTCCCCCCAAATGTTCCGACTACCCAATCAAACCAACCCAGCTTCATCCCCAGTGGTGGAAATCCTATTCTTGCAGTCAAAAAGGCTCTTCACCTCAAATATTGACGATACTAGGTAGATTGCAAAGCAACAAAGTCTGCTACAGATGGTCTAATATGCAATACAGTATATCCCACTTTATAAACAGTAGCAAAATCAAATAAATCTCTTTAATAGTAATCAATCAATGTATGTTTAACCCCTTTGCGCAAATGCCAAATCAAGCCCATCCTTGCCAATTCAGCATGACCCCCTAAGGCTTTAAAAAGCGCTGGCTGCATCTTCTCTGCGGTTGCTAAGGAACGCTTCTGTATCTCATTTTGCGAACATTCTGAACAATGTTAACGGCTGTTTAGGCACAACCACCGTTTGACCT
Organism: Gymnothorax reevesii; assembly: GCA_029721435.1. NCBI lineage: Eukaryota > Metazoa > Chordata > Actinopteri > Anguilliformes > Muraenidae > Gymnothorax > Gymnothorax reevesii. The sequence continues at coordinate 44,199,629 of CM056583.1, read as the reverse complement.
GGTCCAATGGCCAATTTCATCATTTATGTTTTTGTGCTGGAGGGAATTTTTGGTGTTTGTATGAAGGCAATATAAGTCTGCTATATTACCACAAGTGAAAAGTGTTCCTGGTACTGCCAACATACTGGCCAAACGGTCAGAATAAAAACTGTCATATGGAACACAAAGTCATTTAAGAAAAGGGATGGTGGTATTGGATGAGATTTTACTGTCATGGAGTTGGGATGGGGCAGAAGTTTTTTTCTGGTAGTGGGGTGGGACCAGAGTGGAAAGAACTCCTGTATTACTCTACATTTCTAACTGGCCAGCTATGTTTCCAACAGCAAAGCTGGCACTTCAAAATAAGAGTGAAGAGGTTGTTATGGACAAGGACACATTTTACAGAAAGCAAGCTCAACGACGTGCCCTCTGTGTTACCTTTTGTACCGTTTGATCAGCAACCTAAAATTCTCATTTGCTAGCAGTTGTTGTGGACTGGAGCAAGCCAGCAAACAGAAAATTTTGCAAGCTGTTTAGCCAATATAGCCAAACCTAACCATTTTGGCACTGCCAGCTTCATTTCCGAAATGTTAGCTCGCTGATTGTAATGTAAATTGCCTGGAGCAAACCGGAAATTGGAAAAATTTGTCCAGAACACCATTTTGTGATCATTGTAATGACTTACAAGAAAACAACTAACATCACCTTGCTAGCTTTCTCAGTCAACTACAATGCTAAAGGTTGTCCTTTCTTCTCAAGCAGCAATTTTGAGGATAAAAGCAACTCCAGATTAAGGTTACTTCCTGAGTCAACCAACTCAAAAATGGACAGTATTTACTGCATCATTCAGAATTCATTTTGGAGGACAACCCAGAAATTCCAATTGGAGATGACGATGCCCTCTGGAAAACATAGATTTGTTCACTCATTTGCTAGTATGTCCACTTTATCTGAGTTTGCAATGGTCCATCGCCACTCCCTCTTCTGCGCTATATCTGCAGGTGAAGAATGAAAAATTTTGCCTCTAGCTTTGGCCTTTTGTCAGCCCAAAAGCCCACTGACGGAATTATGATGACGACTACTCATCTGCCCAGTAACGTGAATGACTCTCTATGCAATTTATTAACAGCTGTACATCCAGAACCATGGTCATGCTTTACGTTCAGAAATATTTTCATATTATGAAGTTCCCCCATCCTCAAACAATTAGTAAGAGACAGATTCATCAGAAAATTAGGCTTTATTGAGGCATATTGATAAATATAAAGCCGAGTTCTGTTTGCACAAGAAGAATTGATTTCTTACTTTTCACACCCTGTTTTTATACCTTCTTCACAAGAATTGTCTTCCAAATATGGTGTTTCCGCCCTCTTGCGCTACAATGGTTCAATAACGTAATGTTTGCCTCTTACTTGTCTTTCAATGGTACAGTCATGTGGCGTCTGCATTTTACTTGTTTTTCTCTTTTATCATTAGTTGGCATCCTTTGCAAAATAACAACTTCAACCCTTCTTCATTGTTTAAGAGGACTTTCATACTGAGAGGCATTAAAAATGCACAATAAAATATACTGTTTTAAATAGTGGTAAATGGTTTCTTTCAGAGTTGCCGAACACGGTCTTGGGGAACTGTGCTTTTGGTAGTGAGACTTTCCCTCACTGTTGTCGTTACATTGGCAGTCAAATCAGCAATTTTATGCATTATCTGACATGGCAGAAGACATTTTATGGAATGTGTTTTTGTTGGGTCACAGATGATGCAATTTGTCAGGGACGATAGCTGACCCATCTGGTCATCCCTGCAGTCTGGATACAGCCATTTAATGGACATTAATGCTTCCAGAATCTTTCCTTTGAGACTGGCCATCATTCAACATTCAAAATGTTTGATTCTTCTGAGATTCATTTGTTTGTGGCATTTGAAGTGGGAATGATGTGACTTTGTGTTTTTTTTATTGGCCCTGATCTTCAACTTTCCATGCTAAAAATTATTTCTCCCAATGTGATTCACGACCATGATCCAGGGAACTGTGCAGCACTTAGATAATCATAATGTGTTAAACCAAGAAAGGATTCGAAACCAGACACTTCTTGACATTTTGCAATGCTTTCCATACCTGATGGTCATCAAGTCAATCAGCAAAAGGAAAAAATATCAGTTTTCAAATTAGACAATAAAAACCACTTTGCGTTTTTAATTCCTCTCATTAGAGTTGGGTCACAGGTCGTCCCAGAGACAGGCAAACAAAAACACTGCCAACTTGCCTTGAAAACTGCAACCAAAAGATAAAAACCCTCTTCCAGTGCAATATTGGAGCATGCAGAACTATATAATTTCTGATGAATGATAGTGAATAATGCTGATGACCGAACAGATTTTGCCTGAATCAAATGAACAGATGTCAACCAAGGCTACAGAAGCCGTGTGTGTGTGTGTGTGTGTGTGTGTGTACTGCTCATGTGTGTGTGAACGCGTGTGTATGTGTTTCTGCTGCTTACATAATATGGTTACCGATTATGATTATTCATTATGGTTATTAATTATGGTCACTGATTTACCGATGAATATGATAAGAAATACTGAAATATAATCCAACACCACAACTTGAGGGTGCATCCAAAACACGTTGTTGGCATTAAAATGCGTCATATGATCTCTACTTAAGACATCAGGACTGCAGTAAAAAGATATGTACATCACTTTCTTTGCAGATATCTGATTTATAAAAACAAACTTGACATTTAAAAAAGGGAAATTATTAAGATTATGCACAATCTTGATAAATTCCAAGTCCATCCTGATGAAATAAATGAAAATTCCATGCAGTTTATTTTACCCATAGGTTTATAAGTTAGCTTATTTTCCAAAAAATGTCTTTTTTGTGCGCATGTATTATTTAGGCATGAAATCCACGCAACTTTTTTTAAATAAGGCCCCTGAATCGCTTCCTCTTCTTACCCAGCCATACCCGAGTAATGAATGTAGAATGCGGTTTTGAATTGTATTGTCAAAATATGCATGAGTGTCTTATTGAAAGCAAGGGCAAGTTGCTCTCACCAAGGGCACTGACACCACCCCAGAGCATGGCTTCTTTGACCTGTTGCTGGTAACAGTCTATATCAAGGGTGGGCAATCCTGGTTCTGAAGGGCTGGTGTGTGCGCAGGATTTCATTTCTATCAAAGACCCTGACTAATTGAGCTAACTGGTTGCAAACGGAAATATAGATTTGTGCAAAGATTTGATCAAAGAAAAATGTTTTATTTAGGGAGGCAAGAACAGCCTTTGGTCATTCATGATAATTTAAAGAAATGCACCTGAAATGTCAGATTGCATAAACAGTTTGGCTAATTTAGATAATGAACTAATTAAAAGCCACAAGTTGGTGTGAAAACCAAGGACAGATACGGCCGTCAGTGCCCACCTCTGGACTAGATGGTCCTTTTCTTCTATGGTCCAGAGCACAGTGTTCATTTCTTCCTCCAAACACCTGAAATACTGATTCTCCTGACTGCAGTACAAGCTTCAGTGATGGTCCATCAATGATACTCCAAGTCCAGACAAGTCAAAGTGCCTCTGGACACCACAAACATAACTTTACTGTGCAAAAAGGAAGTCTTTTCACTGGAATTTGTGGATATAGCAATATAACCCTGAGTACAAGTAGTTATACATCTACTAGATGTATGACAGTTCTTGGTGCCATACTGCCCAAGTGATCAGAGGTCACAGGTATCCAGCATAGGCTTGTTCTCTTAATTCACAGAAATTCCTCCAGATTTCTCGACTGTTTTAATCATGTTATATATTGTAGAGGATGAAAAAGCAAAATCCCTCCATATCCTTCTTAGAGGAACAGTGTTTTAAACCTTTGAATCATTTTTTTCAGATATTTGTGGGCAAATTGGAAATTCTCAGCACATCTTTGTTTAAACCTTTTGATTTTTTCAGGCATTTGTGAGCAAATTGGCAATTCTCAGCACATCTTTGCCTCTGCAGGATTAGGCCTTTCCTGGATAATGTTTTTATAGAAAATCATGATTACAGTCATCTGCTGATATCAACAGGGTCAAATCATATCAGGATTAAATTTTTTGCCACATAGTACTGAATTGCTCCCATTCCAACTTGTTTTGGAATGAGGGTCACTGGAATGGCAGGAATGAATGTATAATTACAAAAAAAATGGACCAGACAGAACACTAATCTTTTTGTCTTCATACTGTCAGCGATGAAACGCAAGTCCAAGTAAATTTAAAAATAACTTCAGTTTTATGTGAATTTTCCATATCGTCCAAACTTTTCATAAGTTCTGGTTTCTGAATTACAATATACATAAATTCTAACAATTCAAAGTTTTTTGTATCATTTGAAATTCTCCTGCCCCCTTCTCTACTTTAATACGATGTGCATCTTTTTCTCATCAGTAAAGGCAGGTATATAGATATACCAGCACACTTTATAAATAATTCTCATACAAATTTTACAAATAAAAGTGGTTCTAAAATCATAATGTAAGGATGGACAAGTTCAACAAGTTTTCATAAAATCTCTGAACTTTGTTAAAAAAAAAAAAAATCCCTTCAGGTTTATTTCCTTGTCTTCCAAGTGAGTTCGGCATTTTGATTGGGCAACACATCCACTATAAACAAATCCAGCCAAAAAGAAGCTTATTTCTGCCATACAATACAACATTACTTTTTAACATGTGCATGAATGTGTGTCACAAAACGCACTCAGCTCCAACAGCAGGAACTACCCTATATTGTTTCCTTGCATCTTGCATTGTAACATAAGGCTTGAGGACAACTGAAATGCAAGTAATAAAAGATTTATTTTTCAGCATTCACAAGAAAATTGCAACATACATGGCAATCCTTAATTCACCGGTGCAGTCACAACAAATAAATATTGATTTATAAAAGATACTCATTCTGTATTTGCCATGCCAAATCACCAAAGATACAATAAATACATTCACAGTGCCTTTTATATTTTCATAAACATCATAAGTATTTTAATCAAAACCTGTAAAAACCCAGTGCATCAAGAAAATTACAAAGTCATCCCCAAAATGTATGCATTTATCAAATATGAAAATATAGAAATTTTATTATAAATCAGCCCTCGGTCCTCATGCTTTTATTAAAGTGAAATGATAAGATTGTGGAACATGCCAGAGCATACTTAATCAGTTTTCTTACTACCTCCATCACAGTTCTCAGTTCTGTCCCCGCTCATTGCTCCGGAGTCGGTCGAAACTTCTCCGTTGGATTCAGAGGCTGCTGAACCATTCAGGGATCCTGAACAAGCTTTCCCGTCCTCCTTGCGGGAGGCGCAGGTCTCTGATGAGGACCTCCTGGAAGGCACTTTCATTTTTAATGCAGCTACAGAGGCCTCGTCTTCCGACTGCCCTGCAAAAAGCGTACGGTATACAGCCCCTTCCAGAGGAGAGAACAGCCACGAGTGGGAACCAGACAGCATCATGCCGGTCTGTGGGGAGAAGAAGAAAAAAGCGATTGCTCCAAGACAGCACTGTAAATAAAAATCAGTTGATAGCCAGAGACCATTACTTGGGCAGCTTGTTGCGCTCCAACAGAGGACAGCTTTTTAGATGTAATTTGAGACTGCGCCATATGTATGTGTAAACAGTCTAAATTATCACTGTGGGCCAAAAGAGAACTACTTTGTCCTATGGCCAAAATCCAGAAATAGACATTTTATTAAATTTAACTGCAAAATTAAAAAGAAAAAATAAAATATTAGTCCATTAATATTACACATCTGTACATGGGGGAAAGTAGATACTGGGTACCACAGAATAAATGGAATAACAAACTGTAAGCCTTTATGTCTTTTGTAGTCTGCAAATGATTCTATATAGTGAGGAACAGGGACAGATCTTCTCCGGAACACCACTTCAGAACACATGAGCCCCTGGGGCCCTTTACATGCAGCCCACCAAGCAAGGCAGGAAGAGGTAAAAGGGGAAGGAAGTGGGGAAACGTAATTTCCTTTTGATAAGACGGTGATAAATTAATAAACACAGGCTAAATAAGCAAAGTTTAAGGAAGTTATAACAAGTTGATGTGCGCAATTCATTACATGTAGCAAATGTATTGAAATTAAATTCCTATATTAGGTTTTACCTTGTAACACTTAGGACCAAAAATTATGTTATGAAACATCTCATAAAAAATACTAAAATGATACTTATTCAAATTCATGATGTACCCAGATGAATGCAAGTAAATAGATCATGCACTAACAACAAAAAACATACTGCTGTAATCTGTAAGAATGAAGATTCATTGCTAAGTAACCAAGTTTAATACGTTTTCTTGCAGTTTGTGAATATTGTTGAGGATCTACATTGCCCAAAGGATGCCTGCAAAAACAAGTGGGTGTTGGCCGACACTGGACACAAACCTTGTTGACGACCAGGAAAACAGTGTAGATGAACATCAGATGATGCTTCCTGAGAGGGAGGTACTCGCACTGCTGCAGTGAGAATATGACTGCTCCCAACAGAGTAACCTTAGTGGGACTGCAAAACAGGACACAGATGAAAGGAGAAATGAGCTGGGCTTCATGATAACAGATCAAAAACACATTCACTGCTCATTATTTCCCCGTTTCACAGTATCCAAAGTGGCAAAGAACAATAAACCACTAAGAAGTCCGACCAAAATCGGCTCAAGTTAAAACAATAGTTTCTATTCAGCACATCTGAGCACGACATGCAAACCCATCTACACATCTTACAACCGGGGGCTGGCAACTAAATTTTTTTTATCATTATTTATTTTTCCTTTATAAGGAAATTGCTTATAAAACCAGTTATGCAATGACAATAGGGATACAAGAGGTACATGAATAGAGGCAATTGAAAAGAATGTTTGAATGAAATCATCATTATTGAAAATGGCCACTTCTGCTCTCAGCCAGTTGTTACTGCTATGATTTCCAAAGACAATATGGTCCAGAGTGTATTTGCATGCTCGCAGACAGCATATCACATCATTCTCCTAATATTTTTTTATGAGTGAAATAAGATGACGTTTCCAGTGAGACACTGCCGGCCCTTTTACAAAACGCTAAAGGTAATTTCACTTTCCCCAGATGTAATTTCCCCGAACATTAAAGATGTTCCGGTATTTTTTTCCGTGAAGTTCAGAAAGAAAGCAATTAAATGCATTCAAAATACACAGTGTAAGGTCTCAACTTTAATAGGAGAAGCAGACCAAGAAATAAATAACAAGTCTGCTACTTTGCAACAAAGGGATGAGACAGCATTTTCAGGACGATGCATGTTTTTTTTAATCCGCAAAAACAAGAACAGTGCAAACAGTTCAGTGGCCCAGGAAACAATCAATGCACATCCCATTATGTTACCTACATGCTCGGATGTACACTCAAATTAAATGCTTTTTTTTATATTTCTGACACAAACCAATAATGAAATACAGCAAATGACTTTTCAAATGTCCCAAGAGAAGGACCACACTAATCCTGTTTGAGATAAAATATTTACAAGGCTTTCCAATATTTGGAGTGTGTGTCTTTTTCTGCCTGCATGTTCTGTTATGCAATTGTATGCAGCTACCAAATTGCAGCGAGGGGAATTATAATAAAGAACTGAATTGAATGGATAACTTTTTAACCAGCTGAAGTTCAGAAGTGAGACTCACTATGACATCTTCATAAGCTCATTGGTCTCTGGTCTCCAGATCCCTCGCACTAGTTGCTCGAAGTGGCTCATCAGTCCACCTCCAGCACCTGAAATGGGTGAAGGAAATTCTCATGGCCCATCTGTCCCAACTGCCTCCAGATCAGGATGATACAGAATGTGCTCCAGTTGCCTCTGCTTCAGTATAGTTGAGAAATATGCTGAATGTCTGCATTGGCTTTGAAATTCCAGATATTAAATTGCAGCGCTTGAATAATCAACAGTGCTGCTTCAGAATGAAGAAAAAAAGCATAAGGGAAAATGGTGAAGACTTCAAATCTTTTACTTGTTAAATTATCAAGGTTACGTTAATTGATTAGTTTAAAATAATCATGTGGTGCAATGCAAGACATCTGATCTTGCAGGGGTAGGGGAGTGACAGGTTAGGGTGTAGATGAAGCAGTTGATATTATTATTTATCACATAACTGTAGTGCTCTTGCCATAGCCCAGCTCACAACATAGTTTTGACATTAACCAAGGAACATTATCACTTTCCCGAAAATTTCATTGACGGAGACCATTGAAAGAAAAAAAATGGAAAATTGTTTCACATTAATTCACACTGTCAATGTTTAGCCAAACTGAATGGAATACATAGAGTAACATCGCTTAACTCGGTATGGCTTAGCATGGTAGCCAGCTAGCTAAATGCCATTCTCATGACTAAGTTAACGTTACTTAATGAAATGTTTAGCGTGCTCGCTGTACTTTTCCATAACCATTATGTAACATTAGTTTATTAGCTAGCAAGCTAACATTAGTTAGCTACTCAGTTGACCGTGAATTTACAAACCGATGCTTGTTTAAATGTGAATGTCTGTGACTCAGCAGCGTGATGGAGTTAGTCCAATGCTGACATTATAATGGAAATTCCCATTAAGGTACTGGCAGAAATTACATTTGCCTTCTTTGAAATAATGCAATTAAGTCATATGATAAACAGAATCTTATACTCTTGGGTGTGTCATATGAAAGTTATAAAACTTGAATATTTTTAGAGTTTGTTGCTGGCTAAAGCTCGCGACAAATGCAAAATTTACTCATCTCATATCGATAATGACAAGCCTACTCGTGTCTGATCCTTTATTTGACATAGCATGACAAGAAACCTGTAACTATTAACTAAAAAATTATGAAGGTGCCATTAATATGGTACATAGCTCAATTTTTTCACCAAAAATGGATAGTAAAGCATTTTCTTACTGAAACAAAGTCAAAGCAATGCTACGATGGAGAGGAATAATTTCACAGCTGAGAAATCAAACAGCAATACCTTTGGCCCAACCCACAGCAATCATCACAAAAATCTTGTCCTTGTAATGTTTTTGGGCCTGCACAACTCCTCCCAAAACCTTCCATGTGCGAGTCACCTCCTTCATTCCAGACAGAACCAGCCGAATGGGCAGTAGGGCTGCTGACCGGTACACCAGATCCTGGGGGCAGTAGAACACCAAGTACCTGTCCAAAGGCACAGAACGGAGCCATTGGCATTCATGAAAGCAGACCCTACAATATGCTGAAGCTTTGGCATAAGTGAAAGCAGAACATATGATGAGCCACAGCTATCAGAGGTGGCCTCTTTTCAACACATACCAACTTCTTATTCCACAAATGTACAAGCATGAACACTGTAGTTTTTATATTTTATTAACTATGACACAACACCTTATTCCTCTTACATTATGTCAAGAGTTATTAAATATAGACTAAAGTGCAGTGAATAACAGTCTTCACTAACAGGCTGCACTACAGCAGATCCTGGAATCAAAATTTAAGACATTTCCAATCATATTTTAGAACTGACTGACTGAACATATAATCATCATTTTTGTGTAGTACCTTTGCTGGCCTGTTGCAAGTTACAAACATGAAGAATCATTCCATTTTCAGCATCATTCCATGTATAATTATGCCCAGTCTGCCCAAAATATGCAAGAAAGTCAAACTATTTAATTAAGTATGCATGGTCAGCGAAAGAGTTCATAGTTTATCTCCCTCAACTATATCCTGAACATTTGTCTTGATGTAAAACTACTCACTGACATATTCAGCAAGAAAGAGCTCCATTTCATTTTATCAATGTTTTCTTCCACTGCATTAAAATGAAATAGGGAAACACTACATTTCTCAAAATCACCACCTTCAAAAGCTGTCATATTGTGAAATTTCTGCACCATTAAAGGCTTCATACATGACTTCGTAGTTAGTGCCATCAACTACAACTGCATACAGAAATTTAAAAGCAAAATCATTTTTACCAGTGAATTTGCTTTCATCACTATTTGCAATGGTATTTTATTTTATTGTTATAATCTGGAGAGAAAGAGGAAAAAAACCATTTCACCATTTATTCTACAACACTTCAGGGAGAGGAACATGTCTCATCAATTTGTCTGATCAATAGAAACGAACACATGAAGACAAAGCCCTCTGTGCCTTTCTTCTGTCAAGTCTGAAATTGGAAGGTCTCAGATTTATTCGCTCATTTTCGCATTGAAGCACCAATTCCAGCAATGACCATTAAAATAGGACCACTACAACAGAAATATGGTGCTCAAAAGACATAATGCAGCCAACACAAAAAAATCGCAAAACCATGTCCCTGAACCCCCTCATGAATATATTATTGCACTGAGATGTAACATTATGATAAAGTTACAGTATTTATAATGGTATTTGGTACTGTGTATGTAGGGTATCAGAAATTATTTCTTTGGAACGTGAGGACACTAGATATAATAATGACACAAACAGAAATGAAATGATGATAATCAGCTTTACATAACATTAAAAGCGATGACATTCTTTACAATCACGCGCTTTCAGACTTTACAGCGGGACTGTGATGGATTGCCTGACAACTTGCGGTTGAGAAACAGGATCATCAACTCAGAATATCAACGGAAAAATAGCGGCAGTTTAGGAGAGGGGAAGATTTTCCATTCATCGTATCAGAGCTTAACATAATACTTGCAAACCTTTAAAATACCTTTTTACTCACATTCACGCAAACAGACAGAAATAATAGATCATGCCTTCATACTACCAAAAAAGGGCTTTCCAAATTTGGAGGAGCAGTAACACTGTCACGGAGCAAACAAAAAGTCTGTTAAAGGAGACCCAAAACTCTCCAGCAGCTGGAAGCCTGTATTAAAGAACAGTGGGATCAAATTCAAATGGCTTAATTCGAGAAACTTGTCTCCTCAATGCCCAGACGCCTACGCCATGGTAAACAGGCCCCTGTCCCAACTTTTTTGAGACCTGTAGCAGTCATCAAAGTGGAAATGAGCTCATTTTGTGAATAAAATTGTAAAGTTTCAACATTTGCCATGTTATCTCTGTTCTATTGTGAATAAAATACTGGCTGGTGTGATTTGAAAGTCATTTGATTTTATTCACAATTTACATTTTGTCCCAACTATTTCAGAATTGGGGTTGTACTTGGAAAAGTGCATCTAGGACTCACCAGAGAAGAGTGGCCAGCAGCACATTCCCATCATTAGAAAGAGGGGCTACCGGTGGTTCTCCCAGCAGCAGGTTTGAGAGAATTGCTCCACCAAAGCAGAAGATCATGGCGCTGAACCAGCAGGCAAAAGGGCTTCGTCGTGCAAATGTCACAGCCCCTGCAACCCAATACAAGGGGAAAAAAAAAAAATCAGAACAAAGTCTTCTACTCCTTTAAAATATACTTTCTTCATATAAAAATGTTGTTGTATGGAGTTAGATAAGAGGCATAGTGGATAATGACATATTATCAGATAAGTGCTGTGATAGAGTATTTGCTCCCTTCCCAATTTCTCAAATTTTTGCATTAGTCCATTTTAAAAGTTTCAGATGAAATTAATTTTAATATCAGAGAAAGATAATCCAAGAAAATAATTTGTGCAGATTTTACATAACGATGTAATTAATTGGAGGAAAAAAGCTATCAAACCTTACCTGGCCCAGTGTGAAAAAGTAATTGCCCTCTTAGTTAATCAACTAATTTAACAAATTTAATTGATATCTGGGATCAACCTCACTGAAAACACCCAGACATGAAGACTGACAGCCCTGTTAAATCTAAGCAGAACTTATACAGGTCCTGTCCGACAACGTGAAGTAACAAAAGTGACATGATGCCACAATCTAAAGAAATACAAAAATCGATGAGAAAGTTGTTGAAATACATCAGTCTGGAAATAGTTACAATGGCATTTCTAATGACGCTTTTCCACTGCATTGTACCAGCTCTACTTGACCCTATTCAGTTTTGGCTCCAGGTACTCGTTTTCTACAAAGCATAGTGCCTGCTCAATTGTAGGTGTGATCGACCATGGAAAGCGCCATGACATCTTCAACTCAGCACAAAAAACAACATAAACTCACTCGACACAAATCCAGGAATAATGGAGGATGTTGAAGGCCTGGAGTTCTTGGTTCTCAGTGACCACATTAAGTGACTATATATCTAGCCACTTGTCCATTTTGGCCTCATTATTTTCGCGCCCTAAGCAGAAATTGTCTGCGAGTTGCCGGGCGTTTGACATTTATGCACTCAGTACTCCCTTTATTCGTAATGATATGGTTATCTTTCCTGAAAGTTGGCTTCTTATTTTGTGACCTTAAAAAGTTTTGTTTCACATTAAAATCGGCTTACAAGAAAGCTAGCTAGCTAGTTGGTTTGGATTTCCATTCATCTACTTCAGTCACATCTTCGGGCCAAACACAAAAGGTGTTTTTCTCTAAGCAGATGGAACTTAACTGATCAGATGGTGAATGGGTGTTCAAAGTTGATCACCAAATTACAAAATATGATCATCCAAGCTGCGTCTAAGTCTTAGTCACCTCTCATCAAATAGCAATAACAAAATTTAGACATCCTTGGGGGGACTTGTTTAACAGGTCAAGCGCTTGCTCAGAACAATAACTCTTAGATTGATAATATGCAATTATCACAGCTGTGTGCATGTAAGCCGTGTTTAGTCAGCGTTTTAGGCTTAGTCGATGACTAGAAAAAAACTTTGGCTAAATACCTTTTGTAAATTCGGCCCTTAATGTTTACAATTTTGATTGTGCTGCTGTGAAAATCATCCGATTCCACTGTAGTGTTGTTTACGTTATGTATTCTGTCAGCTTGTCCTGTGTTGTGTGAATGACGATTCCCTCACACCAATCAGTGGTCTGCAGCGCATTGACCTCAAGTTTTAGCATTGGCAGAGCTTGCTTGGAATCTCGACCAAGGCGGTACCGATATGGAACTACATAAAAAAAAAAAAAAACAAAAAAAAAAAACAGTAGAGTCGAGTCAAGGTGACCTGTACTGTGCAGTGAAAAAGCACTGGGCTAGGGGAATAAGGCTAGGGGAATCCAGCAAACCTCTATGAGAATCATTATCTAAAAATGGAGAAAACAAACCAAGCCAAACCTTCCCAGGAGAGGTAAACCCACCAAAATACCTCTCCAACAGTGCATCGATGACTCATCCAGGAGGTCACAAAAGAGCCAGATTAACATCAAAAGAATTGCAGGCCTTAACTTCCGCAGGTAAAGGGACAATGTGCAGATAATAAACCGATATACAGATTCAAAGTGTAGGCTTTCTATTAATAAGCGGCACACAAACCATACACATTTCCCCAAGATATTTAAGCATATTTATCAGCCCAATGGCCTTCCTATGCATTTGCTGTAAAGACAACTATGGGAATGCATCGCACTAGCTCGCTAATCCAAGGCTTAGTTCGATCGATCATGTCCATCACTACCTGTGTCCATGAATATATGACATCACATGGTTTGACTGCAGAAGATCAATACAATTGCGTCAAATGACACCATTCAGGTAGCCAGTAGGGCGGTTCAGTTGCAACACGGACAAATTGCATCCTACGCTGGTAGCAATCGAACAAACCCCAGGTGAACAGGCGACAAAAGCAAGAGGTGTAATTTTTCACTTTACCTGTAAACACACTACAAACCAAAGATTAGCAGTGGGCCACTGCAAACACAAGATATAAAGTAGATATGCTCCCAAAACGTATGTAAATGTAGGAGTTTGCAGCAAGCATTTTCCTCTTGAGGACTACAAGAGAGATGTCCAAATGAAGCTCTGTGCAAACATTGGGACAGGCAATAAGCTCCTAGAACAAAACCATGTCGCCAAAGTCAATGTATGCTTGTAAGCCTTAAACTAGAAAAGCACTCAGAGCGCAGACCTCCGCCAGGGGGCAGCAAAACCCAGAAGCACGGCAATTGGAACGACTTGAAATCTTGAACTTTGGCGTATATCTCAGCAGTACTTTGGCCTACATATGCCAAAATTTAATCATCTGTTCCTTGACTTAATACCCACCTTCTCTGAAAATTTCATCAAAATCTGTCCATTACTTTTTGAGTCATGTTGTACACAAACAAACCAACAAACAAACCAACAAAAAAACGCCACCAAAAACATAACCTCCTTGGCGGAGGTAATAAGACATTTTGAAAAAGTGTCCCGACATAATCAGAATTACTGAATTGTCCTGTTAAACATATTCTGAATGATGCAGCCATCCTGTCCATTTTCTGCACACAACAATTCATGTCAATCAAAACTCACTTTTGCCTTTGAAACCCACACAAGCGAAGAAAGGACGACCGACAGTCACAGGTGAGTAAGCTAGCTAGCTGTTTTATGCCAATGCAATGATCTTGCGAAAATTTCATGGCTGACAAAATTTTCTACTAGCGAGCTAGCTCCAGCCAACATGCATTACAACTGTAAGCAAACATTTACATACTTACTAAAATTACAGAAATCAAAGTGGACTGAACTAATACAGAAAAATCATGCTACAAAATGGCTGACGAGATTTTCTGCTTGCAAGCTTGCTCCTGTCCAACACAACAAAGTAACAAATACTTAACTGGCGAATCAAAGGGTACACTTATAGATGGCATATTATCTGGCTAGCTTTGTGAAAAATGTATCCTTGTCCATTAGACACTCTGCACTCATATTTTGGGGTGCCATTTCTGATGTTCAAAACACTGCAAGTTTGCAAGCATGGACATCAGTGAAGTTTCTGAGTGGCAAGTGGGCCACATACCCTGGCTACCCAGTGGCAGAGACTAGAGGTCCAAGCTGAAATGGGTACTAGGTCTTCCTTACCTCCAACTATGTCACTGCACACGTCAATTGATTACACTGGAGGGGGAACTATGCATATTTCATGGTTGACTTCCAGAAAAGCAGGAAAAAATTGGCAAAAACTGCATGCATTTTCCATACTACATCCCCAATTTGGTTAGATGGAGAAAAGCCAAAAAATTGGTTAAGTGTCAATAAGGTCAGTACTTAGGATTCCACAATAAGACAGAGACCGGGCAAAAACAGCATCCCTGGAAAATCTGCATGGTGAAAATCGTTGCAGACCAAAAACAAAATGAACACAAAGGCTCATCTCATATTAACAAAAAAAAATATCCTGAAGATATTCCCCCTCCTCCCCCCCAAGGCCTCTGGGACAATATTTCCTGTAAGTCAAAAAGAAATTTTTGGACAGCAAGGTTCCCTTATCATCAGGCATGAAGCTAAAACAGAATTCCGCAAGAAGAACATCATACCAAGTGTCAAACACGGTCGTGGTAGTGAGATGTTCTGGTGATACTATGCTGCTTGAGGACCTGTCAGTGATAGAATCATGAATTCTGCTGTCAGCCAGAAAATCCTGAAGAAAATTGTCTTGCCATCAGTTCATGACCCCAAGCTTAAGCAGAGCTGGGTTCTGCAGCAGGACACTGATTTGAAGCATACGAGCAAGTCCACCTCTGAATGGCTCAAAAGAGACAAAATGAAGGTTATGGAGAGGCACAGCCAAAATCCTGATCTCAATCTTTTTTTTGCCTGAAAATCCTCCAATGTGGCTACATTTTTTTTAATTCTGCAAAGAAGAGTGGGGGGAAAAAATAATCCTCCAGTGATGTAGAAACCCACTGCCATTTATTGGAAACATCTGATTGCAGTTGTTTCCACCAAGCATCCACCAAGGATGGTACAACCAGTAATTAGGTTAAGGGGCAATTTTTTTTTTCACAGGGGTGATACAGGCTTTGAAAAACTCTTCACCATAAATAAATGAAAAGATCGTTATCATCATCATAATATATTAAAATAGGTTGGATAATCTGAAACATTTAAATATGTAAAATAAGCAAAAATAAAGTCAATCAAGAAGCGGGCAATTTTTTTTTTGTACAGCACTGAATGCCTTTTATTCCTGTTTGACTTTGAGGCACTTTCACTGATGGTTTGATGAAAGATTATGGAACTACTCTGGCATCGAGTCAAGACAAAATTGTAAAATATTACAGATCACTTGACAATCATCATGCATTTTTTTCTTAATAAATAAAACATGCTTTTAAGTGACCAAATTCTGTCAGTGCTAAGCCCCAAGCAGGTTCAAAGCTTAAAACTGTGCTAGTAAGCAAGTTATTTTGTTAATGTTAGCGTAGTCTGTGGTTTGTTTTTTTTTTTTTTGGTTTTTTTCATAATCACTTCTCTGGATGAGAAAGTGTCATGAAAAATGTACAGCAAATTTCGATAAGCTCAGGTAAAGTATGTGGGGCAAACTGGGTGAGAAAATTATGTAACTGCCAGCATATGGCAGCATAAACAAAAATGAAAGGCCCACTTCTACAGTTTAAATGGATCTGCTTTTTCCAAAATAAGCAAGAGCAAGTAGCAGCAGCATTACACAGTCCTCCCAACATAACAGCAGACGAATTAACCAGCGGCAGAGTAATGACATTAGAGCAGTTGGCACTTGACAAATGCTTCATAAAAGACCACCGTTCCTTTCACACAGGCATTTAAATGTTAACTTTAACAACTGTAAAAAAAAAATAAAAATATTTGATTAAAAAAGGGTTGATTTAAATTCTCACAGGCTGTAAAATCTGACATTTTGACAGTTTTATTATATTGTGATATACAGCCAATGCAGCAAATCGTGAAGTTTAAATACACAATTTTGACCACTGATGATAACAGCAATATTTCTATAAATCCCTTCAAATTCTGAACATCTCCAAAATGAGTGTGAGAACCATCAATTTAGCCATTGGCTTTTTTTATAAATTATGAAGGCTACATTCTAAAAATTACTAATGGATTAGCCAACAGCATTAAAAGGGCCTTCTCTCCTTGCAAGATGTGCACAATCTTGTAGCAACACAGACACAATGGGTAGAAATCTGGTGATTAAATGAGGCTTTAGTTCAAATTTGACTGATATAAAAAAAAAGTGTACTGACAGGAATTACTTGCCATAGTGATTTTTTTTTCATAGCATTTTCCATCCGTCTTTCTGAGGTTTTGTGCACTTTTTTCCAATATATAACCACCTCATGGAACTATACATGCAGACTTTTGCCATCCAAAGCACTTTGAGAATACCATTTGAAAAATTCAAACTTTAATGTATATTCTGCCAGCTGACTAGGAATCTCTTTAGCCACAAGATGATGACAAAACAATGTTAGCAAAGTGCCAATGTCAACCAAACCAAGCTTAAAAACCGCAGATCCCACCAGTGGACTTCCTGTGGTATGAACAGAAAGTAGAGCAGAAAGTTAACTTCACGCACTTTTCTTCTTTTTTTTTTTATGTATGATCTTATCAGAATCTAAAACCTATCCACTTTCTGAAACAGCAACACTGAATTTGCACACTTAAATAATAATCAATAAGCCTGGAGTGTATCATTTACCATCAAAGTGACATTTGCTCATTGACCTCCCTTAGTAATAATTAAATTGTATTTGCTGCAATATCTCCCAGGAAAATACTACCATGCTCTCAACATAACTGGGACTGCTTGAGTCCAGTACTGCCCTGAATATTTGCTGGATAATGGTATCCATTAAATAAACCAGACAACATTTTTTAATAAAATATGACCCGTTTCACCCTTTGCAGACCAAAATGGATTGAAGAAAATGCAAAAAAAAATTATTTCACAAGAACATATTTTGGCATCAATCAGATTAATTAAATTCCTAAAGATAGATATGTGATCAAAGACCAATAAACTAAGAGTGCCCAATCTCATTTACAAGGGGTCAGTGTGGGTGCTGGTTTGTTACAGCACAACACTAATACACCTAATTCGACTTATCAAGGTCTTGACTGAATTCCCTATTCGGGTAATTAGTTGAAAAAGGAATTGTAGAGCTGGGCTAAAACAAAAACCCGCACTAACACTGGCACCTTTGCGCCCAAGATTGGACACTCCTGAAGATTTTGAGGATACCACTGCTGTGGAAGTAGCTAAATTTAGTAAGATACCAGTTAAAGATACCATCCAGCCAGAACAAACCAACAGCTCAATAAAAAGCCCAATATTTTACAGAAATACAATAATTTGTACACTTACTTCACACTTGACTCAAATTTTAAGACTAATGTTATTTATACGAAAATTTTATATTTCATACATGGCAGAAAATTGCCATTGGACATTGGAGATGATGACTTGCACCTTAGCTCCCATCAAGAGGCATATGAATGCCAATCCTGTTGCACCATATTTCAGTTTGACATGAATATGGTCAGATCCCTCGTAGACGCATGAATGCAATCATGTAGTTCTTGTTAAACACAGTTCACAGCCATAAACATTAAAAAAAGCAGTGAGTATGGGAATATGTTGGCTGCAGACTGTGATGACCGAAGTTTGCAAATGCAAATTTCAAATACCACAGACTACCACCAGGACATTAAGCAACAGGCATGCACTAGTTCTAAGACAAAGCCATCTTCACCCACAAGTTGTTTCAGTGCTGATCATGGAGTGTGCAGCAAGGAGCGGCGATGAGGGATGTTATGGTTAATTTAGTAACATACCTGTCTACTGGAAGACATAACCTGCAATATCATCAAAAGCAGTATGTTAATCATTTCGGGTGGAAGTGTAAATACAGGGTTTCACCATTTCAACTTCACTCCATGGCATATCTACATTATGTCTACATCAAATGCCTGAAGGGTCACTGTCAGAGTACCAGAGTCTATAATTATTTTACCTGGCCTCAATTACACTGCCAATACAAATTCTTTTTTAAGAATGATGGAATCTAATATCCTTAAAATAGGAAGCAGCATAATTGGGCTTACAACACTGCTACCTCCTCTTCAAAGCTGGGATTGTATACCATTTCAATGTTTGTCATGGAGTGCAGATTAATGAAATGCCTCTCGGAAAGAAAACAAAAAAGGTAACAAAAGGGTTCCCTCCTTGATGTGAAAAAATGGCCTGTGATGAATTTGGAACCCCAATAAAAAGGTTTGTGATTTCAGGGTTCCAGTGCCTTAGAACAGAAACAGTGTTATTCAAGGTCAACGCACCCCAGAGGCTGGAATCCTACTGTGCTCACAGTCATTATGAATGGCCCAAAAAGCAAGACTACAGGACCCCATACAATCTACAGCACTGATTAGAAGTCCAAAAATACTTCCTATAGTGGACCCGTAATCCTATAGTTTTATTATTATCTAAATGATTACTGTTTACATCTGTAGGACGAACACTTCCCGTGTCTAAACCACAATATGCCAGAGATGATCTCATGCCTTTTGGATATTTTGAAAAAGTGCATTGTCGTGAAAAGAATTTAGGCGTGGGAACCAAAACTGCAGCTTATGACATATACTTGGCGAACATCCTTATCCTCCATGAATTTACAAGGCTCATAATTTACTGCACTGGACAGCAGCTGCAGGTAGTAAAATACACCCCCCTCCCCCCAATCACCACCTCAAACAGTCATAAGTCATCACTTCCCACCTCATTCCTATATAATCTTCTGTACAGTAGCTGTGCAAAACAGAAATGACAGAAAACGGACTCATTTCATGGAACAATTAGTAAGATTGTGCACTGCTTGTAGGGAAGGCTCACAATTAGGGGTGTAACGATTCTGAACCACGGTTTTTTTAAGGTGTAGTACCACCACCTGTTGACATGGGGCGAACATCCGAGCTTTCTCTTTTACTCTATTAAACCCGACGCAGTTTTGAACGAAAGTGCCAAACATCAAAGGGCATGAGAAATGCTTCCAGAAAAAAAAATAATAAAAAATAAAAAAACTTGACTGATATTAGTATTTTTCAGCGACGTGCTGCATGGAGCCAAGTAAAGGACAACAGAATTGTCTCCTTTTGACCAATTAGGTTACTTTATGTCCCTGTTTACTTTGCTTAATTAGTAATCAAACTAGGGATTTGCATATTTACTTTGCTGGATGAGTAGAATTGTTTATGAAGATTGCATGTTTGATTGCCTAATTCTGAAAGTTAAATGGCCATAGAACAGCACAGAACATATATTTGGCCATTTTGTGTGATTGTGATAATTTATATCTCACATTCATGTTTCAGCCGCTTTACAAAATGTTTTCTACCTTGTGTACGTTTTAGACACTTGAAATCCAGGGCGATCTGAAAATACATATCTTTATTTTTATTATATCATAATAGATCTCCTAAAAATACTACAATAAGAGATGAAATGGTGAGTTGGTATGTGGCGATGTTGAAGGAGGATTTTTTTTTAAGTCATGGGGTGTGTAGGCAGTCGCGCGTAATTTCTTGAAACATACAGACCTGAAACGACTTAAATGATTTAAAATGCCATAGGGAAGAAGCCTGAGTTTAGATTTCGTTAATTGCAGGTGCTCCGCCTCCGCCCTTCCCCAACTCTGCTCCCGTGTACTTGGTCTAAATAACAATCAAGAAATTTCAGTAGCCTATAGCGATTAAGATGTGATGGTGAAAAGCAGACAAACCTAACTGGGCTACGGTGTTAGACTGAAAGAATGGCAATAATTCAAATAATTCGAAAAAAAATCCTCCTCTGAATTATGTCTCTCATTGTAGCATTTTAGGACATTATTCAAGAATAATTTAAAACAGATTTGTTATAAGATCGCCCTGGATTTTAAGCGTCTAAATACACAAGGTGGAAAACATCCTAAAAAGTGGATGAAACGTGAATGTGGGATATGAATCATTACAGTCGCATGAAATGGCATAGCAATGACAATCGTGTTCATGCAAATCTGTGTTGTTTGTGTTGTCTTAATAAACAGCTCTGCTCATTCAACTTGGAGTAAATGAATCCACCATTTGATTGCTAATCAAGCAAAGAAAACAGGTGAACTTTTCTTAGAGTTGCCTGATTGGTTAATTGGAGATGATTCTGTTTTCATTTGCTTGGCTCCGTTCAGCATGCAACCAAAAAATACTGATGCCAGTCAGGTATTTTCCGGAAGCATTTCCCATACCCTTGGATGTTTGGCACTTTCATTCAGGACCACCCGGGGGTTAATAAAGGAAAAGGGAAAGCTTGGATGTTCCTGTTCATGTTAGCAGGTGGTGTTACTATGTCTTTAAAAAAACCATGGTTCAGAATCATTACACTCCTACTCTCAATCACTTTAAAAGTCACCTGCTTGAGGTTTTGCATGAATTTTACTCTCCCCATGACTTTCACACAGCTTTCCTTATTCAGGCAAATTTGCAACTCATTCTAAAGTGGTTAACCATAGTACAGATTCCAGAAGCTGCCGGAGATGGTGTAGTGGTGACCTCTAATGACCTCTTGAGTCATGTGCAGAACTGAACTGACCTCCACCACCAGTTTGGAAAATGTACATTTTAGGACATGTCAGACTGGCCACATGAATGATATTTTTGGACGGGGTACAGATCCTGGAGTCAGGTATCCAAAAGATCTTTGCAGAGATTATGATTTTAGACTGCTATTCTTCTCCCACTGGGCTCATAGGCTACTCTTGACAGGACCTGTCCCACAGGAAACACATTTACCAAACCTGTGCTCAGGAGGTCGTCAGTTATTCTCCCAGCCTCGGTCTTTTCTCAACTGACACAATGAGACTGACAATGCATTTTCAAATTGTAGGGCCCCCCCCGAAAAAAAAGTCCAAGGAATGCAATATAAAGACCATTCAAGACAAGATACAATATTGATCCCTTTCCTTGTTCAACTGATCATTGGTGAGATGAAAGCAAAGAAGAACAGGTTAAGAGGCCAGAAACAAGAGAGCCAAACAAGGCAAGTGATCCTACCACATTTAAATAGCCCAAAATAGCACCATGCCAGGCTAACAATGGGGGATTGCTGTGGAAAGGTCATTGCAGTGCAATAATAACCCTGCAACTGTTGCAGCCCGCATATTACAAAACTCAGATTCATAGGTTTCAACATCACAATTACAATGAATGCATTTGTTATTATTTCAACAGTGAACCAACAGCAATCTAACTAAATGAAAGTAGTCCGTCTGTCTATACTTTGACTTTCCTGACAACATTCATCAAAAAATAAAGACAATACACACATATACTGACCATGAAAGCAATCACTTGCTCCATTTACGCTTGTTGGGCAAGGTGTTCATACTTGCTTCAAATTGTTCGTTTCAATTTTGTGGCCTTCTCAACAGTCTTAAAAATGTTTCAAGACAATATCTTAATCTGTTTATTTCCATGTGTGTACAGATGTTGTGCTCAGCGATGGAAAAATAGATTCAATCCCATTTCCTGTGCATATAGCCTATAAAACAAAATGGTTATATTATATAACACTGACTGGATTACAACAAAGGAGGCTTTGAAATCTGCGGTTTCAAACATTATCTGGTTAGCCAATATAGTTCTAAACAGGCAGTATAAATTCCATAGCTCCTGACACTCTTCAAAATGTTTTATTTAAGATATTTAGGTAATGCTGATCGAGCTCATTATACGGCTGCCTTCAGCAATGTCTAAAGGTGAACTCCACTTAAGGTTCCTGTTGCAACCTGTTGCTTGTGCAAATGGCTGTAAAAAAACGACACCAAACGACTTTTCATTTTGAAGAAAATTGCGATTAAGGACAATAAAAACACTTCCACAATATATGAAGCGCGTGCAGTTAAAGCAAAGTATGACAAATCTCACTTAGTATTGGCCGACTGACGGAATTAAATCGGCACATGGCTGAGTTGTAGGGGGCGTTATTCACGTCTATTATTCTGACCGAGCAAACGCTATTTAAAAGATTCATAATCAACACTACCCAAGACCAACCGGTTAACTTGTCCTCTATCCATTTCTAAGTTACACTCTAGGGGCATTGAGGTCAGAGTAGCTATGGCAGTCACAAAATACAAACCAGAGTTGAGAGGAAAAACAAGGTTCCCAGTTCTCTAGTTCTAAAAACCCAGAACTCGCGCCAAGTAAAGACCGATTTTTTTTCCCAGACAGTTGACCAAAGTTGGAAAGCTAAAAGCAGTGGGCCTATCGTTATTTCTCAGCAGTTGGCAAGGACAATTAAGTAAAGTTTGAAGCCGGTATTGTAGGCCGAGTCTGTCACCGAAAAACGGCGCAGCAATTACATTTTAATTAACTCCTGACGGTAACGTTAGGCTACTAAGCTACTTTGTATCATCTTGTGAGTGGCCCCGCTTGAGATCCTTCACAGAGAATAGTACTGATGACGTAATAGATTTTACTTAACAAATGTTTTGGCTTGCCGTGAACGGTCAAGACATCCACCGAAACATAGCAACGCATAACGTACATAACTTCCATTCAAGATTAACAGATGGCTGGAATAAGTTCAACACAAAGCACACCGCTTCTATTCAAGCCATATGCAGTTAACGTCACAGTTGAAAAGAAACGATTCCTCGAGACGCAGTCGTTCACACTTCCGCAGACTAACTTAATCAATTCATTTCAAAGCAACACACTTTTCCAGTCTCCGCTCAACCGTTGCCTTTTACCGCCACGGAAATCGGACGTATATGTTATATGCATCAGTCTATGAGGCCCGATATGGTTTCCTTATAGGCCTCCACATAAAAAAAGATTGGGAAACCAAAACAACTTAAAGTTGGACAATGTGAACAGGGTTAATTTCGTATAACTGCCACTCTTCTTAATTACACGAATCGCAGGAACAACGACAGCCACCTCGCGGTAGGTCACCTATTGCTGCTAGTTGGTTTGATAGCTATTTAAAAAATAATTTATGTAAAAAAATATATATGTATATATATTGACCACTACTTGCCTTGCAATAATCGCAATTTACTAACTAGCAAGATTATGGTTGAACACTGCTATTCTGCACGCTGAATGCTTACCTGGCTGCTCCCTCAGTGCCATTAATGACACAATGTAATGTGCAGTGTCGAACAGCGGATACATTGCAAGCTTGGACATCGCAAGGGAAAGTTCGTCTAGATTCAAGATTGCGAGAAAATCCATTGTTATTCCTTTGCTAAGCTGTCCAGCAAGCCTGTTTAATTCTGCGGGAGTTGAAATTTCTCGGCACTCATCCAAACATCAGCTGAGGGTAAGGATGGTTATCCTACAATTTCACACAGCTGTATCTGGTATCAAACCGCTGACAGCTGCTATGCTACTCGTATTTCTATTTCGGACGGTCGATGACTGAACTGGGCGAAGAACGCCAGCCCTCTACGTACGTAGCGTCGGAACTTGAAACAGTGGGAGTGGCGTGAACGTAAAGACCAAAGACCCAGGAAGACAGCAGGACTCGATTGTTCTGCGCATGCTGCTGGAAAATTCGTGATTCACTTGATTGACGCATGCGAAACAAAATTTCTTACGAATGCGGCAGACTGCAAATATAGATCAGTGTGATCAGGGCAATCAGAAAAGCCAATGAATATTTATGACAGGACTTAGAGTAGGATACAGTGGATTTGCAAAGGATCTAAAAAAGATGAGCAAGCATGAGGAATGGCTAAACTTAATCACGTGTTTATATGGAACGTGGCCTCACTGGCTTGTATGAGGAGCAAAGAGTGCAGCAATACACAACTTTATCGTGTAAGGAAGTTAAGACAGTTACAATGAAGAACCTTCCTAATCCCACCTTGAACCAGTCGAAGATAAGGCAGTTCTGCATTGCATTGGTGCAAGAAGATTACCCGTCTGGAAACCGGAGAGCCCTCATACAGCGAGCCTGCCCACTCCCTATTAATACTATTGTACCGAAATTGGGCGCTTGCGAGACGGTCCTCAATGAATGAAAGTGAATGGAGCAAAACGGCTAAATAGTAATTATTAATAATAATAATTAGTTATCAGCATGTCTGTCCGTCTGTAATCATTTCGTTTCCGGAGCAGAACTCAAATGCCGTTCAATATTTTTTCACGAAACTTGCTGCGCTTATTAATCAGGCCCACACAGGTGCCTTTTGAGGTTGCGGGGCCGGGGGAATATGTCATCCTTTTGATTTGATTGAAAACTGCTTCTAGACAAAAAATAAATAAATATATAAAAATGCTTTATTTTTGTCAAATATTGTATCGATTATAAGTCAGAATCCAAATTGATAAATAATAAAATAGTTTCATTTTTCTTTCAGGGTTGGCGATTTATGCCCATAAAACGCCGGCACTCTGCTAACGTATTTGCGAACAAGAGCACTCAGGGAGCGCAGCACGTCCGCCCAGGGCCCTAATCCCTCACCCAGATCACTCCCAAAATCTAATCAATTGGTCCTTCCTTGGGTCATTTCTGACCTTCTCTGTTGTTCCTCTTGTGCTACTTAAACATCCTGCAAATTTTCGTTAAAATCTATGCAACCGTTTTTATTATACACCCGTCTTAAGACGGGACGTATTATGTCATCACCCCCGTCCGTCCGTCTGTCTGTTGTCTGTTAGCAATTTCTTGTCCGGGGCATAACTCCTCAGCCGCTTGAGCTACATTCGTGATACTTCATATACACGTGCACCATGATTTCGTTCACCCGGTCAAGGTCAAGGTCACTGGCGTCACATGGGGCCCAGATGGGGCTTGTCCGGAGCATAACTTCTCAACCGCTTGAGATACATCCATGACATTTCATACACACATGTACCATCACTGAGCGGAGTGTCGCTTACCATGTTTACGGCCCTCCCTCCAAGGTCAAGGTCACGGACATAGGTCAAAGGTCACATGGGGCTGTTGCCTGTTGGATATTGGTATCATGTTGTCTGTCCACTTCCTGATCCATGTTCATGACGGGCGTATTATGCACCGTTGCCGGTGCTCTTGTTATTATTATTATTATACGCCCGTCTTCTTATTATTAATATTATACGCCCGTCTTAAGACGGGACGTATTATGTCATCACCCCCGTCTGTCCGTCCGTCCGTCTGTTGACTGTTCGCAATTTCTTGTCCGGAGCATAACTCCTGAGCCGCTTCAGCTACATTCGTGATCAGGGGCGTTGCCAAGGGGGGGCAGGGGGTGGGCAGTGCCCACCCTGAGAAAAGCTCTGCCACCCCCCCCCCCAATGAAAACTCAAGATAAAAACCTGATTTACTACTATTTGTCTGCAAACACGCGAAATCCAACTGATTCTCAGCTGGAGGTAGACAGCCATTTAGAGTGAGCTTTACGAATGCTTCATTTATCTATCACTGTGTGATTGGTGGATTCCTTTGCCAGTCTATTCTGCTGTGAAACTATCGAATTACTGGGACCCTCCCATACTCTTAGACTGCCGTCTTGCTCATCAGTCTGAGGTCAAGTCGACTGCTCTGTGCTTCTCTCAGGGAATTAAAACTTCGCCCACATCTCTTTTGTTGCTATTTCTGCCACCGCTTATTTTGTAAGTCTTTGTGTTTGATATCATGGTAATTTGTGTTCTAGTTTGTCATTTGTGTTCACTCGTGCGGTTATAACCCGAGTTGGCTACCGAGTGAGCCCAGGCAGTTCGCCAGCAGCTAGTCTGGAGTTGCTAACGTTAGTCACTCACTGGGGTTGTTGCTACAATAATTCTGTATCATAAGCACTTCCGGGAGAAAACTAGACTGGCGTAAGTATTTTTCGGTGACATGCTGAACGGAGCCAAGTAAAGGATTTCAGAAGGCAACTCTAAGAAAAGTAAACGCGTTTAAAGATACACACCTGAAGCGGCTTAAATGATTTAAAATGCTGCCGGGAAGAAGCCGAGTTTAGATTTCTGCTGGTGCTCCGCCCTTCCCTAAATCTGCTCCCGTGCACTTGGCCTCAATAACAATCAAACAATTTCAGTGGCCTATAACGATTAAGATGTGATGGTGAAAAGCAGACAAACATAACTGAGCGACGGTGTTGGATTGAAAGAATGCTAGTTTGAATAATTCGAAAAAATCTTCCTCTTCCCCAAAACCATGAAACGTGAATGTCAGATATAAATGATCAGTCACACGAAATCGCATGGCAATGACAATCGCGTTCAGGCAAAACTGCTGTTCTATGGACATTTAAATTTAGAAATGCATCAATCAATCATGCTGTCTGAACAGCTTTACTCATTCAACTTCGAGAGTAAACGAATCCACCATTTGATTGCCGATCAAGCAAAGTAAATGGGAATAGGTTTGTTTTTTTCTGAGAGTTGCCTAATTGGTTAATAGGAGGCGATTCTGTAGTCCTTTACTTCCGTTGTTCTCAAACTCAGTCCCGGAGGACCCCTGTGTATGCTGGTTTTTATTGCAACCACAATAGCAATTCCAGGATTTTAACAAGCTGTTACTTTTTCTTTATTAGGTTCTTTTGATCTTATCATCTTAATCTACAGAATGCCAAACATGGCTTTGAAATGCCCCAAAGATGACTAATTTTACATTGTACTCATTGCACTATTGGCAAAAAATTAAAGCGGTAACAGACCAATAAGATTAACTTGCCAACTTAATGACTTACTTGGTTTTTTGCTGTATACGCAATAATTGGCTATTTTCACCTGATACTTCACCACAAAACTGGTGGGCCTCATTATCATCATTGGCGTTGTTATTGCATTCATCATTATCTTCTTGATGGTTAGGAATGAAGGCCAGGTGTACATACCAATTAAGAGCCTGCTGATTGACCTCAGACTTTAACTGCATTGGTTATAGTTACATTTCTTCATGTATATTGAAATCAACTGCTTGAAATTTAATGCAGTGAGTACCACATGCCCATAGAAGATAAATTTTACATTGCATACATTGTCAATTCTGGCATGATGTGATTTAAGAATCTAAGTGATTTATATAGGCTCTATTTATTTATTTTACGGCGATTTAGAGGTTTTTTTTTTTGCCCCCCCAAGGAGGACAAATGCCCACCCAAGCTTGGCATCCTGGTAACGCCTCTGTTCGTGATACTTCACATACACGTGCACCATCACCAGGCGCTGTGTCTTGCACCATGATTTCGTTCACCCAGTCAAGGTCAAGGTCACATGGGGCCCAGGTGGGGCTTGTCCGGAGCATAACTTCTCAACCGCTTGAGATACATCCATGACATTTCATACACACGTGTACCATCACTCAGAGGAGTGTCGCGTACCATGTTTACGGCCCTCCCTCCGAGGTCAAGGTCACTGGCAAAGGTCAAAGGTCACATGGGGCCCAGATGGGGCTTGTCCGGAGCATAACTTCACAACTGCTTGAGATACATCCATGACATTTCACACACACGTGTACCATCACTTAGAGGAGTGTCGCGTACCATGTTTACGGCCCTCCCTCCAAGGTCAAGGTCACGGACATAGGTCAAAGGTCACATGGGGCTGTTGTCTGTTGGATATTGGTATCATGTTGTCTGTCCACTTCCTGATCCATGTTCATGGCGGGCGTATTATGCACCGTTGCCAGTGCTCTTGTTGAGATATGTTGCTAACAGACAGACAGAGGCAAACAAACAAACCAACCAACGCCAGCAAAAACATAAACCTTGATGTCACTGGGAGTCTTTTATTTAGCAAGCCACGACACCTTTTTAACCTAGGCTTATATACTCTACAACAGTAATTTATGATATTTCTCATGAGTTTTCATAACAATAATTACAACTGACATAAGGCGTGTGGTTACATAAAACAATATAAAAAAAAAACTTGCATACTGTGTTCTTTGTGGTCTACTGTATATAAAGATGGATAACCCATAGACTGCAAATAAAGACAACCAAAAAGTGAGGCCAAAACATCGTGATTGCCCAGAGGCTGGCTGCAGACAGTATAGATTATAAACCAGCTCTCTCCATGTTGGTGGCTTGGACATGGGCCACTTTAAAAAATTTAAGTATGCATCAAATGCATTTTTCTGAAGATGGTTTCTGTCCCCTTTGCGCAGATATAGATTCAGGCAACCGTAAATTCCAAAATTTACTTCCTAAATAATTTTGTAATTGAATTTCCAAATGTTTTGCTTCTCTGGAATCATTTTCCAGAGTCTCTGTGACGCAAATACTAAGTTATAAAGCCTAAATAGGCTCATGCATAACAGGAAAAATTATATATATTTTACATTATTTATAATGTAAAATACATTATATACATTATACATTATTTGAATTCTGCGCAAAGGGGTTAAAGTAGTTCTTACCTCGTGGATGTATGTTCAAGTGTTAAATTTTTTTCTGATAAGTTTAGTTTTATTCAGTTGTTTGGTACTATAAAAAAAGGGGGGGGGGGGGTGAAGTCATGATTAACAGACATTATTGACGGAGAATCGAAGACAATAGTCGCCCACTGCCTTATTACCAGGAATTCTTTAGTGCTGGAATGTGACTGTTGAGAAGAGATATGACGTTAACATCACATATGCGACTGACCATAACCCATGGGGATTTTGAAAGTCCAACAAAAATTTACAGCAGAATTGTCTTTGCTCTGAACATCATGTGCTATTTCTAACAATGTTATCACTAATAAGTAAAGCCAGTCTGCTAGCAAGCTGGTAAGCAACCTAGTTTAGCAAGATTCTAGAACAGGTCACCATAACTTTGTTTGCGACAGACATATTTTATAAAAAATCTCTTTGCTCAGAACATAATGTTATTTATTATTAGTGGCAAAGCTATTTTCAGGGCAAAGGGCTTTTTTACCACTTAAAATGGTTAGCTACCTAGCTTGTAAATGGAGATTCAGTAACAGGTCATTTAGCTAGTTAGCTACCTAGGCAGCGAGGCAGTTAGAACCAGAGGTGTATAATCCAGGTTCAGAGAGTAAAAGTCCATCCCAGGATATTGTTCCAGCCACAAAAGACGTCAGTTGGCACTATTCTTCAGCTGGGAGGTAAAACGAAGAAGTGAAATCTGCTGGCAGGAGTTTACGGGTGGAAAGAAAACATGGTAGGATTTTAACTTTCTTACCCCTGGATTATACACCTCTGGTTAGAACTAATGTTAAAATGCAATATATCAGGGAGTCTATTTTCCGACAGTCTCTATCTGTTTACCTTATTTTGAAGGATTGTCGTGGATTTTGAACTAAGGTTTTATGAGGTACTAAAACATAGACGGTGTATTAGCCACCTAGCTAGTTGATAACTGGCAGTCGGCACAAGTTAGTAGAGCCTAGCGGCAGCTGCGGATGTTAATATGGGTGCCAAGCAATGTAGCTACTGCTGTGTACGAGGAATGCAGCAAAAGTATTTAGCCTCATATAACAACCCTTGGAAAACTAGCTAACCCTTTAAGAAGCTTTCAGTCATGGTAGAACAGAACTTTCAATAAACCTGATGGCAAAAGTATGACTTAGGCAATTATGTCATATGGCTAACAATATATTTTGTTGCATGCAACAAGAATGTAATGTACAGTTTATTTTTCTATACAATTGACAAATAATTAATATTTCCATCCTTTGTGCAATTTTTAAAAAGTGAAAATATGTTTTTCTTTTCTATGAAATGCTTTTTGATTGATTTTGTGACAGTTTTCCCTGATTGCAACCAGGCCTTTTTTCCCTCGTGGATTTTAATACCAAAACCCAAAGGCATTTTGGCAAGGTGTACCTAGTGAAGTGGCCGGTAAGTGTATTTGCGTAAGAAAAAAGATGGTCAGATTGATTCTGATAGGTTAGCCTATTATGTTGGTGTAACGTCCACCCATTATCTCAACCACTTCTACCTCATCAAATTCGCAGGGGAGATGGAGCCTGCCTAGGCCAAATGGGGGGAAAGGCTGGAATGATAAGGCTCATTAATCTGTCATAGGGTTTGCATACCATTTACTCACACAGTCATACCAGTTCACCCATGCATGTTTTTGGGTTGTGGAGGAGACTGGAGTACCTACCTGGACACAGGGAGAACATGCAAACTCTATTTTTAAAAATTCACTTGCAAAAATTTGAGTAATTTTGTCATATAAAATTTAAAAGCCCTTTTTACCAAGTGATAAAAAGAATATTAGTTAATAATGATATATATGTATTTGTTAATATACTGTATAGTCTATGTCTACAACTTTCAAGTGCCTGGGCAAATGCCAGAAAGTGGCTCATGATGCACTACATCACTAATAGTTACAAAAACTTATTTTACGAAAACTGAAAACACGGGGAAAAAAAACATAAAAATGGAACTGTACCTATTTTCTTGACCCCAAATATCGAAAATGTAATGAAAATAGCCATTAGCCATTATAACGACATTACCATCTTAGGGGCTACTGTTCCATAGGCTCCCATTTATTTGTATTTCCTTGTTCATCTATCCTTGCTTGAACCAGAGGTTGTTTCAGATCTACCATCTCGCTGGCCACTCGAAGTGCTTGTTTCTGCTGTGAGGAACGAAGAGCAAAGAGGGTGCTCTGAGGAGCAGTGAGCAAGGTTTCACAAGAGCAACAGTCTCAGAACACTTTTAGCCTAAATTTATGACTTGCTTTGCTAGCAACAGGTGCTGGCAATTGGGATGCAACGGATCATAAAATTTGTGGCTTTTGAGTCATGGATCAAATAATTTTTCGGATCAGAAGAATAGGTTAAATAGATAAAGGAGACAGCTTTGCTTTTAATATAGTCTATAAAACACAAAAAGCAAGGAACATTTGCCCATGGTTTAAATGAAATAACATTTAATGTTCAGTTTTTAAATAAAATCTTAAAATCACCAAAATAAAATATTCAATAATCAATTGTTAAGTGCAATATGAGGCATGATACCCTTTCCTTTAAACATTGTAAAGTGAAAAAAAATCCTTTGTCCTCAACATCAAAAAGTCAAAAAAAGACAAGAAAACTGACCAGACCTTATACCATTCAAATCTTCTCTTCAAATTGATGAGGATGTCTATATCGTAAATTTGATTATTCCTTCATTTCTACACATAACGTTTCTGAGTGGGCTAAATTTTATATTTTGAACATGTGATTATATGTGTCCCACAAACATTCTTTGAACAGACATTCTGCACCTTAAATGCACAGTTTCCTCAGGCCACATTTCTGCACTTGAGGGACTTATTGAAGGTTTTATTTTGTTTCCTGTTATGACCTAGACAAGGAACCAGATGCAAAGACAGAGTACAATTCAATAGTAGGGGTTCATTGATAGTAATACAGTCTTTGTGATGGACAAAGCCCAGAACAGTATGGCACCGTTCAGATGGTAGTAGGCTTGAGTATAAGGTGTCATCGCACCCAGCCGGTAGTGTCTCGGGTCAGTAATTGAGATCAGCCTTGCCAGAGCAGAATTGTTGGATGGCAGGACAGGAGAGTTTAGCTGGAATGCCGTCCCAATTTCAATGACCCTAGAAGGCTAAGAAGGTGTTCCTTATAAACTGGACCGAAGAACAGACTGAAGACTCGTTAACAGGAACACACTCCCAATCCTGGAGGCCAAAAGAATTGCTTGGGAGCCTTTTCCCATTAATTAGACTTCTGTATTTAACTGTCATTAAAGGTTACAAATGATTCCGAGGGTGATAAACTCTAGACTTGGGAGATACTGAATGGTTGCTTCAGGGCATATTGCAAATGACAGTCCAGCAACTTGCACACTCAAAGCAATGGGTTATATATGCCACAGACTCATTAGGGAAGGGGGAACACAAATGCATCACACTTAGCAGGGGAGACACCCAGGACGTCAAACCAATCAAAGGAGGAAATGCATCCAAAAGATCCGCAAACCTACTGAATGGAAGGAGGCAAGAGGGGAATTCACATGAGGGTTGTTACAGTTTCCGTTGTGCGCTACAATAAATGTATTTTTATATAGAAGAGAATTTTACCTGATGACGGTACAGGTAGCCTATTGTCAGGGGACACACAGGAAGGTGAACGTGGAACAGGAAGTTAACCAATGAAGCATCCATGATAGTATGGGAGTGCATTAGTGCACATGGCATGGGTTAACTCATGTATGAAGACAACAGTAATGCTGAATGATATATACAGGTTTTTGAGCCAAATATACTGCCATCTAGAAGTGTTTTCCAGGGAAGGCCTTGCTTATTTCAGCAAGACAATGTCAAACACCACATCCTGCATGCACTACAAGGACCTAGCTCCATAGTAAAAGAGTCTGGGTGTTAAACTGGACTGCCTGCAGTCCTGACTTGTCACGGTTTTAAAATATTTGTGATATTATAAACAAAAAATATGACCAAAGAGACCACAAAGTGTTAAGCAGCTAAGATCCAACATTAAGTAAGAACAGGTAAACATTTTGTAGTCAAAACTGCAACAGATAGTCTCTTCAGTTCCCAAACACTTAGAGAGTTAAAAGAGGAGGTGATGCAACAAACTGGTGAACATGTTGAAACATGTTGCTGGCATCAAACTTAAAATCAGCATAATTTTTTCAAAAAAAAAAATTTCTCAGTTTCAACATCTGATATGTTGTTTTTGTACTATTTCCAAATAAATATTTAGCTTGAATGATATGTAAATTATTGGATTCCATTTTAATTTACTGTAAATTTTACTCAATGTCCCAACTTTTTTGGAAATAGGGTAGTAAAACTGCAGTTAGTTAGAAAAGATAGAGAATGACCATGTCAACTGTGGTTGAGGTAGCAGTAATAAACCCAATAATTGAGGTATAAAGAAAAACAGCAAATGTGTGATTTTTATTTTATTTTATTTTTTCAACCTTACATGCATTTTTATGATTAATGTTCCTGCAAAATGTGCACCTACTAATGCTTGTGCTCTCTCAAATTGAAATTTCTGTTCACATTTTTTTCCAAAACATTCCTGTTTTGCGAAATGTCTTCTGTGGAAAACATACTTTTAAAATCTCAAGGTGCAGTTTCCATTCTGCCTCGTTCATGCCTTATTCTAGTATTGTGCAAACCAGAACAGTTTTTTTTTTTAACTCTTAACAAGAGTGATATTTGCCACGGATGAACAATTTTGTTGAAAAATCAGCTACCACTGTGCTGCATTTGATGTCCTGTTTAGCATAGCGAAAATACGTTCATGCATTAGCCACGGGGGAGTCTTCCATCACCTTGTTACACTTGGGTCTTAAAATACGGCCAATTTGTTTCCCTTGTTTGGGCTCTTAACACTCTTCGCAAACAGGCAAGGGCTCAGAGCAAACCATGGTGTTGTACTTCTGAATAATACAAGTTTCTCTCGAGCTGCACTGAATTAATTTTCATTTTAATGATTATTTGTGTTGTTATATTGGAACTTCTGACATCCACATTCATGCTTCCTCAGTCCCAATTGTGAGTCTTTAAATATGCGATATAGATGTTTGGTTGCTGTCCTCACCAGGGACTGATTCTTCTGGCAGTAGAGAAGACTTAAGATATATAATTGAATGCTGAGTTCAGTATTCCATGCTGTCATGGGTAATGGTTGGACAAACATGCAGTGTTGCTTCCTATTAAGCAGCAAAAAAAAAAAAAAAAAACATCCTTGCCGGGGAAAGTCCTTGCAATAACAGACTAATACCTTGTTCTACAGTTCTCGAGGGCTAACAACTGCTGGTTTTCCACTATTCCATTACCTGGGAGACAGGTATGAAACCACTCTGGCCTATAAACATCGCTAATGGTTTAGTTGATAACCCAGGATTTGAAGACCCCTGACTGAGTGTACTGCGTCTCAATGCCTCACGCTTATGCATAGTACTTGAGGTCCAGTAGGTGGCGACAATTGTCTACACGTGTTCTCTGTTCACACAGAGGGCATTTTTTAGTGCTGATTCAAGTCCAGTAATACTGATGTGGTCTTGCTCTGCTCTTCCCTCTATAAAAAGCATATTAAAACTTATAATGTAAAGCATGCCACTTACAGTGTTTAACTATTTATTATTACCATTAATGTAATTGTCATTGTACATGCAATATAAAAACGGTGAGAGAAAGAGCTCTAATTAGCATAATCGTATACTATGGTGTCTGAGACATAATAGGAATTTGTTTTTGCTACCTTTTGGTTTTAGAGTCACTTTTACTGTCAGCATTATTGATTACTCGGACTACCTGGTGTCTGTCTATCTATTGAATCGTCTATGTCGAGCAGTTGCACTGAATTACCCAGAGGTGTTTGTGTATCCTGTCATGCAAACACGGCTATGGCATGTGTGACTGAATTGACTGATTGAGTTTTGCCCTGGACTTTTGATAAGCAAAGTAACTTTACCCCTTGTTAAGTCTGACCTTGGATTGACTGAATAGCTTGAACGTATGCCTACTTGGCATCCAGTTTAGGGGAAAATGGTAGTTGTTCTTTTTCTGTAAACACATAATTGTCATGGTTTAGTCCATGGCGGGCACTGGGACCATGAACCCAAAGATGGAGAAAGGGACCCACTCGCACAGGCTGGTACAAAAATTGAAAAACATTTAATCAATATACTTTCAAAAAGACTGGCACGGCGGACTGCGTTTGCAGACAGTGGTTTCTTGAAGTATTCCTGGGCCCATTTAGTAATGTCAATGACAGAATCATGCTAGCGAGTGATGCAGTGGTGTCTGAGGGCCTGAAGATCACGGGCATCCAGTAAAGGTCTTCGGCCTTGTCCCTTATGCACAGAGATTTTTCCAGTTTCTCTAAATCTTTTGATGATGAAATGCCCTGTCAATGATGAGAGCTTCAAAGCCTTTGCAATTTGTCATTGAGGAACATTGTTTTTAAAGTATTCCACAATTTTTTTACGCAAGCCTTCACAGGTTGGAGAGCCTCTGGCCATGTTTACCTCTAAGAGACTCAGCCTCTCTAAGACATCCCTTTTATAGCCAATCATGTTGCACACCTGATGCCAGTGAACTTAATTACTTGCTAAATGCTCTTTCAGCTGATTCTCTTACATATTAATTGCTTTTTCAGCCCTTTTTTTTTTTGCCTGTGTCCCAACTTTTTTGAGTCATGTAACAGCCATAAAATTTGAAATAAGCTTATTTTGTGGATAAAAATGTAAAATGTCTCAGTTTCAACATTTGAAATGTTATCTATGCTCTATTGTAAATAACATAATGGCTCATGTGATCTGAAAGTCATTGCATTCTGATTTTATTCACAATTTACACTTCGTCCCAACTATTTCGGAATTGGGGTTGTACTTTTAAAAACAAACAAACAAAGCAACAGAGGAGCAGCGGCAAACACATATGGGGCTAAAAACCAGAATGCAGCTGCACTGCCAATATGACAGTGCAGCTCTTAAATACTCTACTCTTCACCTCCACTTCAACGAACAACTGGTGTGGCTTGTTGAAGTGGAGGCGAAGACAGCAGGAGGGGGAGGGACTGCAGGTCAGAACATAACAATAATAGTATAAATTTACCATGCTCAAGATAAGAAGCAAGGCTAAATGCTCCAAGTTAGGTTCTACTGTGGGTGAAATACACCTAGAGAAAGAAAAAGAAATTAAGAGAACCATTTGTGTTCTAAGGAGGCTCACAGCTCTTGTCGTCCTTACAAACCCTACACATTCTGAACTCAGAGAGAGGGAGAAAGCGGGAAAATCATAGGGTCCTGCTTTTTATATTAGCGAGATAACATTGTTCCTTCACAGCAAGGACCTATCTTTGGCCAATGCTTGGATCTTAAAAAAACAGCCATATCTTGTTGTGACTCATGTATGCTTTCCCCTTCAAATGTCCAATCTAGGCTCTCACACTAGAGTGTAACAAACATGGGAGCATGACTCAGTCTTGTTAAATAAAATACCGTATTGACCCGAATATAAGACGACCCTGAATATAAGACGACTCCTCTTTTCAAGACCCTTATTTGGAAAAATACTTTTTATTTGAACAAAATTTAAAAAAACATTTCATTCTTTTTCTCGCACATTTCAACATCTTTGGTGTTTATCATGGGGGAGAAAATCATAAAATCATCCATAGCCCTGCAAATAGGAAAAGCACAGAACGCACTTCACGGTTATATGCCATGAAAACAGTGCAATAAAACGGGCTTAGGCCTACTGGCCTAACTTATGCAATAAACGGCGCTCATTCGCTTGACCAACACTGTCAGAAAAGTCTGCAAAATGTAAGAGCATTAACATCCAAAAACACTATGAACAGTTTTTTTCCAAATTCATTCTGAATGACGTTGATTTAAATACAGCAAATACGCGTCCAGATGAATGATTGTTGTCCCACAACAACAAGAGCGAGGAACACCTGTTAACTGTGGAGTGCTCTCGGAGGGAACCTTCTGTTAATTATGAAAATGAGTGAGAACAGGTCAGGACTAATAATTGTTTTAAACGGAGGTTTTGTACAGGGGCGAAGCTAGAACCGGGAATTGGGGTGGCACAGACACGTCCCTTTATGACAATTAGGATAGTCCTGGCTAGTTCTCAATTATTTTTCTTTATTGACGCGTTTTCCAATTATCGTAATAGGCAACTGAAGACACGGTTTCTCATGCGATCTAACAGCGATGAAGTCATGGGGTAAATTCCGGAAAACAGAATTGGGGTGGACTTATCATCTGTTTTAAATAATTATTAGTCCTGACCTGTTCGTTGTCTTTTTCATGATTAACAAAATGTTCACTCCGAGAGCGCTCCGCACTTAACAGGTGCTGCTTGTTCTCCCCGATTAGGTAAGACGACAATCATTCATCTGGAAACGTTTGCTTAATTTTTCGGTTGCCAATTACGATAATTACGTTGCACTCTGTCATACATCTTTTTCCTGCCCTCACGTTGTTCGTTCTCTCAGCTTCGTTTACAACCGTAAGTTTAAATTTCACATCATAACTTCTCCTCTGATTTTTATTCACCTTACCGATTTTGGAAGCACTTTTTTCAAGTGGATCTTTGTGCCTTGGCTGCATCTTTCTGTCATTAAGTAGCTCATGCAAATGTAAGCTAACACACCCACTCCAGCCGACTTGTTTACAGGATCACGCTAGGGTCACACTGCTCTAAACACTGACAGAGAGAAAAGCGCTCATATGGCACCACATATTGTTTTACATGGGTAACTCCTTAGACCCCGAATATAAGACGAGGTGTCATTTTCAGGCATTTTTCAAGGAAAAAAATATCGTCTTATATTCGGATCAATACGGTATGTCTTCAAGGAAAAAACCTTTCACATCAGATCGCATCAGAATTCAGGCTGACGCCAATATTCAAGTAGGTATTACCAAAACAAACAAGAGCGTCGATAGACCACCTTTAAAAAATATTTCTGTGTTCCCCAAGAAACTGCATATAAAGTGTAAATCCCCACAGATTGCAGCAAAATTGGCCCTCACAGTAAGAGAAACTGGATGAACTGTCACCAACCAACCAGAGCTTTGCTAAAAGCCAGAGATGACACAAAATAGCAGTTGGTTCACATTTTACTGTGGCACGACCAAAAGATGCTATTTTCATAAGTATGCCTTAGAGTTGAGTAATGGGGAGCGTGGGTGGAGGTACTTTGGTTGAACCAACGTGGAGCCACATGAGTGATGGTTATTCACTCTTGGGCACTTGTAATGGAATGCCCAATTACAAGCTTGTCTGGGAGTTTGCACGGATTCTGTTTCTATTATCCGGGCACAGATTGTGAAAGGGTATAGCAAAGAGAAGTGAGGCTTTTGAAAATATATTTTAATGCCATATAAAATGAAATGTAATAACCCTGTACAACTGAAAACCAAGAGCTGTGACCAGACAGCCATGTCTTCATAAGCCACTTTGTAGTCTCACTTTTGAAATAAATACAGATAGAATTTATTCTACAAATGAGTTTGAAAAGGATCCATTTACAGCGCCCTCAATAATTATTTGCACCCTTGGTTAAGATGTGTTACCTTCAATTCAAGTGAATTTTAAGGGGGAAAAAAATCCCTGACTAAGAAATAATTATTTTTCATAAAATCACTTGTTCCACAATTATTGGCACCCCTAACAATTCCGAGGAATTAAATGTAATTGAAGTATTTCTGTCATTTCTGCAGGAGTTTACAAAATTGATCAGAGTATCTAGGAACATTTAATTAGTAAATCATTACTTCCTGTTTCCCTGGGGTATTAATATGATGTGACACAGAGGCCATTTCTCTTATCCACTCTTCAACATGGGAGAGACGAAGGAACACACCATTCAAGTAAGGCAGATGTGTGTCGACCCAATGGCTACAAGAAAATAGCCACTCGCCCGCACCTGCCCATATCTATTGTCAGAGGAATCATTAAGATGTTTAAAACAACTGGAACAGTGGTAAACAAGCCTGGACGAGGACACGAGGTTATTTTTCCACCACGCACAGTGAGGAGGATGGTAAGAGAAATAAAAAGTTCTCCAAAGCTCACTGTTAAAGAATTGCAACAAATAGTAACATCTTGGAGTCACAAAGTCTCCAAAACAACCATCAGGCGCTATCTACATGCCAACAAGCTGTTTGGGAGGAATGCATGGAAAAAACCTTTTCGCACTCATAATCATTAACGCAAACGTCTGGAGTTCGCTAAGCGGTACTGGGACTTCAACTGGGACCGTGTGCTTTGGTCAGATGAGACCAAGATAGAGTGTTTGCTGCCAAAAAGCTCTAAGTGGGTCTGGCGGAACACAAAAGATTAGTATGCAGAAAAGCACCTCATGCCCACTGTGAAGTATGGGGGAGAATCGGTGATGCTGTGGGCCTGTTTCTCTTCCAGAGACTCCAGGAACTTTGTTAGGGTGCATGGCATCATGAACGCTTTGAAATACCAGGACATTTTAAATCAAAATCTGGTGGCTTCTGCCCGAAAGCTGAAGAGGGGTCATCACTGGGTCTTGGCCATCTCAGTCCCCAGACCTCAACCCCTTTGAAAACCTGTGGAGTGAGCTGAAGAGGAGAGTGCAGAGGAGAGGACCCAGGTCGCTGGATGATTTCAAGAGATTTTGCAAGATGGAATGGTCGAAGATCCCTCTTTCTGTCCTCTCCCATCTTGTGAAACATAATAGGAGATTAGGTGCTGTTTTGTTGGCAAAAAGGGGTTGTACAAAGTATTAACATCAGGGGTGCTAATAATTAAGGCACACATAATTTGATGTAAAAGAATTATTTCTTAATGTGGGATTTTTTTCCCACTGAATAAATGCACTTGAATTAAAGGTTGGATTTTCCTCTTTTTTTCATTGTGGTCCTTTATTATTTCGAAAAAAACTGAATTTTTTAGAAGCTAAAGAATACATCTTAACCTGGGGTGCCAATAATTATGTAGGGCGCTGTATATTAGCAAGGAATAATGTGAGAGAAGCGTCTGAAGAATCTCTGGGTCATGCAAGATCTTCTCGGTACTCAGCACTGTGTCACAAGGGACAAAATGAAATTCATTTTTAATCTGAGGCATTAACAACACAGGTAGCTGAAAGAAAGAATCTGCACATTAAGTAGATCGAACCAAGTAGTACAGCTTGCAGTCAAATGGTTGTGATGGAAACAGTGGCTTTTCTTTGCTTATTCAGTTTTTTTGTCATTTTAATCCCTTCAGTAAGGTGGGAATGCAGGAATCCTGTCCTGGACAATATCTTTGTCCATTTTTCATTTTTTTCACTTTGTCAATATGGTCTTTTCCCTTCTTAGCAGTTCAGAAGGTGGTCGGCCCAGGAGTGGGAGAGGCTGCCTGTGTTTCCAGTGGTCTTGGGGAACATGCTGATTTTGAATCAACAGCTGTGATATGTCCTGATAACTTAAATTGTGAGGGGAATGGGGCTCCCTGCTGGAGGCCCTCAGCTGCCATAACATGTGTTAACAAGTGTACAGTAAGTAATGACTGCTGTAGCATGTGCTTAATTGAATAAATCTTTTCTGATGGATGTATGGTGAAAGGCTA
This sequence comes from Gymnothorax reevesii, assembly GCA_029721435.1. Taxonomy (NCBI): domain Eukaryota; kingdom Metazoa; phylum Chordata; class Actinopteri; order Anguilliformes; family Muraenidae; genus Gymnothorax; species Gymnothorax reevesii. The sequence goes on along the minus strand of CM056583.1, from coordinate 44,158,867 downwards.
CAGAGAAGGGAATGGTAATGTGTAGAAATTGATGCAACCTGGTTATGGGACCCCAATAATGACTTATCAAAATGGCATTTCCCCTGAACAAGCCGCAATCCATTGGTAAAGGAAAATTCACTGCATGTTTAAAAAGTTGTGTTCATATGTTTCAGTTGTGCTTTTAAACCAAGTTTTTCTCTTTTTTTTTTGAGATTCGACACTATACACATTGTTTCACACTGCTCTGGTCATGTAACAAGATACATGGCCCTGCTTTCAGACATCAACTGATACAGACTAAAGAAAACAAAAAGGACTTGTCTTATCTCTTTGCATTTTACCTGCCTGTACACATACCTATACACAGGGCTGTCATGACTGTGGTTGTTTATGTGGGATTATGTCCTGCCTGAGAAATTCCCTGAGGTGCTTTTTCCCACGCTTAATGGACAAGATGGTGAGGAATTTCCATGTTGTTGACAGTGTAAAATGCCCTTAAACAATTTAACGACTTATGTTAAAAGGTTAATAAAAACTTTATGGCTTTCAGGAGAGGGCTGAAACCGAACATTCTTATTTCTTTACGTTGAAGTTTTTATTTCTTTTTCAGGCAGATGTATTTGAGCTAAAAAGGATAATGCTACTGTCAGAAATTTTCAAAGAAGTTATTGCTGGCAACAAATTAGGGTAAGTTGTAATTCATCTGTAAGTACATATCACAGTTTGCCAAACTGTGTGACATTCTTTCATTTGGTTTCAGAAATAGATGAGTTGTTAAAGGTAAGCTGACAAGATTGGATGGATTTGTAGCCTTTTTGTGTCACAAATTTGTGTCACAAATTTCCTGGTTCACCAAATGGTCAGTTGATGGCGTCTAAATTGGGAGGTGATGTTGGATGCAGGGCAGGATTTCACTTGGAATCTCTGTTAAAATCATGATCCTAAGGGTAGGGCAGACGTTGACTTCCAGCCATAGGCTAGCTTGGTCGTTGGGGCGGGGGCTCACTGTAATGGAAGTAATGGTCCGGTCAACAGCTCCGGTCAAGGAGTTTTAAGCGCTCAGACAATGAGTGCAGGAAAGCAATTAAGCACGTGCGAGAGATCTTGCAGAAATGTAGGGAGAGACAGGGAAAGCCAAGCAAGGGGCGAAGACTAGAACTGGGCGATTTCTGAGATTGAATTAGTAACAATTAGTTGAGGTGCAGCTTTACAAGTTAACCAAAGTGCTCTTTAGTGAGTTAGTAATATATACATGCATTAGTTGGGTTAGTAGACTATGATACAAAATATAAATGTTAGTCTTGTGAGTAATCTAGAAAAGCAAGGCGAGGGAAGTAAAAGAGAATTGAAGTAATAATATGAAATACCAGAAACCATTGAAATCACCCAAAGCAGGTAATCACACAGACCGGGAAGACGGACTTAACCAACTAGATCACAAGACAGAGGAGACAAGTGCAATGAAACTTAAAATTTCAGGATATGAGAATCGGAGTACACTATTACCAAAAAGAATAAAGAAAAGACAAAACCATGAACATAAAGCATGACATGAACACAGAACCATGACAGTAATTCAGTCGCCAGACCTCAATCAAATTCATAAACGCAAAATTCAATAATGTGAGGGATCTTGAAAGGATCTACTTCAATGATACAAAATCCCCCCAGATGTGTGCCTTAACCTTTCCAAAAATTAAAGGAAAAGACCCCATGCTGTTGGCCTAGCCTCAGTTGGTTGCACAAGTTACTAAATGAAGGGTGCCAATTATTATGAAACCTTGATTGGTTGAAATTTATTGTGGATTAAATGATTTCATGATTATGTTTGTTTCCATCGCAACATTAACAAAGTAAAGCATTTCAAGTGTTTGTTGGTATATGATGATGAGAAATAAGCTGCAACTCCACCAACCATTCACGTTTTTCTGTTCATGTGACAAAGTGTCATAAGCTAAGACCAGTCCAAAATGAAATAATGAGTGACAGTGGTATTTTAGCACTGTTAGACGTGTTTGCTTTTACAAAAGTAGACTAAATAAACTTTGGAAGCCGAGGAGTTGCAAGAGGGAGAACAGTGAAAGGCTAACCACCTGTTTTTTTGTTCCAAGTGGCAGAAAAGTTGGCACTCGGAAAATTCAGGGGTATTGATGATGTGACAAGTTACTATATCAGATTCATCCAAAACGTGATGTTAGCCCTATCTAGACCGGGGGGGCTTCTTATGCCCGCCCCAAATTTCGCGTTGTATCATTTCTGAACGGTTTGAGCTTGGACCACCAAACTAGGTGACTTTTCCTAAAACTTGTCAAGTCAAGTCCACCATCTTCGCCGTTTCCGTGGCAACAGTTTTCTAACAGGTATGTCTGACAAAAAAATCACCAATTTCGGTTTCATCAATGTAGTTTCCAGATTTTCTTTTAAACGTGTACTTGTTCAATTATATTTACAATAGCTTACCTAATTTAATGTTAAGTAGAATTAATTTTTGCTAATTTGATGACATCATTGAATTTAAAGGGCCAAAATCCAAGATGGCAGACTATATCTTTGACTCAGGTACATTTTCCCTCAAATTTCATCGATTCCTTTTATTTTCTAATATACTAAACACAAAGAAGTTGACGATAAGAACAAAGCAAGTTTTGCTTACACAAACCTGTAATCCTTCATAAGTTTACTTTCATTTATTTCTGACCTGAACTTCTAAGAAAAACATTCTGAGTAAATCGAAAAACTATTTTCACAGAACACAAGTAGAAAGCTTTGAGGCATGAAATTTAATATGAACTAATGATTTTCTGGTTGAGTTTAGCAGGAATTTATCAATATCAGTGCAGTTGAACATCAGTGGTCTCCAGTAACCTATCCAAACACAAAACATGCATTTTCTCCAGAATAAATTTTAGAATTTTGTCCATTTTTCCTCAAAGTCCCCCAAGGCAGCACACATACTCATTAAAGGAACTGCGTATTTAACAGTCAGATAATTCACCATGTAATGAAAGCTAGCTTTCCCACTTCCAAGCTCACAACCTTATTTCAACATTGACAAGGAACAAGTTCTCACTAACAACTCACTAAATGAGTAATATCTGAATTCTGAAATATACCTTATTTTAACAGAACAGACATTGCACTTTCAGGGAAAATCAAACAATATATGCCTCCCTAGATTCAACAGAATAGTGCAATGAATGTGTACCAGGGGGTCCACCGAAATGCATGACCAGTTCACGTTTTAAACAGAAAAAAAACCTTGGCATCTTTCATGAATCACTCCTCCAGAGACTAATGTGTCCAGAAGAGGCAACCCTCCGGTCCCTTTTCATTCGAAATAATTCCCATTGACTATGTCCTTACCTCATTTAAATCCTGTAACAGAACATTTCGGGCCTGTTAAGGGAGTCTTTTTTTCTATAAATCGCATCATTCTCAGCTGCGCAATCGTGCTCAACGTTGAACGGATACAACCTAGTTTGCTGATAGGCATAGGCTTGTATGTTCTTATGTTTGTCCAATAAATGTGTTTTAGTTACTGTGGGAAGTTTAGACACTCAGGAATTGGAGAAGAAACAAGCCAATCAATACGTCGTTACCTAGGAAATTTCACAGGGGCGTGAACTATAACTGTGCAGTTATGCAGAAGAGCCTGAGTATATAATTGACCGATCCCAAACCCCACCTCCCATTGTTACTGTTGCTAGGTCGGACAACTAACCAAGAAACCTCAGACTTGCCTGAAAACAACAAGCATAGCGGCACCGGTTCCGTTCACTGATGCGTTGCATGCGAGTCGGTGTCATTTTGACATCGATATTTTGTCTCCCTAAATATGTGCTTTTTGGATGATGAAAAGCAGCTCACTTACTAATGGGCAGATCGAAATGTGACTCGATGTCAACGTTTAAGTGCGAACAGAAAAGTTAACGTGACCGAGCCTTTTAATGACCCTCAGGTAAAATGTGCTTGGTTTCCTCACTTCATTGTACCTTGGTTGAGCATATTTGCCATCAACCGAATTGTTCATATTGAATTATATGGCTAATGCCAACGTTGTTAAAAGGAAGCGCTAGTTAACTCTGGCTACTCCTTTACTGAGCATCATCTTTGCACCTGTCCTGTTAAAACACTGCTCTCAAAAATGATCGCTACAAAGCAAGGATCGAGGGGACAGAGAAAACTTTTTTCTAGCTAGTCATATGGAACTCTGTATAAACAGACAAAGCGACTTGTCCACTGTTTTAAATATTATGCAGGTAAGAAATACTGTCATTGAATGCCAGCTACAAGCAGCTAGCTTGTAACTGACAGTTAGCCACCTTGTTAATTTTATTAACTGCTCAGTTAATGCAGTCCCCGCGACGTAAGGGTACCAAGGTAGCTCGCTGGTGACCGTAATCAGTCACTAGCGTTTGTTGTTAGTCAGCGTTCTGTTCAAGTCAATGGGACGGCCAATTAGATAGCTAGCATGAAACATTTTATTACAGCTCTTCAAATGAATATTGCTGCACGAAAATACAACTGCGTAGGTTTGTTTGATTTAATATACTTGTGTAGCTATAACATCACTTCTTTATTTGTTTTATGTTTATGTTGTCACTTGTTTGATGTTTTTGTTTTATGTTGCCATTACCACTGCATGTATTTGTTTCTCATTGTACTAATTGTACATGGACCTTTAGCCTTTATACTGAAAAATATAAATACTAAAAAAAAATACTGTATCCATATTGATTGGGTCTATGATGCTCAAGTTCTCTTTTGGACCTGAGTATCTGCCAAAACAATAAAAAATAACTAAGATGAAACAACTGCAATATTACATACTGGCAAACTGCACTAGTCAAATGAGTATCTTTCAAAATATTCACTGTTCACAAGGCTGCTCTTGGTATGGCATGTCGCTTCACTGCTAAACTTTGCAATATTTAAGCAGACCTCACACACTCTCATATCTGATTTTCATCCTTAATACATGCTAAACCCTGATGTTCTGCTCAAAGCAGTGGGTCCCCTTAGTCAGAAAGAGCAGCACTGTGAGTAATGGATGAGTCACATGAGCAAGCAGTTCATCAACTCAATCAGTGAACCTGAAAACCTGCACCTCTCTTTGTCTCTTTTGACTGAATTTGTGTGGCCCTGTCTTTGACTTGCAACCACTCGCTGTCAATATGAAACAATGAAAGTAAATCACATTAGGTATTCTTGCCCATATCATTAGTCAGTATTGCAGTCAGTATTCTGATCTACATATCAGTGCATTATCTGATTAAAATTTATTTGAATTCATTTCTTTTGAAGAAAAACTGACTGAGTTACCGTATATGTCCAGGTAAATGCAACCTTAGATGTTTTCATGCGTAGTATCTTTTTGTCATTTGTTTTCTTTATGAAAAGCATTGTCATTGTCTTATTGCCTGAATAAGACAGTTCTACTGATTATGTGCTTGAAGCCCATTTATTGACGTATTTAGATAAGTCATGATTATGAATACATTGGAATAGATTACTCTCAGTACAGCAAAACTTCTTCATACTTTAGAGTGTAATTTGTAAGTGTGCACCATAGATAAATGACTCTCATTGCCTGTTCTGTTTCTCCCCAAATATGATGGTGGTGGGGGAGGACTAGAACTAGGCAGTTAAACTTCCAGAGACCCAGAGTCCAAAAAATATGTGAAACTCAAAGTGTATTTGGTTAACAGTGGAGCCCTATGAGTTGATATACAGTGAAATTATTGCGGATGTTTTTGATCTTGAGTGTTTTCCATTATTGCACATATTCTTTTTTTTTTTGAAGTATGGTCTTATCTAAAGAACAGAGCATTGATCAAATATTTTGCCAACATATACACTGAACAAAAATATAAACGCAACACTTCTTATTGTGAGAAATATGACCATGTTCAGGAGCTAATTGTACTTTCATTGAGTGTTGACAGATGGTATGACCATGTTGCAATACATTTCGATCAATGATTTAAAAAGACAAACAAGAATCTCGCGATGGCGTGATGATAAAGGGGATGGGGTGTATTGTCCAAATTTCACAAATCAATATTGGGTGTGTCTGCCTTTGGCCTGCTGCATTGCTACACATCTCTGCTGTGTGGACTGCAACAAATGGTTAATGGTGGCAATTTTTTCATCGAGCTGAGGAGAGGTCCAATCCACAAAGGGCAAAAGACATAAAGATATGGACCTGGGGATTATTTTTCACGGTTTCAGCAAAAATGGAGTGATGGTGGGGACCAGGGCTGCGTTCCAATCCGAAAAAATGCTTGCTTCGTCGTGTTCACTCGCCCTCCAATCGAGGGGGGAATCCCAAAAAAATCCCGGATGTAAGATGGCTGCCACTTGTAGGGTCATTCCAATCCAATTTTGCGGAGGGAAGGGCGCATTTTCATTCGCTCAAGCCCTCGATTATTCTCCCTCAAACGAAGCCAACAACGAACATCCCTCCAAGCTTTGATATTGCCCAGAATGCTTTGCTCATGCTCCCTCAGTCAAAATTTCACGTCCGCCATTTATTTCAGATGGCAAAAGGAGGAATTGTGGTACGGAAATTACCATACAAATTTAAGAATTGTGTTCGAGTAGTGTGCAATCTATGACATAGTTATATGCAAACAGCAAAGTTTGGGGGTGAGGGGCATCGAATTCGCATTATTTTTTAAGCATTTGAGACTTTACGTTAATTTTTGCTGTAGCTAGCCTGTAGCATCCGTGAGGACTGTTGCGGAGCTAAAAGCCGCTTTCACACTGGACGCGAAACGAATTTTTCGCGCGACTGATTACATTCAAACGCAAAGACGCGAATACACGCAAAATGCATACATCGCATTGATCATGCAATCTGTCATGCGAAAATTTCATTTCGCGTCCGGGGTTAAAGCAGCTTTATTTCCCCATAAAACAGTCACAAATGCCGCAGCAGTCAAACGAGCACGCTGTCTTCTACTTGCCTCGAACACGCGATACGCTTCCGCATGAACTGTAAAAGGTAGAACGTACACATAGATATATCTATGGAACGTACAGGCAACTAACTCACTCGGCTCCATGGCAACGCAAACTTCCCGCTGGCTTGTTGACAAATGTATCAGTGCGGGGGAAAAAAACGCGACGAGGGTCGTTCGAATCCGATTTCCCACAACCATCCCCCTAAGTCCCCTCTATTGCCCTCCCTCGCTCGGGAAGAGCTTACTCGCCTGCTACGTCATTCGGAGGGCTCACTCGAGTGGAGGGAAGAAGTGAAGGGAGTATCTTATTTCGGATTGGAACGCAGCCCAGCTGTCTCATATGCAATGGGAGTTACTGGTCTCAGGCGATCACAGAGATAAAGAGTCCAGATATGGCGGTCTTGGGTGGGGGTTGTCACACATGGTCGTCATGCATGCAGGCGGTCTGCTGTCTTGCCTCATTCCTCAAAAAGGTGTTTTATGCGACTCATTGTTGAAACATGGACATTAAGAGCCCTTTCAACATCCCTGAGAAACATTCCTGCATTGAGCATGCCAATGGCACGGTCCCTGATAGCTCGAGTCATTTATGGCATTTTGAACAATGGCAGAACTGGGACTTTTGGGGTGGCCTTTTATTGACCAGAGTGCAGGATGTGCCTGGGCTGACTGTACCTGATTTCAATAGCTCTGGATCATGCCCCACCTGTCTGACAGGCCAATTTTGACAAAGGGCATGAACTTGACAATGATATGAAGAAGGTGACTGAAATACACAGAGACCAGTGGCACACAACCTTGGTCACATAAATAAACCCAACTAAGCCAACCTCAGAAATAATTATGCATAATATTGAAATGACTAAACTGTTGCATTTATATTTTTGTTCAGTATATTTTTTCCTTTTTCTCCCCTCACCTCTATGGAACAACATTTGGGTCAAAATCAAAGAAATAAATGCATACAAAATTAAATATGCCCACAAAATAAATTAATATGGAAATTAAATAAGTCTTGAAATAATTAAATGGGGCAATAAATATATAAAAATATAAATACATTCAAACATGAATATATAAATTGGTCCATATAGTTCAGTAAATAAATGAATATATTTTTATTTTAAAAATGACATTTTTCAAACGTCTACTTTCATCTATTTTTGGAGATTTTTATTTCATAATTCCGCATTTATTTATTTAAATGGCAATTTTATTCCTGAATGCCACATTTATTTATTTATTTAATCTCTCTCATTCAAATGAATGGGGCGTGGTTAGCTCACACATTCAGGCCAAAGCAACAGCACCGAATACTGAATGGACAGCAGTGCTGAATACATGACTAAACTGCAAACATTTTTTCCGGATGGAAGAGCAGTCAGCCATATGGTTGTCTTTGAGCCAGCGCTAAGCCATGGAAGTAAAAAATGAAAAATTTTCTGCCTACTTTATAGCTGTAGGTAGAGTGTTCTAGAGCTGAGAGCCATTTACCGAGAAGGCCAATTCATCAAATATATTTTGACTACTTAATTTGTCACTCTGACAGCCCATCCACCGGCTGTCAGGGAAGTTAAGAGCAAGAACAGCTTTCAATTTACTTTGTGTACATTTTAGGCAAATGTTTCCGGAGTGAGAAGGGGTTAAACTTAACCCAAAACTGTTCTGCTCACTTATTTTCTTCTAAGAAAAACTTAAGATTGAAAGAATCTGATCTCCACTGAATGACACTAAAATATGTAACAACACTTTGTTCTGCAGAGTTTACATAACTACGTATGTGCAGCACAGCCTTAAAAACATGTGACAAACAAATTGAACCTCTGGGTTTAAATGTGCTCACCTGAGTCTTCCAGCTCAAGTTTCAGCTCAAACTGGGTATAGCCTACATTAGAAATAAGAAACACTTTTAGATTGGTTGCGTCATGCAAATCCATCTAAATCCCTTTGTTCTAAGGGGGAAATGTGAAGGAAACTTAAAACTGAGCTTTGGCAATCTGACCTGTATAGGAATGGTATGACCAAGCAACAAACCGTTACATCTGATGCCTCAAAATAATGCGTTTTTATCTCCATCCTGTCTGTGTAGGCCTATTTTTCACTTTTCTGTAAGATCATGTACATTGATTAGCTATTGGGAAAACAATCACAGCCAAAGATTTGGATCTATGATTTACAGTTCATGAAGTACTGCAGAATAGTTCAGCTCTGCCAAGGAGGTGTATGTCTTAGCCAGCATTTATCTGTTTGTCTGTCTGTCTGTCTGTCTGTCTGTTTGTCTGTTAGCAGGTTATCTCAAAAATGGCCCTATAGATTTTAACCAAACTTTGCAGGATCTTAGAGTAGCGCAAAAGGGACAAGTGATTTCAAAACCCAAAACCAGTGAAGTTGGCACGTTCTGTAAATCGTAAATAAAAACAGAATACAATGATTTGCAAATCCTGTTCAACCTATATTCAATTGAATACACTGCAAAGACAAGTTACTTAATGTTCGAACAGGTAAACTTTGTCATTTTTTGCAAATATTAGCTCGTTTGGAATTTGATGCCTGCAACATGTTTCAAAAAAGCTGGCACAAGTGGCAAAAAAGACAGAGAGTTTAGGAATGCTCATCAAACACTTATTTGGAACATCCCACAGGTGAACAGGCTAATTGGGAACAGGTGGGTGCCATGATTGGGTATAAAAGCAGCTTCCCTGAAATGCTCAGTCATTCACAAACATGGATGGGGCAAGGGTCACCACTTACTGAACAAATGCGTGAGCTGATTGTCGAACAGTTTAAAAACAACAAGAAATTTAGGGATTTCATCATCTACGGTCCGTAATATTGTCAAAAGGTTCAGAGAATCTGGAGAAATCACTGCACCTAAGCGACAAGGCCGAAACCAACATTGAATGCCCGGTACTGCATCAAAAACCGACATCAGTGTGTAAAGGACATCACCACATGGGCTCAGGAACACTTCAGAAAACCACTGTCAGTAATTACAGTCCGTTGCTACATCTGCAAGTGCAAGTTAAAACTCTACAATGCAAAGCGAAAGCCATTTATCAACAGCACCCAGAAATGCCACCGGCTTCGCTGGGCCCAAGCTCATCTAAGATGGACTGATGCAAAGTGGAAAAGTGTTCTGTGGTCTGACGAGTCCACATTTCTAATTGTTTTTGGAAACTGTGGACGTTGTGTCCTCCGGACCAAAGAGGAAAAGAACCATCTGGACTGTTATAGGCGCAAAGTTCAAAAGCCAGCATCTGTGATGGTATAGGGGTGTATTAGTGCCCAAGGCATGGGCAACTTACACATATGTGAAGGCACCATTAATGCTGACAGGTACATACAGGTTTTGGAGCAACATATGTTGCCATCCAAGCAACGTCTTTTTCATGGACGCCCCTGCTTATTTCAGCAAGACAATGCCAAGCCACATTCTGCACGTGTTACAACAGCATGGCTCCGTAGTAAAAGAGTACGGGTACTAGACTGGCCTGCCTGTAGTCCAGACCTGTCTCCCATTGAAAATGTGTGGCGCATTATGAAGCGTAAAATACGACAATGGAGAATCCGGACTGTTGAACAACTTAAGCTGTACATCAAGCAAGAATGGGAAAAAGTTCCACCTGAAAAGCTTCAAAAATTGGTCTCCTCAGTTCCCCAACGTTTACCGAGTGTCGTTAAAAGGAAAGGCGATGTAACACAGAGCGGTAAAAAGGCCCCTGTGCCAACTTTTTTGCAATGTGTTGCTGCCTTTAAATTCTAAGTTAATGATTATTTGCAAAAAAAAAATAAAGTTTCTCAGTTTGAACATTAAACATCTTGTCTTTGCAGTGTATTCAATTGAATATAAGTTGAAAAGGATTTGCAAATCATTGTATTTTGTTTTTATCTACGATTTACATAATGTGCCAACTTCACTGGTTTTGGGTTGTGTACATTTTGGCATGTCTAGACCAAAGTATTACTGAGATATAGGCCAAAGTTCAAGTCAAACTATGCCGGCAGAGATTTGAAGTCTTTCCAATGGGCCAGATTTCCAATCGGTGTGCTTTTGGGTTTTTCTGCCACCTGGCGGTGGAATGCAACAACAACCTACACCAACAAACGAAAATAACTAATCCACAGAGTTGCCTTGGCGTGGCGGAGGTGCTGCGCTCTCTGAGTGCTGTTGTTCATCACTGAATGGAAACTGAATAAATGCAGTATCAAAATTAGTATCTGTTGCTGTCAGTGGCGGTTCTAGAACTGGGAACTGGGGGGGCGTAGACACGTCCCTTTATGACAATTAGTCTTGGCTAGTTCTCATTTTCCTTTACTGACGCATTTTCCAATTATCGTAATTGGCAACTGAAGACATGGTTTCTCTTCATATGCAATGGAACAGCGATCATGAAATCATGGGCTAAATTCAGTACAGTGGCGGAGCCAGAACTGAGAATCATGACAAAACATCCATTTTAAACAGTTATTAGTCCTGACCTGTTCTCAGTCATTTTCATGATTTACAAAAGGTTCACTCAGAGAGCACTCCACAGTTAACAGGTGCTGCTTGATCTCCCCGATTACGTAAGAAGACAATCATTCATTTAAATCAACCTGATTCAAATTTGCATACCTGTCGACTCTCACGTAAATAGCTTGAGCAGCACACTGCCTATTTAAGAGCCGAGTGTCACTTTTTTTTTTTTTAAATCAACTCACGCAATACCGAGAGTGAAAGGCGATATTTCATTGGAATGCAGACCTGATCAATCAACGCACAGCACTGGCTTATTAGTAAGTGAATTATTTTTCTGTACCAAATTTCGCCCATGATTTCATTGCTGTTCGATCGCATATGGAGAGAAACTGTGTCTTCAGTTGCCAATTACGATAATTGGAAAATGCATCAGTAAAGGAAAGTGATTGAGAAATAGCCAGGACTAATTGTCATAAAGGGACATGTCTGCGCCCCCCTAATTCCCGGTTCTAGAACCGCCACTGGTTGCTGTGATTATGACTTATTTTTTTATGCATTTTGCTGCTAAGTTCTCTCAGGAAGAGCCTTGTATATTGAGAGAGCAAAGGAACTGGTGTTGAACTATCATATGTTGCTTCCTGTCAGTTGCATTACTGGTGCTGACTCAGGCATAGATACAATGAGAGGAAGTTGCAGACATGTGCATGCACTGAACAGAAATGGTTCTATTGTAGATGGTTTATTTTTCCACCTGATATAAGTAAAATATGCTGATTCATAATATGTTTCTGTTCGGTACTTCTGCTTTGTATTTTGTCATGCTTAGTAGTATGGCCTGCATTTGCATCCAGTGGTCACAATGAATTCATATCTTTCACCTTGACAATCCAAGCAAATGGTACTGCCTCCTTTCATGTTCAGACAGTGACCATACTGTGCTCTTGGAGCACACAGTGACCTGTGCACTTACAGAGGGCTCCAGAATTATTCGCTCCCTGGCTGGAAAGACGCCTCATACCCTCAGTGAAACATGGAGCTAGTATCTGAAATATTTTGGGACTGTTTTCATTCCAGAGGTTCAGGGGCACTTTTTAAGATCAGTGGCTCAATGTAGATTCCACGTAGTATCAGTTAAGGTAAGTTAAAGTTAAGTTAGATAATGTTACTCATGGCCATTTCATCAGACTTAAATTGCATTGTAAATGTCTTTCTTGTCTCTTCCCGTTCAGAAACTTGCCTGTCAATTAGAAGTATTGTCTCTGTTGATTGGTTTGCATCTCGCGGGCTCCCTTATCTCAGCCATCTCAGTGTTACCCCACTTCATGTGTGTGTGTGTGCATGTGTCTGAGACCTGTTTATATGCCCTCCTTTGAGTCTGCAAGTTGCTGGTTTGTCATTTTCCATCAGCCCTTTTGCCACAGTTAGTATTTATTAGTAAAGGTCTCTATCTGGTGAATGTAAAATGTAATCTTTAATGATAAAAAATACAGAAGCACTCTTCCTTGTTTTGTTTATCGAAACAAGCCCCCAAGCCTTTAACGCGGTCCGCATGATTGGGACCACATTCCTGTCAATCCTCTTCCAGTCTGTTCCTCTGTCCAGTTTATTAGGAACAGGTTCCCTAGCCTTCTATGGTCATCAGGATTGGGACCGCATTCCTCTTGAGCTTCTCCATCTTGCTTTCAGACAATTTGGCTCAGGTGAAGTGTGCACTCCATGTAGCAGTCATCCTGGAGAGCCATAGTGGCAAAAAATGGTATATTGCGCATTTAAGTGAATGATTAGGGTTGGTTACTTTGAAATATTACTAAGGCACAGTATTTCTCATTTTGGTACTTGAAGTTTATTTGTTGCATTTAATTTATAGTATTTTTCCTACAGTGCACATTCAGTCAGGGGTCCCGTGGTCTATTATTGAAACCATCTATCCCAGCCGTCCGAATGTACCGTAAGTTTGCTCTTGCAAACAGCCCCTACTAAATTGCAAAATCATAGGCACTATACATTAACAATCTTTTGTGAAGTCAGGCATTGTATACTTGAGACAATTAAAAGTGCACAGGTATGGCATGTATTGTATTTTTTAGCAACTGAACACCTAAATAGGCCGTTTTGGTTTGTCTAGACAGAAAGCGAATAAAATAAATCAAAGTGTGTGGTTCTGAAATTAAGATCTTTTTGAGATCGGCATGTAAAATTAGTCCTTATCACCGGACATTGAGTTTTTTGTGTTGCACATGTTCATGCTTGACTGCTTATTTTTGTATGTCATTAGCCCCTGAAAAGCCAACAAAGAAACCAATAAAAAGGCTCGACCTATGGCACAGGAGAGTGAATGTGATTGGTATGTCACAAGCAGGTCTCAGCCATGGTGAGGTAGTGCATCAGCTGCAGTGTCACTAGTCAACAATCAGTCAGCTGTGAGACCAAGAACAAGATGCGCGATTACAGACCGACCATGCCCAGGGCTGCTGTGAAAGACTACAGAAGCTCAAGTCTGGTTACATCATGTAGAACAAATTCCGCTGTGAGACCCAAACTCTTTGTGAGATGATTGGTTTTAGGCATCTGAGGATGAGCGCCAAACCTGTGCAATCCTATCATGATCAAGATAGGCATTCGCACATTTCCAACAGACCATCCATTCTGATGCGTCGCAAGCCAAAATCATCCGAAATAGGTGCAGTAGCACCAAAGTTGGCTTCCAAAGAACTGGAATACAGTCACCTTCTCTGTGAAATTGTGGATTTATATTGATCACACAAAACGACACCAACATGTTTTGTACATATAAATGTTATGCTGATGCCTGTGTTTGTCCAAGAAATCACTGGGATTGCATGATTGTCATGTTATGGTCAGGCACATCGGTACGTCCTTGTGATTGTTGATGGCACAATTATGGTGTTCTGTGAATGACATCGCCTGACCTTTATTTTCGTCGTTTCTTGCTATTAACTATGATGACAGGACTTTTTAAAAAGATAATGCATGCCAGCATTCTGCTCATCTGACAAGGTTTTTTTCAGTGCATATAAACAAACGTATGAATGTCAAGTTGATATAAAATTTCCGTTGCCTTTGTTACCTGTGCATTTTTATTGGTACCAAAGCATATTTGACACAATGGACCCTATTTCAACAAACTAATGGCAGCCCGCAGAAATAAGTGCTGACAGTATTGCAGATCAAAACTGGGCACGTCGAACTTCATTCATGCAATTTTGTGACAGAAGGCAATAGAATAGCTGTGGTACTGTTGTCAAAAGGGTTGGACTAAGACGAACAATCACTTGCTACAACTGCGTGATAATGGAAACCTTTGTTAGGTCAACAAAAGGTAACATTATAGAGGGAACATTATCTGGTAAACTTTGTGTAAAATTTATCCTTGGCCATAAAACCATTTGCACTCATATGTTCGGGTGCCATTTCTACTGCTGAAAGCATATCTATTTTGCAAGCGAAGACAATAGTGAAGTTTCTGAATGACATCTTGGGCATGCACAGGCAGAGGCTAGAAATTCAAGCTGAAATTGTTCTTCCTTACCTCAAACTATGTCACTGTGTGAGTCAAATGTCAACGCTGGAGAGGGTGTGATTGTCTAAGACAGTGATTCCCAAAGTGTGGGCCGCGGCCCCCTGGTGGGCCGTGGTGGTACTGCAGGTGGGCCGTAAGAGGTCATTAAAAATATGATTCATTTTTGCAAATATGATTTTTTCCTATTTTTATTGTAAAATATTTATTGCACGATTTTAAAAAATATTTAGAAGTAATAACCTATTGAGTGTTATTGACCTCACAATATTTTAGGAACCTTATATGGTTTATGATCGGAACGTAGCTTTCTGGTCATCATGACCGGGGGTCATAATCGGAGGAGCACGTACTGATTTCGATAATTAATTCTGTCTTGTGTGTACACCACAGATTAAAAGTTTGGGCTTCCTTTATCCCCCTGCTTTCATTTGAATCCTGAATCTTTATTATAATAATATTAATAGATAAAAAACAACCACAACAATTATTGTTGCTGTTGTTGTTTTTTTATTTATTTATTTATTTTTTTCTTTTCTTAACAACAACAACCACAACAATTATTGTTGCTGTTAAGTGTTCTGGGAATGCATAATTTCGTCTATGTACTGTTTATAGGACAAAGGTGGGCCGCGGACATTTTTTAGATTTTCAAGTGGGCCCTGATTTGGAAAAGTTTGGGAACCCCTGGTCTAAGATATACAAATACTTAGCAAAAATTGCATGCATTTTTCACACATATGCCAAACTCATAGATAGAGTTATGGCTGGAAATTGGCAAAGTGTCCCTATAAGGCCGATCAGATCAGCCGCTGTCCCTTTAAAATCACTGTGTTAATGCCATTGCGAACCGGTTATTTTGTCAGGTGAAGAGCTAATGCTGAAGTTGCGTTACCTCTGCCTCCTTTGATCCTCTGAGAACCAAGCTCAAATGTAATGATACATGGAGGCATTTGGGGTGACAGAGGTCAATTCTACAGGTAATGTGTTATGCATGAAAAGATGCGGGTGATTTAAACCGTATACTAAATGACACTTGCGTTATTTAAATAAGGGCGAGACTGAAGTTTAGTTACCAATAAACAATGACTTTCTGGTCATTATACGAAAAAAAAAAATTGTGCATCCAAATGACATAATACAGCCCAACTTGAGCAATAGGTGTGCAATTATTTTCATATAATGACTGGCATGGAGTTGTTTATTGCCTTATACTAGAGTTACCGCACGCATATGCTGAACACCTCTGCACAGATATAGACGCAGGCATCCGTACATTTAATTACTAAATAATTCTATATTTAAATTTCCAAACATCTTGCTTCCCTGGAATAATTTTCCAGTCTTTGTGACACAAATACTGAGTTATAAAGCCTGAAATAGGCTCATGCAAAACAGGAAAAATTGGCAATATTGGTATTCTGCGCAAAGGCAATTAGGAAAGACTTAATTTTTGTGTTTTTGTCAGAAAATTGCATCAATGTGCAGCCTGTTTGCTTCCTCTACAAAACATTGCTCCAAAACATGAAATTTCTATTGCTATATATGCAAGAGTGCGGATGTTAGTTTAATTTTGTTTCATTGTGATAAAATTGCTGTGGTTACTAATTGTGTCACATCGTGGTTCCATTCGCATTGTCATTCACGCTTTGTGCATCCTCCCATTTGTCATAATCACCGTACTCGCCAAATATTTGGATACTTATATTGGTAAACTAAAAAAAAAAAGTTTTTTCAGTATGTTTTAGCCTTCACTTTTGATGTGCGTAACATACCAACTCAGATCCAGTTAAATTTACTTGTGAATAAAAATGTTGCAAATTAATACAAAGATAATGCACACCTTTAGACCGTTCTTCAACCAATCACTATTGACTATTCAACAGACCCATAATTATTTACATTCACCACCCAGAAACAACGTTCTCTTGTATGAAAACACCCCATCATGCTCCTTTTCCCATTAGACCCCACCACCAATGTGTTAAAATAATGAAAATTAAAACGCAAAGGTAACGATATTCATGTATTTGCAAATACTGGCAAATACTCCACTGGCTGTGATTCAGTCCCATGAAACTATCAGAGTGATTGCAGTTGCGCTAAAAGGTAGTTTAGATAAGTTCAAATGCAATCAAAGTTTGTGACACAAAGATTGTTTAGCACCAGCTTAAGTCATTGACTGTTTGAATAGTCAAACCCATTGAGACATAAATGTGTTGATTTTACAACCCCAATTCCGAAGTAGTTGGGACAAAGTGTAAATTGTGAATAAAATCAAAATGCAATGACTTTGAAATCACACCAGCCAGTATTTTATTCACAATAGTACAGAGATAACATAGCAAATGTTGAAACAGAGAAATTTTCCAATTTTATCCACAAAATGCGCAAAATTTATCCTGGATCATGCTCAACAATGGCTTCCTTTATGCATGATAGAGTTTTAGGTGGCATCTGTGGATGGCACGGCGGACTGTGTTTACAGACAGTGGTTCCTTGAAGTACTCCTACATTCAGTAATGTCAATGACAGAATCATATCGGTGAGGGATCCAGTGGTGTCTGAGGGCCCGAAGATCGCAGGCATCCAGTAAAGGTCTTCGGTTTTGTCCGTTATGCACAGAGATTTTTCCAGTTTCTCTGAATCTTTTGATGATGTTATGCACTGTCGATGATGAGAGCTTCAAAGCCTTTGCAATTTGATGCTGAGGAACATTGTTTTTAAAGTATTCCACAATTTTTTTTACGCAACCTTCACAGATTGGGGAGCCTCTGGCCATCTTTATTTCTGAGAGACTAACTCTCTCTAAGACGTCCCTTTAATAGCCAATCATGATACACCCCTGATGCCAGTTAACTTAATTTGTTGCTAAATGTTCTTCTCTTATATATTAATTGCTTTTCAGCCTTTTTTTGCCTGTGTCCCAACTTTTTTGAGACCTGTTGCAGCCATAAAATTTAAAAAAGCTAATTTTGTGGATAAAAATGTATAATTTCAACATTTGAAATTTTTCTATGTTCTGTTGTAAATAACATATTAGCTCATGTGATCTGAAAGTCATTGCATTTTGATTTTATTCACAATTTACACTTTGTCCCAACTATTTCGTAATTGGGGTTGTACAATCGGAAGCTACAAAACTTGCCAAATGCAACAAATATGTTACCTATGACCAACACAAGTGTGCATAAAGTTGCTGCCGCATACATTTCCCTAATATTACCACTGCACGCATTTCCGTTTTTGAAGGCACAAAATGGGGCCCAAAATGATGCAATATCTTAAAGTGCATTTAAATTTTTACAATCTTTAAAAAAGTAATTAATATGTCATAGTGCTTACATGAAAGACAAATTCTGTCCTTTCAACTGTAGAGAGCAAAAAGCAGTGGTAGTTATTTGAAAAAGATTCTCATTTTGAGATGGGGTTTAACAAAAAAAATGTGATTAAGTTTACAGAATCCTTGGTGAATCTCAATGAATTCACCCTGTGCCAGTGAAAGAATGTAGGTCAGAGAGCAATGTATTCACTGCATACATATAATGGTCTGAGAACATTCTGGCCCCAGTTATTTCCCTATTAAATTGTAGAGCACCGGAAAATAACTGGTGCATGACTGATTTATGCAGGACAAAAGGGAAGATGTGTCACATTTCCATGCATTATGTGCTGTATTGTGGCAGAGAAGCAACATACGGAGAGGCTGTGCAGAACAAAGAGCTGTTCCCGTAATCTCATATGGTTCCATAGAGTACCTGAATATTAAGTACCAGCAGCTCTTACCCCAAAAACTGCATGGAATAGATGGTTGCGGATTCGGACAATTTCCATTGAAATGATATCACCTTTTCCAACTGTGGCACTTGATATCAATGAAGGAATCAGACTTGCTACATCCATTGTGATGACATTGTATTCTGTGCTGTGAAATAGGTTTAAAGGTGTAATATATTTTTTGTGCACTCTATTATGTATACTAAAAATAAAAATCATGGTGACTGGATTCAAATGCAAAGAAAAAGGATTTTTATATTTGTCACCTTTGCAGCGGAGCTTCAAAGTCAATATTCTGAATACAACACAGCAATACCCTTAAATAATTACGAAAAGATCACTAGACTAACGTTAGTCTGCTATTTTAGCGCATAAACAGATATACGCGCAATACGCTACCCAATGGGCTTACAAGACTTTTCCCAAGAATGGTGTGAAGTTTTGGCTTATCAGGACTATATTGAATATTTGGCTAATGATACACAGATGCACATGCTGTAGTTGAATGATGAGTGGAGTAGCAGGCAAGTTCCTCAGGTGATGTGGAGCGCCGGGGGTGTGGCATGACAGGAGGACTGAATGGGCCCAACATCTTTAGAAGTTGAATGCAGTGTGTAACGAAAAGAACGGGTAATTTTCTTTTATTGAGGTCTCTCAAAGATTGAAATGATTGATGTTGAGAAGGACATGTGGCACACTATTATGCAGTGAAAAAATGAAAGTATTGGGAAGGGTTCAGATTGCATGTAATGAGCTTTAGCTACTGATACCTTCAGTACAGAGAAAGTTAGAGGAACTTTATTTTCTTCGGCCAGCCTGTAGTACTTTGCTTATTGAGGCTGGTAGTGGGCAATTAAAATTGGCTCATATCCTCATACTTCAGATTCTTGGGCCTGTGACCAGGCACATCCAGTCAGATTAGAGATCACGCCTTCATCAATAATTTCCAAGTCTCTTGGAGAAGGACACGATACAAGTGAATTTAGACTCTAGGATATGTTCATTTTAGTGTTTTATTCATTACAATTTTGCAATTTCAAAAGCATCCCAGTTTTTTTGTTTGAAAATCTTTTTTTTGTGTGTTTTCCATTTCATTTACAGAGGGCCCTCGACTTGGTCTATTAAGATTGGGTTAAAATACTTTAATGTTTTTGCATGCCAGTTTTTAGCAGGGCTGGATGTTGCTGCCTGACACCAAGTGTCATTCTGTTGCCACGCTCACATGTAGGGGTAGATCCAGATTGAAAGTGATGAGTTTTTTTTAATAACACCAACTATTAATCTTTAATGGTCAGCAAACTGTTGCATTACATTAAATGCGTTAGATACCACAAGATAGCATTCTCAACGCAACTGTTTCTTGGCTACGTGTTATATTTTCACTCATTTCCCTTTTGTCAATCCATCACCCAACAACATCATGTATTTCACCTGCTATTTGATCAGTCAGTTTCACCTGAAGTTGAAAGAAACTTGAGATAGCAGTTGTAGTTTTATTACTGACTTCACTCTGAAGTACTCGTATGAGAAGTGTTTGAACCCGGGCTCACAGTAGCTTTATAGATAAGGGGACTGAAGGCACTGCCACATTCCATGCCTTCCTTCGTTTGATGGGGTCAAAGACCCTTAATGCAAGACTGCTTCTTCCCAAGAAGTTATGTGCCTGTTTGTTCCCTGAACACATGGCTCTCAGTAACCTCTCAACTGCTGTGCTATGCACACTTGTGTATTCAGGTGCTGCTATTTCTGCAGAGGGTGTGTTTCTATAATGTCAGATTATTACAAGTTAATGATTATTAATGAAAGCACTGAAGGTGCTAATGCCTCGGTGCTTACAGCAGTGACAAGTATGTCCCGAAATCAGGTTTGCTAATGCGGTTGAAATTATCCGCAAATCTAGTAAGCGAATATAAACTTTGTACTCAAACGAACACCAAAAACTGCAATTAATTTAAGGTAGCTAAATGAACGACAATTGAAATCTGGTAATGCTAGATCATAAAGAGCTGCTCATGTCATCTACTTTAACTTCACTACAAATTTAACAGGTTGTTATCTGACGATCAACATAAACTAAAGCTGGGTACAGAAAATGACACTAACAACAAAATTCATTAGGGGTGCAGCTAATGCGACAAATTTCCCAAAAATGCAGTCATTTAATAAACTTACCTGCAAGCGTGTTCCAATGAAAATGAATGGAGGTCAGTGCTGGAACTATACATTGGAACCATTGCTTTCCCCATGACACGCATTACTTCTGCATTCCTCGATTCCTATTGGAGTCTATGGAACTGTCAAATAGTGCTATAAGTTGAAAAGCTCTGTCTCAAAAATCTGGCGGATTTAAATCCATATATCATGGCATTTAACCCATAGAGCCATATTCTAGGACTTGATTTTGACTGGTGTAGCGTCTATTCCGGTAACAGACAGAATGACAGACACACAACCGAACTACTGTATGCCCCGCTTGCACGCATGCGCACCAAGGCACAACAACACACTATATAGTTAATCTAAATTCTGGTGCCATCAGCCAAAACCTGTGACAACATATGTTGGGATTCTGTGATTCTGTCCATGCCTTGTTTTAGTTCTGTACCTGGCTTTGCCATGCTTTTTGATTTCTGTGTTTAGTGACCACCGCTCTGTCTGACCATTCCTTGCTTGTGTATTGTGTTTTGGTAATTTTAGGAATCCTGTTATTATTTTTCATATCTTGTATTATTCATAGTCTTTGCCTTGTTTCATAGATTCCTTGCCATGTTTATTTTCTGCCATGCCTTGCTTTGCACTTCGTCTACCCAGTCTTGTCTCTTGTAGGACTTTGCTCACAGTCCCTTGTCTTGCGTGCCACTCATTCGGGTGATTTATTGGTTTCTGGGTTTCAACCTTCTTTCATTATCTCGCGTTCTTCCTTCCTCTCTCTTTTGCTATCTACTAACCCATACTAACAGTTTGTTGTATTTGCTTAATTACTAACCCATATTAACATTGTATATTTTTACAAACTTACTGACATGCACTCGGGATTGTATCGCTGCACATACTAATTGACTAACGATCTCTCAGCAGTCGCCCAATTCTAGTCTCCGCCTCCTTGCCTATCCCTAATTATCTCTGCTGCAAGTTTCTGTGGATTTCCACTTATACTTTGCGCTTTCCTTTTCTTTAATCTTTGAACTTTAGTACTCCTTAACAGCTCTGTTGTTTTGTGCTTAGGTTTGTCTTGTGATCCCTGTCTACATTTTGGCTTTTGCCAAATTCATGTAATTAGATTACTCCTCATGTGTGACTCCTGATCTTTGTATCATTGATTGCACCTGTTTCTCCCTGGTCATGTGTTCACCCGGATGTGTATTTAAGATGTCTGTTTATGCACTTCCTTTGTCAGATCGTTCTTCCTAGCTTCCTGTGCCACGTATGTTAACGCCTTGATTCTTAGTGATTTATCTTTCTGACTGGACCGCCTGACTACGAGCTTTGCATATTCCCTGTATTGTACCGCATTTTTGTTTATCGACCTCTTTTTGCCTGACTACGGATTTTGTTATTGGTGCCCTGGTTTTGATTCTGGATTACGCCCATTGGACTTTGATTTTGGATTGCGGACATTGTACTGTTGCCAGCCCTGTTGGGGGGGTTTCCCCCTTCAGAAATAAAGCCTCCTATTTGTATTCTACTGGTTGTCGCACTTGGTTCATTTCGTAAATTCCAACAATATAAGTATAGATTGCATGAAATTTCAATCAACCATTGAGTTCTAAAAGAAAATTGACAGCACAAATATCATTATTGTTTCTATAAGCATTGGTCAAATCTTTTCTGCAAATGAGCAATGACCTTAGATGCCAGCGTCTAAATGATGCCGTGCTTGAGTGTACCGGGAATACATAGCTACACATTGAATACTCATGATGACATAGTGCCCCAGAACTACTCAAAAGATGAGAGCTCTAAAGTCTGAGACTGTGGTATGGAATTTGCATCAGTGAGACCTCCCCATTAATCCTGATCTGCTACCAACCTGACATATCTGGCTACAAAAGCTACCAGGAATATTTCATAATATATATTGATTTAGAAAAATTTGTCTAACCTCGTTGCAAAAGCATAAAGTCATGCATACTCAACTGAATGTGAATGTACAGTCGTGAAACGCTGGTTAGACAACAACCCAATATATGCAAGTAATTCCTGTGTTGTCAGTCAGCTATCACAATCTCCTATTTCAAATTAATATATAATAAGTACGCAATGTTACATTTGCAAACACATAGAGAAGCCCCTTTCAAAAGTCAGCATTCATTTATTCTTTTATTCCTTAGGCCTTCAGAAGAAAGACATAACATAAAAAGCAGAGCCAAGTCTGAACATCCTCTGTTTGTGCAAATGTTATCCCTATAAATCTTTTTCTCGTGGCTCTGGTAAGAGTAACAGCAATTTAATCCAATAGGGGACCACATTTGCTTTCAAAAGCCATATGTTGTTTTCATTCGAATCTCATTAATAAGGGCTTGAAATCTAAAGCGTAAAGAGTACTCATTTAATGCATTCTTTTCCAAAGTATTACTGTGCAAAATAATTAAATTCAGAAGAGATTGTTCAGGTGAAATACCCTTATCTTTTTGCCATTTTTGTAAGTATTCTGTAATTATAACACTTGATAAAAATGGAAAATTAATGTCTGCATGAACAATTATAAAGCCTGGATAAGGTGCGTTCAACTGAGGAAAATGGTATGTTGCACTGCCAGTTAGATTTAAATAGTTTGTATTGTGTCATGTTTTCCACATTTGTATGTTCCCTTCAATTATTAAAGACAACTTGTTACTTATGATTTTATACCATTTTTTCTTGGTATCCACCACAACCAAAGTTCAAATGATAGTACCAAAGCAATGCTACAAACTCGTGTTATGTCCAAAATGAAATTTTACTTGCTTGCACATTGATTAGAAAGAGCGACATTTGTAAAATATCATGCTATTACAATGGAATTTATAATACTTTTCTTTGGAGTATAATGTACAAAATGATTTCTTTGGCATGTATTGGTGAAGGAGAGTCTGGACAGATGAGTTCACATTATTTTTCACTTAGGGGACTATATATCATCATAAGGGAGGCTACAACAACTTAGAGAGAAAATGGATAGGGACTTTATGTGCCCCCATCATTTAACTTTAACCTCTTACACCACAAGGGGTGAAATTCTGCTTGTTTTGACAACTGTTATAAAAGCTCCATATCTTGAAAATGCCAGTCATATGGTTCAAGCTTTCTTAAATTTGGAGAACCGCACCTTTATGACCTAATAGTTGTATTCCACCTAAGTCCAGTTTCTAATAGTTGTTATCATCCACTTTTATACAGAGAATGTCTAAAAATGTTGAAATCTTTAACAATTCAAATTTTGGAACGTTTATCAAAAGCATAGACAAGAACCTATTTTTGCCATTTTTTAAAAATCTGGAAGCCCTGTATCTCAAACACTATAATGGCGAGGAATATGGTTCAATGACTAGGGAAGTACACCTTTATCAGAAAACATTTAGCATTGGCTAAAGTCCAGTATCTGCATGTTGTAAAATATAACAAACATTATTGAGAAGGGCCCCTAGAAATTGAGAATTGTAATCAGGTTGTAGGATTTTTCCCTGATATGGTACAGCAATTATGGGAAAAAAATACACCTTTTTTGGGGTTCCTGTAAAAAGAAAAAAATCAATAGTTTCAAGGTAGATTTGGTATTCTTTTGAGGGGAGACCTTTATGGTATGGTTACCTTAGTGTTTTTACAATGAATGATAAATGCTATTTTGAACACATGCTTTATCTCTACGCTCCAGAGAAGTGACAGATGATACATTTACAGGTAGCTAAATGAACAGATGGCCAATATTTATATTTTGAGCCGCCTGACACCATTTTTAAATGTCCAAGTTATATCCAGGACTGCATTGGATTCCAAATGACTCTGGAGCTCATATGAAATCAACTAGATGTAAATATAGTGTATTATTATTGTATAATTGTGCATTATGACTATTGTAATGCACTTTTTATGCATTTTAACAAAAAGGCTGAAAATCGCCTTCAGACTGTGCAGAACACAGCAGCAAGGCTTTTAATAAATCTAAGAAAAGGAATCATGTCACTCTGATTTTATAATCCCCACAATGGGTACCAGTTAATTTTAGGATTCATTTTAAGATTTTAGCCCTTACTTTTAGAGCCCTCCATGATCAAGCCCCCCTCATACATCACTGAGCTACTGAGACCATATTCTCCCTCACGTTCACTAAGGTCATCAGATCAGAAACTCTTGATGGTCCTCCGCACCCATTTTAAAACACGAGGTGATTGCTCTTTTCAGGCCAGTGCTCCATGCCTCTGGAATGCACTACCTCTGACTGCACTAGCTCTGACTCTGCATAGCATAGAGTCCACTGAAGATTTTAAGAGAGAACTTTAGACAGGCTTTTTACTGATATTGGGGCCTCAGTGAAGTTACCTGTTTTTTGTGTCATTTTGTGTGTGTGTGTTTTTTTTTTTTTTTTTGTCTCTGTATTTTATTGCATTTTATCCTTGCTGTAAAGCACTTTGTGATTTTATCTGTGAAAAGTGCTATATAAATAAAATTTACTTACTATACCTCAGAGTAAATTAACTTACTGTCAAACGGGAAACAGTTCATCTTATCTGGAATCAGCTCAGTAAACACAGGACCTCCCCTTGTTATAGTCCCTGAAGTTTCCCATATGCATCCTTAGAACAATCGTGAAGCAAAGAAAATAACGCAACTTAGTCCATACCAATGTAAAGGAAAATATTGCAGATTAACAAGACTGAATACTGGACAACTACAGAGGGGCTCATGAAATTAGTCCATTCTGGTACATACATAACCATTCAAAGACCATGTTTCTCAGGAAAAACAAAATTGCAAACCCGGATGGAACATTGATTGCTCTGGCGCGATGTAAAGTGTGTTCTCGCCGTATGAAGGGACTGACATGGACAAGTTACCTCGCAACAACTCAAAAGGAAGACATTTCCTCTACTGTGTACATAATAGGATTGGCTAGAGTCCCTCTGAGTCAAACAAGTGCAGCAAATGAGCCATGTGGGTGATTGACCCACACATAAGCACCTCCGTTCCAAATCTGCGCCAGATCTGCTGCAGCTTTGTGCCAACTTCAGCTGATCCGGCTAGAATCTGGCCTGGAGTCGCCTGCTACCTGGCTTGTTTTACCTGCAAGCCTTTTTTTTGAGTTTCACAGTAATTTATTTGTGAAACAACTTCAACGTTGAATTTTCATGAAGTTGCAACGAATTTCTGGCAATTTTTTGTCCCAAAATTATTTTATTTATTTATTTTTTTTTTCAATGAAAATAAACAGAAATAAGTTTTAATTACAAATGATAGTCCTGCTTTATTTTCCCAGTCTCTGGGCCGTATTTTAATGATCTAAACACATGGCCTGAAGCGGGTGTTGCAAGTGCATTTAGGGCGCGTTCGAATCCATTTTTGCTAGTTTAACGGCAGGCTATCAGAGAGCGAAGGTGCAAGGTTCAAAGGGGTGGTACTTAGTTTCTTAATTACTCATAGGCGTGTTTTAGGTGTAACATGTAATAAACCAATCTGAGTGACATCTCCCATGCCCTTTAAAAGCTAGATGGTGTTGCACCTTGACAAAGTGCCATTGTAAGGACAGATTTTTCAATTAGAAGGGAAAACATTTCTCTGCAGAGATGGGTTAATTACCATCTCCTAATAGCTATCACTCTGCGGAGATCACCTAGAAGACTGCAAGAATGGTAGAGTTTGCTTGTACAAAGCCCAATTCCAGTGAAGATGACACTTGTAAAACGTGAATAAAAACAATACAATGATTTGCAAATCCTTTTTGACCTATATTCAATTGAGCACACTACAAAGACAAGATATTTAATGTTCAAACTGATAAACTTTATTTTATTTTATTTTTTTTGGAAATATTCACTCATTTTGAATTTCATGCTGGCAACATGTTCCAAAAAACCTGGGACAGGGGCATGTTTACCACTGTGCTACATCACCTTTCCTTTTAATAACACTCAATAAGCATTTGGGAAAGAGGACACTTATTGTAGAGGCTTTTTGGGTGGAATTCTTTCTCATTCTTGCTTGATGTACAACTTCAGTTGCTCAACAGTCCGGGGTCTACATTGTCCAATTTTACGCTTCATAATGCCCTACACATTTTCAATTGGAGACAGGTCTGGACTGCAGGCAGGCCAGTCTATTACCCACACTCTTTTACTACGAAGCCACACTGTTGTAACATGTGCAGAAAGTGGCTTAGCATTGTCTTTCTGAAACAAGCAGGGACCTGCCTGAAAAAGATGTTGCTTGGATGGCAGCATATGTTGCTCCAAAACCTGTATGTACCTTTCAGCATTAATGGGGCCTTCACAGATGTGCAAGTTACCCATGCCATGGGTGCTGACACATCCCCATACCATCACTGATGCTGGCTTTTGAACTTTGTGCTGATAACAATTTGGATGGTCCTTTTCCTCTTCAGCCCGGAGGACACAACGTCAATGATTTCCAAAAACAATGTGAAATGTGGACTCGTCAAACCACAGCGCACTTTTCCATGTTGCGTCAGTCCATCCCAGATGAGCTCAGGCCCAGAGAAGCCGGCAGCGTTTCTGGGTGTTGTTGATATATGGCTTTTACTTTGCATGGTAGAGTTTTAACTGGCACTTGTAGATGTAGCAACAAACTGTGTTAACCGACAATGGTTTTCTGAAGTGTTCCTGAGCCCACATGATAATATCCTTTCTAGAATGATGTTGGTTTTTAATGCAGAGTTGCCTCAGGAACCGACGATAACGGGCATTCATTGTGGGTTTTCGGCCTTGGCGCTTACGTGCTGAGATTTCTATGGATTCTCTGAATCTTTTTGATGATATTATGGACTGTAGATGAGGAAATCCCTAAATTCCTTGCAATTGCTTCTTGAGAAATATTCTTAAACTGTTGCATTATTTGCCCACTCAGTTGTTCACAAAGTGGTGAACCTCTCCCCATCCTTGCTTGGGAATGACTGAGCCTTTCAGGGATGGTCCTTTTATACCTATGAATGACACTCACCTGTTTCAAATTAACCTGTTCACCCATGGGATGTTCCAAGCAGGTGCTTTTTTGAGCATTTCTCAACTTTCCCAGTCTTTTGTTGCCCCTGTCCCAGGAATGATGTGCAGGCATCAGTGCATGGTGGCACAGTGGTTAGCATTTCTGCCTCACAGCAATAAGGTTGTGGGCTCAAATCCAGCCTGGGGCCTTTCTGTGTGGACTTTGCATGTTCTCCCCTTGTTCGTGTGCTCGTGTTTGGTTTTCTCCGGTTTCCTCCCACAGTCCAAAGACATGCATATCAGGCTAATTGGAGACACTAAATTCCCCTTAGGTTTGAGTGTGACAGTGAATGGTGTGTGCGCCCTGCAATGGATTGGCAAGCTGTTCAGGGTGGGTCCCTGCCTTTGCCCGTAGTCAGCTGGAATAGGCTCCAGCTCGCCCCGTGACCCCGGGTATAGAAAATGGATGGATGGATGGTCTTCGTAGTGTACTCAATTGAATATAGTAGGCCGAAAAGGATTTGCAAATCATTGTATTTTGCTTTTATTTTGCCTGGAATCCATCTATATCAAGTGCTGGTCGCTCCCAATGGTCACTCACTGATATAATCTGGCCTCAGTCGATAGGCCAGCATTTAGCCTTTACATCACTAATGATGTATAAATATTCATGACCGGGTTATCCGTCGCATTTTGTTGTCAGAAGTGGCAGCTAAGTAGGCAAGCAATTAAACACTGGCATATACTAGTATCTATCTTATCTGCATTTTGTGTGTATATTTCTTTTTACTTAGCCTCATCAGGCATTTTACAACACAACTAACAGCTGTACTCAGCGTTACGAATATGAGTTAGCTGGCCAGCTACGGCATTTGTGAATGTTACTGGACATGAGCTTAAAAATGATTGTGGCTTGCATGCTTTTACTCTTGGAGTGGTTGTTTAGTTTTGAACAGGATAATGTTTGGCCATATCTGCATTTTGTTTATCTCAGTGGGATTCCCCAATGTAATAAAGGCTAAATTCAATAATACTCAAATTACATAACGTATTTCATTGTAATTGGCATTAGCTATAGCTTGAAGGGCATGATTGCGTCAGCTATGTTAAGTCTATGAAGCTGGTATGTAATACGTCAGTTGCTAATTTATTCCTTGCCTGTCTACTTTCTTCAGAAAAGAAAAGATGGATAGCTTGATCCTATTATTGCAACCTATTGCTGCACAACGTTTTGGCATTTTTAATGTAGATTGCTAACGCTTATTTTGCCGCTTTCCCCCGCTTGTTTAATATCAAGATAGGAATTTATTTTGATCGCTATGATCTTGTACTGATATCAATATATCAATTTTGATATCAATCAAAATATATTCCTTTTCCCTTTAAAAATGATTAAACATTGATGACAATAACAGTGTCACTGAACATATAAACACAAGCATTATTTCAGTTTGAAAGTTCAATTTGTAGTTTGCTGCAGTCCATACTGTATTCCTTTATTGCCAGATGTTACGTGACTGCTGCTGAGAGAGACACAGGTCTCAAACAAAGATTCATTTTCCCCTGATCTGTTGGTCTTAAAAATGCCATTGCAGGACCAGAATGTTTGGAAGATATGTGGCCTGTGAAAAATAAGTCCAGTATTTAATTCGTTGACAATCGGGCAAAATAATCGGTGATCATCTGTACTCACGTTCACTTCTCCCCATTGGAATCAATTCATTCACGACCCGCCGCAAGTCTATCTAAACGGACGGGGCACCCTTGCTACTGTGAGCCAATTACAGATCTCGCATGGATTTTGTGCGAATATTTGAAAGTCAAACGCTAGTCTACCGACTATGGCTAGACATATCAGTGAGTGACTGTTGGGAGTGACCAGCACTGTCCCAACTTCATGGGAATTGGGGTTTTTATAAAGGACTCATGCCTTTATCCTGAATAATTTGTGAATATCTGAATGTGTAATCTTGCAAGCTGAATCTCAGATTTCCTGGATGTTGATGGACAAAGGTTCCCCCATGACTTAAAGGATCCATCACCAGGAAAACAAATTTTTCCGAGTTATTGCATGTA
Organism: Gymnothorax reevesii; assembly: GCA_029721435.1. NCBI lineage: Eukaryota > Metazoa > Chordata > Actinopteri > Anguilliformes > Muraenidae > Gymnothorax > Gymnothorax reevesii. The sequence goes on along the minus strand of CM056583.1, from coordinate 44,128,939 downwards.
TACATTAGTCATTCCTCACTCTGACAAAATCTGAAAAGTTTTGGAGTCAAAGCAGCTTCCTTCCTCTCTTTTTTCCCCTCATCCAGAGGCTTTCTACTCCGGAGGCATAAAAATTGGAGATTTCAGTTTGGGCATCCTGATGATGTGTACGGCGCAGAGGAGGAGGAGTCGAGATGTGGCTTGAGAGTAGCAAACCGCGCCCTCTGTATTCCGCAGACACGCCCAAGACAAATATCGGTGACAGGAGCTAAAAGTTCTGGTGCACAGGAATGCTCTGTAGCTGGCTGCCAGAATCCACTTAAAAACGTTTGTAACATTCCATCGAGCGATGGATCACAGAAGAACAAGTGGATTACATTTATTTTTGCTGATAATGTTCCAGCAGCCCCTCCCACAAACCTATTCCTGCGTTTTCATTTCACATCGGACTCTCTCTCCAGCTAAAAACCCGCACATCCAGAGAGGTATTGTTCCAACACTACGGGACCCGTCACTTTAATAGTGTCTGTAAATGTCAACGTTACCCCAACTTCAATGTTATCATTAAATTGCCGTAAGCTATTGGATGGAGTGTGGTGCCTTTCAAAAGAAACTTGGCAGTGTACCCAATACGTAAACGTTACCCTCGCAGCCCACAGACTTGCCTGACATGTCATATTTCTATAGCTGTTGCAGGCTCACTTTCAGCTACAATGAAGATACACATCATATGAAACTAGACAACCTAAGGAATCTATGGATGTCAAAAACGCCATGATATGATGTTGTTAAGCAAGCAAAATAACGCTTCAAACATATGCTAAATTGCCGCTAGCAAAAAGCTAACATTAGCTAGCTCAGTTAATTTAGTCCAGCATTAACCTTGCATATTCTGTTAATTTGTTGATGGATGGCTGTATATTATTGTCTTTTTATGCTGTCCAAACGCAGCGTGTGACTGTTAATTATATGATCATGGAACTTAGATGTACTAATGTTGGCTTGCATGTGACATTTACATTCCCCCTGTTTTTAGGCTATTTCGCTAGTACATCTGAGTGCATCACACTCAGACGGCAGGAGCACATCAGAGCCACCCAGAATGGTCGATAGATTTAGCCATGGTGAGGTCACATGTTGTGTTACTATGTAGGCGTTGCTATGGCTGTGCTTTCAAGCCACTCCTCCCTCCTCCACCCCTCCTACCTCACACCACTCCCTTCGCCCAGCCATTCCTCTATCCTCCAGCCGAGTCAAAATCTCTGAATTTTCTCGCAAGAGCAAGATTGGCTTGATAAAAAGGGCAAAATAAATATAAATGTTGCATAATTTTTGCAAGTTACCGCAAAAAACTGTTTTTTGTGTTTTATCAGGTTTTTGTTGGTCAATCGTGCAAGAGATTTATGCTACCTCAAGATAGCTACTTGCCAGCATAGCACCTGACCACACCTCATTTTAAGACCAACACGCACATGGGTGCTCAATTTGGCACAAATGCATTAGCTATTTATGCAGTGTGGACGCTGGACTGGAAAATGATGTCAGTGTCAGTCATAAAATAGCAAAGACACTTCCGTTACGCTTCGTGCTGGTTGTAAAGATAGAGGCCTCTGTGGTGCTCAAATCCTGAGATATGGAACCTAAAATAGGGGTCTGACATAGGCAAGGATTGGCTTGATTTGGCATCTGCATAAATGGGTTAACTTGATAACGATTGCCATATCCCTTTTATGATTCATCTGTTATTCCACGACACATCACAACTAATGATTTCTTAAATAAAATGTCTCCATCATTTCATGATGCCATTGTTCACAGATAGTTCACAGAGAAATCACAGAGATGTGATTTCTGGCTGATGTAAAATGGCTGCTGTACTATTTTCTGAGAGCAGTAAACCATGTGATTCAGAAAATCATATTAATATCACAACCGAAAGCAGCATTTAATGTTACCTAATGTGTATATCTGGGGTACAAATCAATTCCTCTCCGCATGTCTTCGTAGCCTCCATTTCTGTATATTCTCTATGCTGAGCTAATCACAAAGACTTGGGTTCCCCACACATCTGCTCTTACACTTTGATGCAGAATATTGAAGATATTAGAAAGATGCTATGTATCTCTTGCATGCTTTGAGAAGTATGGGCAGATAGGCCACAAGATGGCTTCATATGAATGGGCTCTTCAGAACCAGATCCACTAGGAACTCTAGGCTGTGGGAAACTGCCGTTTCAAAATACCCTCTGAGTCATTGCATTCCAACTTCAGCTTCCTAGCCACCTTGTGTCATAGCCGGTCTTGCCAGCCACTCCAGTCTGGTTATCCATTTCACGCAGCAGTTTCAGTTCGCAGCAACTCCCTTATGCTTAGAAAAGGAAGAGGGCTATTATTCAACCCAGCCAGCCCAGATCTTCTTCAAAGATGTTTAAGACAATGTAAACAAGCAGGGAAATGTATTGGTAGCCCTCTCACAGGAGAAACTGGATCTGCTGGGTGATTTAGGATAATCTGGGTGTTTTTGTCAAATTAAATGGGTCTCACAGTGGATAGTCCCAGGTCCCATTTAAGACTCAAAAATAGGAATGTATCTATGATTCAATCAAGACTTTGCACCAAACAGGTTCATCATACTATAAAAATTGCATTTATTTTATATGAGTTATACCCAGATCACATTTTTATCTGCGAGAAATTAGACTATACAATGAAAAAGGTAATGTTGCAGTTAAAATCAAGGGCCATGTGACATCCTGAGGAGGATTACATTTCACCCCTTGTTGTAATGTCTGTCATTATCCTTGGGCCACAGGCAGCTCAGCGGGACACAGGAAATGGTCATCCTCTCCCTTTGTGTACAAGCTTCCTGTGACTCTTTTGCACACTTGCTTTTTCCTCTGGTTACCCTTTCAGTTGTCATCAGCTTTGAAAACAATCAATTCAACAGTATTCCTTTTCATGAGAAGATGTAACGGATGATGAAACAGTCTTCTCTGGAAATGTGTTATTCTAAATGTTGTGAATGCTCACCCTGTCAAGGCACTACTCATTTTTGTTTCCCATGAGTACTGTGACCAGATGGCAGCTGTATCTTTGCTGAAAAATGGAAGAGGACACTCTATGTCATTGTCCTATGCTGGAATAAAGTTGTTGAAGACCTAATAAATGAATGTGATGTTCCCAAAGGGATATGCCTGTCCTGTCCAGCGCATGTGTTTCCACTCTGGAAAAAGCCAGAGGAAATCACTTTAATCCATAAATGGCCCTGCACAGCTGTAGAAGCCACCACTGTGGGCTTTACTCACAAACTCAATTGATGACTAAGTTTTTCAGGCCAGGATGTGACCTCTGAGAGCAGCTGGGTTAAGGCCCAGTGCCCCTCTACTGAATGCCAACATCCTGCCACATACAGAGCAGCTCCAGTCCGCCGAACTCCCAGGCCTCCGCCCTGCGCCCGCTAATTCACATTCATTACAGAATTCAGAGTCTTCAATTTTAAGAAGACTTAAGTGCTGTTCTGCCCAATATCACCAAAATTAAGGTTTATTTTTGTGGTGCAATTTCCTAGAAGAACTATTGGAGGAACATTGCAAGCTGGACAATTACTATCATCCTGGTAATTTGATAATCCGGTATCAGTTTTTGCCCGTAGTTTTAAAAAAAATCAGCACATAGCTTTTGGCTGCACTGATTATCAAGTTAAACACTGTCCACCCATCCTCAATCTGCAGATTAACCTTTGCCCATGTCAAACTTGAAGGGCAACATACAGCGTGTCTCATCATGTCACCGTGCACATCTTATGTGAGCTATGGACACAAAATCTGCTGAGTGGATACAGAGGTCCCAGTCCCAATGATTTCTGTGTGAATGGGTTAAAAACACAACAATTAACACGCTCAGACTAGGTTGCTAGTAGCACCTGTGCATCCTCAGTCAGTTTTTGACAAGCAGTCAGAAATCTCTGAGTCAATTATGATCTCCTCAGACAGGAATTTCTTGTTTTTGGATTGATGCTTGTGAGATACAAATCTCCTCTGGTAAGGCACCCTACATCCTGGTTAATTGTATGTTGGTAAAGTACACAGAACCATCTTTGTTCTTCCGTATCCCAAGCAGGCCTACTTCTCAGGGTTTGTTTAACTGAATTAAGGAACATTGTGATGTGTTGGTTTCTCCGTAGACCACACACAGCTATTAGCTAAGATCCAATCTCTTTGCTCTTGTGGTGACGTAAGCACATTGATAATGTGGAGGAAGTTTTCATGGGACAATCCTTTTTGAAGAATTCATTCAAAGTTTTTAGTTTTATTTGTGACATATTTTTTTATTTTTCCTTCACTATCTAAATATTGCAAAGAGGGCTAGGAATGTCCAGTCGCAATAAATAAAATGACGAAGTGGGAATTTTGGGGAAAAAAATTATAGTAATTAACCAAAAATGTTTACTATTTTTAGTTGCTCTCATGCATTGTTGCTGCCAAATATTTTAGTGCACATTCCTGCACCTGTTACTAATCTGGTTTTCAATTCTTTAGAGCCTTCGGAGTTTGATGTCGGAATCAGCAAGTATAGACCTCAAATTGCAATTGACTCGCAATTGACTCATTTCTTTATCTGTGTAACGACATATTTTGTTACACATGTCCAATTCAATTTTCCTTATAGACTCAGTTCATACATTGTAAAGTAGGACAGAACAAAACATTGTGCCACCTGCAATGTTAACATTAGTGAGCAAGGACGAATAGATGACCAATGTTTTCAAAGTAAATGCACCATACAGGTGTAATTGTGGTTGACATGGGACAGCTTTATCACACAATAAGAGAAAAAAACTGACATTATGAACAAAATTCATGACTAAGCCGTCAGAAACATGACCATAATCCCAAGTTTAAAATGCATTGTAATAAAAATTTTGCTTTTTTGTCATTCTTTTTTATAAGCTTTTGTCAAACAATGTTTATTATTTCTAACGTAATTAAATAATACCTCCTGGGGTTTTTAGTGTGCGGCTTTCATACTAGACAGATGATCAAACTTTTAGACTTATGAATTCAAACCCAGAGAAAGCTGTCATGGTGCTGTTACTATTTTTCCTAAATTTATTTTTCAATATTTCCAATCCAGGGTTCCTGTTCTTTTGTGGCTTTGTTTGTATAACAAACCTTTTAAATGGGAATCTGCAAAATGGATCACACATGATAGCCTGTCCACTTCATTTAATCTTCTCTCAGCCTTGACGTATTGAAAGATTTGCGGCTTCCCTAAGTTGTAGAACAAATATGTATGTACAAATATGTCCTTTCATCACCATCTCATTTTACTTTTAGCCCACGAGAATCACTTGATAGTCGTGGTTCTAAAACTCGTGGTTGCTTTTTGTTCCAACCTCAGTTGTAATCCCACAATTTTAACAACCTGTTTGTCTTTTTTATTTTCATGCCTTTTGTTGTTTACAGAGATTAATTAACTTCTTCATCATATTTATGCCAGATGTAGCTTTGCAGTGTTGCAAAGAATAAAATCCCCAAGTTCAAATTGTACTTTTAATGAAATGGTCAACTGTCACAAAGTTCATGGTAATTCCCACTTTTCCTCCTCCCATCCTGCAACTTGCGTGTCTTTCAGATGTTTATTTGATTGGTTTAACGTCAGGTGTTATGCTTTTGAGTTCCCCACTCCCGTACGTTTTCATGGTGTATATTACCCATTTGTTTGAGTGTCTCAAGCTGCTGGATTGTCAGTTGCTAGCTACGTGCCCAAAAAGCAATCTGTCAGTATCTTCCTAGTTTAGAGTTTATCGCTTTTCGGAAATGATTGTAACCTCTAATGACAGTTCAGTCGGAAGCACTCTTCTTCTTCTTATCAATCGGAATAAGTTCTCAAACCTTTGTCTTGGTCTCCAGGGTTGGGACCCTGTTCTTGCAAACCAGCCTTCAGTCTGTTCCTCCGCTCAGTTTATTAGGCATACCTCCTATGCCTTCAGTGACAAATGGGATTGCTAAACTCTCCAAGCCAGCCATCTGACAGTTCTGCTCTGGCGAGGGTGATCCCCATCTGGCTTCTGCTCGGGACACCTTTGGCGGGGTGTGGACACACCCTACACCTAACCCCACTACCATCTGAACAGAACTGTGCCATTCTACTCTGGGCTCTGTCCCTTGCTCCAATTACCTTATTACTATCAATATAACCTAAAACGGATTGTACTATATCTCTGCATAAGGTTCCTTGTCAGGATCATGACAGTCAACAATTAGATAAAAAGAGGTAACTAATGAAAGACTGAGATTAATAGGCTCCTGATTCAATTAGTGAATATGTGATCTTTTTTTTATATAATTTCCTTCCTGAAATTCAACACAATAGAACTTTGTCTTTAAATTATTAATATATAATACACTTCATCAAAGGTCCAATTCTAACCTCAATTTATTCTGGAAAAGAACAGTTCAGTTCACGGTGAAAGTGTGACATTGGATATTGCCTGAATTGCTATAACAGTTGGCCAGTTACTCATAATTGTTCATTCAAAATTTAAGGATGGTAGATTTGAGCCCTGAATGATGAGACTGTGTGTGTCTCTGGAGAACTGTCAGGCCTAGTACCCAGTGGCGCTGAGAATGAGTGGAATGCCTCCTTATTAGCAGCGTCTTTCAGTCAACGGGTGGTGAGTCGAACCTCCTGCATAATGGATGTGGGGCCAGCCACCATTCTGTCTCTCTCTGTCTTGATGATCCATGGCCTAATCTGCCACCTTAATCACTGTGGCAGCCTGCTGAGTTTGGCCTTCAAGGCCATCGATTGGTCCGAAGCCGTCAATGAAGAGGGTAACTATTGAGTTAGCTCTAGCATTCCCTTCTGGTTTATTTCCTCATAACATCTTGCAAAAGTTCAGGTTTTCAGATAATATTTGTGAGCTCTTCACGAGTATCAGTGACTTCAATGTTTTATTAGGGAAGCCTGCATCTACAGACTTCACTCGCTTTTTCCAAACCTGTGGTTTTTAAAGAAAAAAAAAATCAGTTTGAATATGAGCATGCTGCTTATCAGGTGTGTCTGTCAATGGTTGGAATTAGATGTAACAATTCAGCTGTTCTGCAACAACTGTGCGAAGCTCAAGTGTCCTGCTGAAAGGACTGATGTGAATGTTGTGTTTGGTGCAAGGAACCAAATGCAAGTAGTTCGGGATGCAAAAATCATTTTTATTAACAGTCCGAGTTTAAGCCAGGTGATTCAAAAACAGAGTCCAAAAACAGGCAGGGGTTCAAAAGCAAAAAAGCACAGAGTATAGCATCAAATCGCAAAACAGTGGATGAGTCGAGAGTCCGAAATCCGAGTTCATACACCAGGGCAGCAATATACTGAAAATTTAGTCAGGCAGAAAAAGGGTCATAATTAGGAGGCAAATGAATCCAGGCAAGCACAGACAGAAATCAGAATCGGGCAGAAGGGTGTAGCAGAATCTCAATAAAATCACTGGCATACAAGGAGCTCGGCACCAAAAAAGACGATCAAGGGTCTGACTAGAGCTAAGCAGAAGTGAGGGACTATATATATGCAAGGGAGGTAACGAGCTAGGCGGGGCAGCAGGTGTGTGAAATAATCCAAACATTAAGTGAGAGGGGAAAACACAAGAGGTAATGCGTTGTAAACAATATAAAATAGGAAACAATGACAAAGACTAGATTTCACAGATTCACTAGATTTTCACATACTTAAACAATAACATCTCCATTCAAGGAGTGCCTAAGTGGGGAGAGATGGGAGAAACAGATTAGTATAAGAGATGGTTGCAGAGTCTCTGCAGAAACAAAGGCTAATCACTGAGAGAGCAAAGAGTGCGGAGTTACAGATTAGTGTGGAAGGCAGAGAAAATCAATTAGTAAAGTTAGTAGTTTGCGCAGTAATAAAATTATCCAATCGTGCAAATTAGTAAGTTAGTTATTTATAGAATTAGTATATTAGTAAGAGTTAGTAGATAAACTAGACAAAACATAGTGTTTGTATGGTTAGTACTCAATTTGTAATTAGCGTTGAAGGAAGTAAACAAGGCATGAGGGAACTTGCGATACACCGGAAACTTCCGAAATCACCCGATATGTGACAGCTCGCAGACAGGGGCGTGCACTGGCAAAGAACATCGAAACGCAACACATCACCGGGGAAAACAATGAGTATGAAATGGGCAAATCATCAGGCAGATAATACAAAATGCAACTAATAAACCAGAACAGGAAGAATCAAAAATCATGACGGTGAGAGTCTGAAGCACTAATCTCAAAATTCCTGTCTTGCTTGTGCAGAAAGGATTACACTGCGATGCTGCTAGGAAGCTGCTGCTCAGAATGTATTAACAGTTATATCCATTAAAAAGTCATTTTTCGCAGGCTACCACAGCATGAGTTGAAATAATGAATATGAGCACACATAATAGATTATCAGCTTTAAATTATGGGCATTTTTCTCTCATCTGAATTGGGTCAATAACATAGGAATGGCTTGACTTTTTATATGTGGTCCCATTCTAAACAAACTAAAACAATTAGACAACTGGCTGTTCAATTGCCAGGTGATTGTTATGCCCTCACAAATTAATTTGTAAGAAAGCAAATAAGAGGTCTTGGGTTGATTTTAAGTGTGACTCTCAAAATGAAGTCAAAAGAGCAGTCACTACCAGAGAAGTAAAGTATTACTAGGCTGAAGAAAACCCAGTCAAGAAATGGCAAAACCACCTGATGTGGCCAAATTAACTCCATTGTGTGTTCTTGAAAAGGAGGAATGCACCGGTGAGCTCCGGAACTCCAAATGGCCCAGAATTAAAAGGTGAGTTAAAAGTCTTCAAATTCAACTGAGTGCACATATCATTTGCTAAAGGCAAAATGCACCAAGAACAAGCTGGAACTAAAGGCCGCCTCAGCGTCATTCTAACATGGTATCATCAAGGAAGGAAACTACCCGTTACCTGGATGTAACTCCACTTCTATGAGTACGTGCATAGCCCTCTAACGTGCTTCACTATTGGTTTACCCCTCCGAGGCCCCACCTCAGTGCCTGAGAAAGAAAACTGAACTCACCTGCTCTGTAGGAGGGGGTAGCAGGCTCACCTCCTATAAAACCTTAGTGCTGCTAATGCTCGTCTCCCTTTGAAACTCACACTCGGGGCCAGCTGGGCAGGTTGTTAGAGGGCTACGCATGTACTCATAGAACTGGAGTTATATCCAGGTAACCGGTAGTTCTATTTTGTACGTGTTCCACCCTCTAACGGGCTTCGCTATTGGTTTACACCAAAGGCGAAGGCCGTTAGGGACAGATGTACTCCCAGGTGGCCCCAGACCACAGAGTTCCATTCAGAAAACAGTAGAAACCCGTCCACACACTGGGGCGAGCACCGCCAAACTGCGTACCCCGCCCCAGGTTGTGACACAAACCCAAGTTGGTGTCAGAAGGGGCCCCCTGATACGGTCCTTTCTTAGACTGAATGAATGGAGGGGCTTATAGTTGTCAACCCCCCAACAACAAGCCCCCACACCTGCAGGCGAGGCACCCCCAGAGCGCATCGCCTCAGAGTGTGGTAATACACGAGTCAGTGTTGGAGGGGAACCCAGCTAACAGCGTTCCCAGGACTGAATGTGCGTTCGTGCTGGCTGTCATATCCCTAAGATATGACTGTGCAAAGGTAGGTGCAGAAAACCAAGAGGCCACCCTGCAAATCTCCTCCACGGATACGCCCTTAAATAGCGCGGCAATGCCCCGGTTAGAGTATGCGGTTAATCTTACTGGGGCAATGCTGAATAGACCCACTGCTGAATAGGCTCTGCAGATAGCATCACGGATCCAGTGGGTGAGGCGTGCTGACAGGGGGGCCCCCTGAGCCCGTCCGCCAGAACAAACTAACCGCCAATCCACTTTCATAAGATTTGCAGTGCGTTCCAAGTAAAGACTGAGTGCGCGCCCTGGGAACAGCTCGTGCATCCATTCCTGCTGGCTGGTGGCATGAGGAGGTGGGCAGAAGGCCTGCAGTCGATTTACAGATGACTTAAAAGCTGTGGTGATGACCTTCAGCTGGAAGAATGGATTATGACGAAGCTCCAATGATCCTTTGTCCGTTCTTAGGGTCAAACATGACGGGTGCACTGAGAGAGCACTGAACTCGCTCACCCTCCTAGCTGACGCCAAGACCAGAAGGAGGGCCGTCTTGATAGATAAAATATGCAGGTCCGCCTGGTCCTGGGGTTCAAACGGTGGTCCTGCCAGGCCGTCCAACACTGTAATACCATTGCGGGATTAAGTGCTGCGTACAGGGTCTTAGCCTGCGGACCCCCTCAAAAAGTGCTTTACCAGGGGGTGACTTCTGGCTGTGAAGTAGTAAAACCCATCATGTCCGCGATCACTGCAGCAAACACCCCCAGAGTGGACGTTACGCGGCCCCCCTCAAAGAGTCCCTGAAGGAAATTCAGCACCCCTTCAAGGGGGCATGAGTGCGGGTTGAGGCCTCTCATCTGACACCAGCCGACTAAGTACCATGCTGTCTGGCTGGGCTGCAGGGTACTCTTGTCGTTGTTGATAGCCAAGCCCAGCTGAGCAATATGTTGCATTACCAGCCTTCTATGGGCAGCTGCCATCTGCTTGGAAGGGGCCAGGATCAGCCAATCATCCAGATGGGTCAGGATGCGTATTCTTCTCAGCCGGGGCGGCGCCAGCGCTGTCTCCACACACTTGGAGAATGTCCGAGGCGCTAGAGAATATCCAAATGGGAGGCGGCAAAACTCTGGTCCTCCCATGCAAAATGAAGGTACTTTTGATGGTGAGGCAGAATTGGGACATGGAAATAAGTGTCCGTCAAATCTATCGGCATTATCCAGTCGCCTGGTCTAACACATTCCAGCAGAGACCTCACGGTCAGCATTCAGAATGGTCTGCGCGCAATATAAATGTTTAGTTTGGAAGATCTAGAATGGGCCTCAGGCCTCCTGATTTTTTGGGAATCAAAAAATAAGGGGAATAAAACCCCACTCAAGCTTCTGATTGGGGAACTGGCACTATGGCCCCTTTTCATAGAGGCAAGTTCACCTCTTCCCTCAAAACCGCCCTCTCGGTGGAATTGGGGAGCCTTGTTCGCACAATGCCTTTGAATGGGGGAGGATTGCAGCGAAACTGCAATGCGTATCCCTTCCACAACGTTTTTTCCAGTCAGACTGGGAGGGGGGCACACAAACTCACCCAAGACTGATAATGGTTTGTGAGTGGCGAAGCAGTTGATTCTATTAGCTCTGATAGCCTGGGCCCTCCCGAAAGGGCTGAGAGGAAAAGGACACCAATGCTTCCGCTGCATCCCCAAGCACGTCACCTGGTGACTCACTCACCATAGACTGCGGGGGCATAGCTATTTCTGAGTTAAGTGAGAGCTCTTCCTGACGTTTAACATCAGAAACATTAATGTCCAGAAATGCCTCGGCCTGTGAAGCAGAACGAGTGAAGGCTTCCCCCACAGGTTCGTTGGCACCAGTTCCAGAATTACACACGTGTAAACATCCTGCCCCTTGCCTCCGGGATGCCCAGTGAATGTTGTATGACACATCAGGAGCAAAAATGGCGGAAGCTCCCTTTCCGTGCGATCTGGAAGAAGAAGCGTGCTGATGTGTCCTAACCATGCTGCTGGAGCCAGCCCAGCTAGCAGGGTTAACAACATGCTGGCTATCTGCCTCAGTTTGTGAACGTTTCCTCACTGGTGACAGGCCAGGACTAAATGAATTCACCGAATTTAAAGATTCATTGTGAAGCAAACCAGTGCTGATGAGCGGGTATCCAATTTTGGTTTAGCCACTGAGTTTGAACGTGTTTTGAACGAAAACCTCACTGGCGGTTAGCAAGCCAGTGTCTCAAACAGGCTATTCGCTGGTGAAGCGCCAATTTGTGAATCCAAGTTTAGTGACGGTGATGAGAACATAAGAGCCTCACGCATTGTGTCCTTCTAATTAACACCACTACTCTCTCCGGTAGGTTGCCCCAGATTACCCTGAATGCTACCACCTGAAACATCCAGTGTGTCAGTGTGTTCCATGCGGGAACACAATGACCCAGAGGCTATAAACAGATGACGCCTTTTATTATAAGACTTTCCAGAGGTTGACCGACCAGAAGCCGTACCTCTGGTGTGGCCCTGGCGAGGCTCTGAGGCGTTGGATGGCACAGCTCCGGGTTAGGCTGATTAGAGCCGAGAGATCAGACATGCGGGCATCAGACGTGCGACGGCGGCGGCTTGGCGGAGGTTGGGAGAACCGAGCCCTGCTGGAGGACTGCTGAGGGCATAGGTGAGAACCCAGCTGGTCCGACACTTTCCGGGCTGCCTCTAAGCGGTTGGCCATCGTTTGGATATCTGGTCCAAACAGTGAGGTGGTGGAGATGGGCGCATTGACGGGCGCCCACTTCTCGGGCTCCTTCAGGGAGGACAGCCCGAGCCAAACGTGACTGTGCCCCACCTGTGCGGCACACATGCTTCATCCCCCCACAATGACGAACGCCTGGGACATACGGAGCATGGACACCGCCGTCATCTGCACCTCCTCCTCTGGAGTCAGCTCCGCCTTCTGATGAGTCAGGTGATCCGTTGAGCCAGCGAGGAAGGCCATGTTGTTTGTTAGCGCAACCACCTGAGCCACGCTAGCATAACAGCGGTCAAACAGGCTCGCTGTCATCCTGTCCCTCTCGGACAGAAGCAGCAGCCAACCGCCTGGCCACATGGAGGCAGTGGGGAGCAAACACCACCTCATCACAGCTTTAATTGCTGGCACGCCTGTATGCCACTCCTGGCCTTCAATGGTGGAATAAGGCGCATAGGACACCGCCAGGGACTTGGAGGCAATCGGGTTCCCCCTATTGCGCTGGGCGTAGCCAAAAATGGGTGCCATCTTGAGACATACCACCTTCGGCCGCGGTGGTGACTTCGGCTGGGCCAGCAGGCTAATGGCGAAGTCATTCACCTGGGAACTGGAGGGCTGCAGAGGCAGGGGCATCTCCATCCGTTCCGCTGTCGACTGAAATAATCCAGGCAGGTCGTCCACGGGGTAGCGGTGCTCTGGGGGAAGCTCGTTGTCCCAGAAGAGGGATGCCGGATCATGTTCATAAATCCGACGGTCGTCTTCCTCATCGTACTCATCCCAGGGCTTGGAGCAGACCAACGCCACTGGCTCTCGGGCTGGCCCTGAGCCAGTTCGGAGGGTGCATGCAGCCCGTACAAACTGCTGCCGCCGCTCACTCTCCCCCTGGGGATGCGCTGCACAGACGGCACAGGAACCAGCCTCCTCATGGTGACGCCAGCCCAGGCAGACAAAGCAGTCGTAGTGCTGGTCCTCGATCACCGTGGGGGAGGCAAAATGATGGCAGGACTTTTGGAATCACAACACAAGAAAGTGACAAAAATTTGTTCAATATCTCTCAAGGCTGAGTGGGAAAGGGAGAAGTGCATTGGCAGCACCGAGGCTTTATAGGAGGTGAGTAAGGAGCAGGAGCAGGTGAGTTAAATTTTCTTTCTCAGGCACTGAGGCGGGGCCTCACAGGAGTAAACCAATAGCGAAGCCCATTAGAGGGCGGAGCATGTAAGAAATAGAACCTGCATCTGATGATCACTAAGGATTTATGACTTAAGACAGTCTGATATGAGGCAGAATCAGAACTCCCGCAGACGGGAATCCAGTACACAGGTTTTATTGAAGAACGTGTTCAGACAATCTGGTCTTTATCAGGCAGATAGAATGCTGTGCAGTGGGAAAAATGAAGAATTGTCAGTCCTAATAAAGATCGAATCTAAGAAGTCAGCACGCTAAAGCCAAGTCACAAAGAATTATCAAAATTAAAAGGCCAAACAGGGAATCAAAGACGAGTAAACACAAGACTCTTGGAGAAAACAGATATTGTAAACTGGGGTCAAAAATAATATGAGTAACTCAAGAATTAGAAAATGCGCGTGGGTAAGACACTTTAAAAAGGCTTGACAAATTTTCCAAGTGCACAAAGCAGGAAGGAGAATAGGAAGGGAAGCAGTGAATTGGATGGGGAACAGGTGTGGGAATTGGAAAAGTGTGCAGGAAGGTGTGGTTACTGAAGGGGAGACAATCTAACAATTAAAGAATAAACGAGGGGCGGTTGAAATGGATGGCGTGGAGGCCAGGAAAACGTGGACTGGACTCAAGTGCAAAGGTGAATTTAGTTGTAGAGTTTATTGTTGTCTACCGCGCAACCGGAAGACAAGCATATAAAAGATCCAAACAAAAAGGAAATGAGGTTCCAAAACAAATGAGCGACTAAGACTATGGCTTAGAGAAAGGCACACTTAGCATTACAAACAGCAAGCAAAGAAAATGGAAGCGAGGTTCCTTTTAATTGACTATTCTGTGCTAAAACAAAACAGCACAGATGTTTTAAGATTACGAGTTTAAAATGTGTGTCGTGAAACGAGTAGAGACAACAGCACAGGAATGCTTTACGAGACTTAGCAATGAACAATGGTGCTGCTGTGGTTTAGCCATTGCAGTGCCTCTGAGACAACAAGGCACGGGTGAAGGCGGTGGCTTGATGAGTGAAGCAGCTGTTCCAGGTTTTACTCTGCCGGCGTGCTGGCCCTGGTTAGGGGAGACCTTACAGCGGTGCACCTCAGGGAATGACATCAGAAAACGTGAAAAGTGGCTCATGCATGGGATGGCTACACAAATAAACGGAACTGCTAAAATAAACAATGAAATATGGAAAATAATATGTACATACACAAAATACTCAAAATATACAGTAGCGTACCGTGATGATTATGCACCCCCAATTTTATTTAAAAGGGGTCCTCATATGTTACGTCTCTCCCATTTTTTTTGTGAAAATGTATTGAAAGATACTATTGAAGGCAATGTGAACAAAAAATATAATTCGCACTAGTATACTGATGTAAAAACATGGGTAATAAACAGAAACACTGAAAACATTATTTTTTATGACAATTAAAAGGTGTTGCAAATTTTTTTTTTTGACTTTGCATCACCAGAATGCATGTTTGAAGGCTCATTCCATGATTATTGGTGCAAAGAATTTTGTTTAAACTGGTTTGAGGCAATATTATTCTGCAAACTTACCTCTGATGATCAGTTATTTCAGTATACAAGGTGACATGAACTTTGAGCACCATCAAGCATTTCAAAGAAACCAGTTCACTGCCACAACCTTCGTTGACTGCTGCAAATCACCTTTTCACACTACGGAAATCCACTTAGTTGTAGTAGAGTGGACATTAAACCTATTGAATGGATATACTGGTACTGTATGTTACCGAGCCAGTTGTCCATCCCCCCCATTAAGCATCTTATTTGTGCAGTATTGCTGTCTTGAAGCAACAATTTGGCTACAGAAGAGATAAACATGTCGGATTAGACAAAGCCGCAAACTGCATGCTAAATTTACAATTCCACGTCTTTTATTTTCAGGTCAGATATCCTTGACACATCTGAAAAGTTTCTTGGGATATATCTCAACCATCCCTACCCAAATCTACATCTATGTTCACTGGTAAAATGGGGCATTTTAGTTTTCCCATAACAGCATGAGTCATTGGCTTTGAAGGCCCCGTCGAGTTGTTACACTGTAAACAAAAAATCAGTAATTAAATTATTGATGACTTTTCCTCCGATCTGAAGCTTGTAAGGTTTAAGTCATAACATATGCAGACACATAAATCATGTCAACGAGAGGATTTCAGAGCATGCAAAGGAACTTATTTTGTTTGAGCGCAAAACAGTGCCATTGGACTAAAAATTCGAAGTAAAGCAATTGTATTGAACAGTAAAATTGATAAATCGAGTGTATCGTTAATTCTCAACAGTCTAATCAAAAAAGTCAATGCAAACATCTAACCTGGACTAAAATGAAGCTCAAAGTGCCAACTGAGCACTCTTTGGGTGGATTTTTCTCAATATTCTGTTATTTCAAGTTTTCATGAACCCTGAAAATATTTCAGAAATTGAGACCTGTATAATTATTTTCCCTGTTGTGTACTTTTTTACATAGTGGATGGTGCTTCAGAATGCAATTTCAATTATCAATACATGGGAAATCCAAGCCTAATATTCCTGGGGCCTCTTTTATCGTTGGAGAAAGGCCAATAGCCACACAGTGACTATTGATGCTTTGGTTGAAGAGAGTAGGGAAAATTTCTTGTAGGCACTTTCATCTCACAAAAGACCACGGATTAGACTCCAAGAGAGGTTTTCATACACCATACACAATTATCCCCTGTTATCTTTCTTGGTGAGAGGTGCTTTGTTAATATCAGTTTGAGAAACTGACCCGAGGGAATAAAGAGGTATATTTCACTCTTCTCTTCAGTTACCTCTTTACAGCTGACTCCACAGCCCAAATACCTGGGAGCAGTAGCTCACTCACTTCTGCGGGTAACCAAACTCTGCATGAAGGCCTGTGGTTGTGGAGTTCAGGCTAATAAATCACTCCTGCATCACCTGAGCCAGGTCTTTGAATGATGACCTAAAAGTGACACACTGCCAGCACATACCTCATGTCTGCTATGAAAAAGCACAGGTGTAGTCTATAACATTCTGTACATCCGAATTACAACCATCATCTGTGCTGATTAATGAAGCATGAGACAAGGTGTGACACACAGATATGAAACTCCAAACCTTGTTGTGGAAAGATTTGAAATTGTGGTTATGTACTTTGAATTACTGCATTTCATTAAATTGTATTAATAGTTTATTATAAATCATTTTAACCACTTATACAAAATCATGAGAGATTTTACTGAATAAATGAAGTAGGGTCTGTTCACCCTGTAATAGCTCCTGGAAACCTTTGTGCGCTGCCTCCTCTGTACTCTCCTTGTTGTTGATTATTTGCCTATCAACAAAATCATGGAAATGCATGATCAAAAAAATGTAGTGACAATTCTAGCTCCAAAATGAAGAGGAGTTGTGTTTTGCTTTGGCAGATGATAAGGCTTTGCTTTTCCTTCATCAAAGAATTCTTTCTGACAAGGTTGTTTCTCAAAACTCTTTTATGAAGTTTTTAAAATTCAGAATTATGATTAACTTGTTCATTGTCCATTAAACTGAATCTCACAGAACCACTGATCTATATAGATCAGTGCATAGAACTATTATTTGCAAATAACATGTAGTTTCTGGTGCACACAGACATCTGAGTTTCTCTGACTTTTCCAGATACAGCTTTCATGTATGCATTATAGTTTCATAGAAAGATTATTGTTAGGCTTCAAGAATGTCAGTTTAGCTTTATTTTGGCAACTCATTTTGCATATGAATTAGGACAACAAAAGAGCAGTTATTCTCTTTCCCTTGGGCCACTAGTCCCTCCGACATCAGTGATTTACCTGGGCAGACTGCCTCCTACTGGTCTCTGTGTGTAAGAAAATAATTTCCACAGGTCCTCCAAAGGAAAACCCAGTTTATCATTTCATCTGCAGTTAATGAACCTGGATAATGAAAGATTTGATTGCCATTACATAACTAAAATTTGCACTGCAGATTCCACATGAGAATTCCATTCTCAGTGAATTTCCCAGTGCTGTGTTGTTTGTCTTTCAAAAGACTCCACACCCAGCAAGACTTAAACTTTCTACAGACTTACTATAAATATTTCAGCACATCCCCCTCACAAGTCAAATATACCATAAAAGACTGCATCTCATATTTCAGGGACATCCATCTACAGGAGCTAAAAAGAAACAACACACTTTGGTAACACTGATTCACGCTCTGAAAACCCAATATTTTGTCAAATGGATCCCATTTGCTGTGGACATGACAACCATCCAAATATACGCTGTATGGATGTACATAGTAAAAACAGGATGGAAAGTTAAATTCTTAAAAAAGCTGGAACACTCCCCAGCTGAGCCGACACCTCCATTTCATTTCTAGGGCCAGTTGAATGCAGTTATATACTTTGGAGGGCCGTGGTGATTGTGTTCTTGTTCCCTTCTACCACTCTTACTTGATGAGCAAAACTCCTTACAGGAAACTCTCATACATTTACACTGACAGATTATATATCAGAATGTTAGATTTTCATTGATACACAACTTCATTTTTCTCCTCATATAGAATGACTTTACAATTGTAATGAAACTTGATCACTAAGATAAAATAGTTTTGCACACGTTTAATGAGCTGTTTCAAGATAGAAGAAACTATCAAAAATGGGTAAATTTTTCCACTCCTGTCCACCAAAGGAAAAAAACTACTGATGTTAACTGTGTGATGCGTCAATTTACTTTTGGCCTTAGGGTAGTGGCACATTACCACACAATTCAAGACAGAACTTGATCTGTATCACACAGGAGAACTCAATGCTTGGAGAGATAAACATTCACCATAGCTGTAGGCAGGATTTTAATCTAAAATGACATATATTATGTTCAACAAGCTTGTTAATTTCCAGATATGTTGTATGATTAATAACTTTGTTGACTTCTGATTGTGAATGTGGTGGGGCTCGTCCATTAAGAACGACAGAAAAAACTGTTATTTTTTGCATGAAAGAGTTTCCCTGTGATATGTGTCAACTATGCTCAGAGGCAATGAAAACGCCAGTTTGGATTCAAATTTTGTGACTCAAATTTATTTTCTTATTTCAACAGTTTAAATATGTTGGGTGGGTTGACTTTGATTAATTAAATGTGTTAATGGGCCGATTTGAACAATAATAAACAGATGCATTAAACATAATGAGCACAAGTTGAAAATGAAAAATCACAACAAGACTGAACGGAACACACATTTAAAAATGAACTCAAAAGAACAGTCAGTATCGAGTGTGACCCCCATGAACATCCACACAGGCAGAACAACATCTCCTCATGGACCTGACTAAGCGTCTTAGGTTGTCTTGGGGAAGTAGTCGCCACTCTGCCTGTAGTGCATTCTGGAGTTGCTGCCTGGTTTGAGGTCTGAGTACTATTGATGAAAGAGCTTGTCCCAGTTGGACGTACTACACCCAAAACGGTGAGCCACTTGCCGGGCACTTACTCCCGCCTCTAGCATACCCAGGGCCCTGTTCCATTGTTCAGTCAACAGGCATGGCATTATGACACTTAAAAATTTTTTTGTGTGGCTTTTATCATGCCTTTATATAGGGAAGACAACCCCTCCTTCATTTCAACCATTGCACTTGCACAACTCCTAATCCCATATGTTGTACTCAATATGGATTGATGAGCGTCCAACTCACGCTGTTGACTTACATGATGATCATTCATGTGTAACAAGGTGCACATTGTGACCCCAATGGTCACTTAAGATCTCAAATTGGACTACTCAGGTCCTGAGCAAAAATAGACAAAAATTTATAGTGTTGCGTTTTCATTGCCATTGAGTATATTAAACTTTATCTAATCAATTTGTGATGGATATGATCTACCATTCCTGAAATGTAATTTGCGTATCGTCTATTTCACCCAGATTTTAAGCCCCATGGTATAAATAAGTCCCCTTTTCTGTAAATTAAATATCTTACATATCTATTTCAAAGATAAACAGCGCAAAGAAAACCAAGAAATATTTTGTCACCTTTTGGGATTAGCCTAAAATATCCAAAATAGCAGTGGCGTAACACTTATTGAAAATATTTATGTTTGATAAGTCCGGATATCATCCAAATATCTATATTACTAAATGCCCCTTTGCCTCATTCATCACTTAAAATTGACTATGAAAACATATGGAATATCATACCCAGGAGTGGGTATTTTTGTTTTTTTTTTTGAGAATATGAAAGTTACTATGAAACCTAGACCTCTTTAGAAACCAAGTGGAGGGCCTTCACTGACAAGGCAAAGCACATCTGCTGAAACTCGTCTGAGCCCATTGCCTTGTCGTCTGCAGCTGGCTTGGTGTGTCACTTTTCTGGCAGTTGTTCTCAAGAATGTTCACTGATGTTCTGTGTAATAGCATCATTATCTGACAAAACACCCACATAATACCTCATGTGTCCAAAATTATCTACTACTGAAAGTTCTGCACCAATCAAGTTCATGCCTCCTTGATGGTATTTGAACTCAGAAAGCACTAGTGCTCCAGCCTCATAAAGGTCAGAGTTCATTGAGGGGTCCTATAAGTCAAGAAATTACCATTTGGCATGTTTTCATCCATTTACCCCCTACATTTAATTTCATTTGCCTCACAGATGATCACCAGCATGTAATCTACCTATGTATGCCTTTTCCCTCATAGTAATGATAAGGATAATACAGAATACTATTATCTCATAATTAAATGCCCACAGATGGTGTGGCTCAGTGATCACCCAAGCTACCCTACTCCGAAGAGTGAGTATACTGGCTACAATGTTAAAGTCATTAAGCAGCATTGTGAATACCCAGACTCAGTGAAGTACCTTACAGTGTGATGTAATGGATTGAGCAGATGGTAATGTGTGTTAAGCGTTTGAACAGAGATCCTCGTAAAGGACTGTAAGAAAAGTGTGTAGGTTAAATAGAAGTAAATATGCTTTCTACAGGAAGGACAAGAATTGTGCAACTTCATTCATATTTCACTAGGGGCTCCAATCCTAGGCAGGACTGCTAATGCAAGCTCTTGTTGTAGTTGCAAAGGATTACAACTCCTATTTAACAAATTATCAGTTTAGAAAATGTATGCTTTTGACCTAAAACAGAAACCTTTACCCTTCTCACCCATTCAGGAAAGATAAAGCAAATCTTATTTAGTGACTTGGACCAACAATCTGTACATTTGCTCCTTTCCTGTAGAATTAATTGCCTTTGCCTGTAATTGCTGCTGTTAGTCAAGTCAAGTGTATGTTTCCCAGGTCATTATGTTCAGGAAACACACCATAGTAGGTAATCACAGGGCAATTTATGAATCCCAGTATTAGTTAGCAATGTGAGCGTACTACAGAGTTAGGAATCCGTGTTTCATGGTCACTGGAATTTCACAGGTACGAAGGAGGTCTTGGTTCGTTACAAACAGGAAGCCCACTCCGGATGTGTATGGGAAGCACCCGCATTCGTCCAGCAGGAAAGTGATTGAAAAGAGGACAAAAAAAGTTTGGAATTTATTTGTTCTGAGCTTCATTCCACTCGCTACAGACTTGGCAAATAATCTGTAAACATGTTTAAAATACTGTATATGACCCTGAAAAGGAGCCATAAATACAGTACGTGCTTCAGCATGCATCATGTATGTCTGTGAAGAAGCACAGTCAAGGCTGTGTGCGGTGGGCATGGCCGTACGTTGAACTACTGCTGAGGTGCGGCATACCGGCATGTTATCTGCGTTCCAAACTACACCTACCCCCTTATTTAAACACCACGCTGCCATGGAAACCCGGCTGGAAAAAGGCATCGAAACTCACACCTTCTTCTCACTTCCTGCCAGGGAACTTTGTGGTCTCTAATTTCTGTTTTAGTTTTATCTCTGCGACATACTGTACGTGGGGGGAACAAACAGTGTACTCATTAAAATACTAACCTGATGAAATTGTTCCTGTCTGCTCTTGAACTGCTGCTCAGATATTGCACATCTGTTAAAGCAACAATCAGTAGTAATGTAGGCATAGCCTTAAATCAATCGGCCTGACAGAATATATTTCCAATTCTAATTGAATGCTTATATATCACAAAAATATTATGAAGAATGAGCAGAGGAGCAAATTAAGCACAGTTGTTTCCAAACAAAATTTTGATTGATATAAAATGGAATATATACTTGGGTTCCGTATTATTGGGACACCCCAATGTCATCCCATGTTAAGAAAGCATTTTAAAGCAGTGAAATTTCTGACGGAAACTGCAGAATTGTGTTAACTACAGCACCATTTTGTGGGAAAATGCATGCAGTGGCGGGCGGTGGACAGAAAACAAGGAGGGCGATAAACATGTCTTTAAACTACTTACTAGTCTTGATCTGCTTTCAGTCAATTTCCCTGGTAAAAGACACTTGAACTCTCCCCTCTCAGGTGTAGCTAATTATCTTCGTTCAGATGAGAAATCAAACGCATCAGTTGAACGCAAAAAAGTGCATTTCCATCTTTTTCAGTTAAACAATTATTTTGCACAGGTTTGATGACTTGCTTAGGATGTGACAAAATTTAATGTGGAAAATCCAATGGTTTTTTCATGAAGAGTTGCCTATTAAGGCATGTGAATTAAACATTTTATAGAATTTTTTATTCGCTTGCCTAAATATTTCATTGTAAGGGAAACTAACATGTTGACCCAGAACAATGATTGAAATTGGGTCACTAATCTCATCCATTTCAAGGGATGTGTTCCCCCCCCCCCCAGCCCCCCCAGTTTTCCGTCCACTGCCCGCCACTGATTGCATGTATAATGACATTTGCTGCCCATGAAGTTGAAATGTTCCTTAAAAACTTGAAAAAAAATCCCATTTTAGGTGCTTGTGCTTGTGTCATAATGTCAGGTGTATGGCAAAGCTCATGATCCATTTAACTTAACACATAGTGCTGTAAGGCCATGCCTCCAGCCGTCCAGCTCACTGGTCTACTAAGACCCAGATAGCACTTCATTTAAAATTCAATTATCACTCGCACTGGTTTCTTATTGCCCCTGGGTGGTAGCAGTGTGTATTTATGACCAAGCTTCACTCAGTTTTAATTGTGAAGTCTCGTAAATCCACACCTGGGCAGCATTGTTAGTTTTGTTTAGACTTATTCTCCGTGTTCGTGTATCTAACTTTAAACTCTGTCATCTTAGTGCTGTTTATATGTAACCCAGCAATTTATATTATAAGGAACGTTGTTTTCTTTTATTCTCCTATTTTGTAATACCGTTGCACATTGTTACTGTAGCCATAGCCCGGTCTCTGTATTACTTATAGAGTGATTGTGGAACCTCAGTTCCTTATTGTTTTACTTTGCAACGCCTTTGCCTTCTGCATTGCAGTTGGCATAATAAATCCTACAAAGTCCATCCTTGCACCTGAGTGCAATCTTCAACTTCCTGACCACCGTGCATCTGAACTGTGCACGCGACACAGATGTTACAAGATCATGAACAGAGAGTAGCCAATCGTAAAAACACTAAATATTACATTTCCCGCATTTTTCTGTCCACAATTTTAATAATGGACTTTAAAAGCTTATAAGTCTGACTAGACAGAAATAGTACAGTTGGGTTAGGGGAACTTTAATTAGATGATTACATAATTGATATGCAGTTGTCTTTGAGTGAGGAGACACAACATGCATGAGGTCATGACCTTGTTTGTGTCTGTGGAACAGGATTCGAGGAATTAGTGGTTACCTAGCCAGCTTCACTGATCACAATTGCAATTCTGTCAAATGCCTTACAACAATCCTTGAGGTCCTTAAGACCAGACCCGTGAGAGTTTGTTCAAGGACACTACGTGCGCCATGCCTCGCCTTTCCAGACCCCAACATGATCGAGCCATTTGCCTGTGGATGGTTGGAACATCCCAAAATCGCATCCCCCAGGCATTTTAGGGTAAGCCAACCAACAATCTCTAATCTTGTGGCTCGTTATCAGGAGACTGGAAGCACCAATGATCGACCCCGACCTGGTCAGCCTAGGGTTACGACCCCGGCCCAGGCCAATCAGATCCGCCTCATCCACCTGAGAGATTGTTTCGAACCCACACCAGGACGACTCAGGAGACCCTAGGAATTCACAGACCAAGGATCAGCAAAAGAATAGTGAGATGCCGACTTGCAGAGCGACGGATCAGAGCCCACAGGGCATGTGTTCGAATGCAGCTTAATGCAAAGAGCAGGGCAACCAGGCTTCGCTGGGCTGAAGAATATAGTCAGAGACAAGTCCCCAACCGATTCTGGAGGAATGTTGTCTTCAGTGATGAGTCCAGATTTTGTCTGTACCGACATGATGGAAGACAGAGGGTCTACAGACGATGTGGTGAGAGATACGCGGCCCCTGCATTGCTGAGACAGATCGCTTTGGAGGAGGCTCAGTGATGGTCTGGGGTGCCATTTGGTGCGGCTGGAGGTCCGACCTGGTCATAATCAATGAAAATCTTAATGCAGCCCGCCACCGTGACCTTGTCATCAGTCTGCACATCGTCCCTTACATCACAGACCTCCCTGAGGTTTCGTTCATGCAAAACAACGCACAACCTCACTCAGCACATGTGACCCAGCAGCTCCTGGCCCAGAATGGTGTGCGAGTCGTGGAATGGCTACCTTTCAGCCCTGACATGAAGTGCATCAAGCATGTGTGGGACCTGTTGGATCGGCGGGTTCGGCAACACACTCCAGCACCCAGGACGAGGGGGGAGCTCCAAGAAGCCCTTCTCCAGAAGTGGCAGACCATTCCCCAGCAACAGCTCAACAGAATGGTGCTGTCCATGCCAAGACAACTGATGGCTTTGTTGCAGGCACGTGGTGGTCACACTCGGTACTGAGATTGGAGTTGATCTTTGTTGTTGATTTTGTTGCTAAACTTGTCATTGTTGATTCTTTTGTTGTTCTTTTTTTGTTGAAGTTATCAGACATTTTGTTGAAGTTGTTGTTATGGGTGAAGTCAATAAATGGTTACAAATTTGAATCTGAGTTTGGCTACAATTCTGGTAATAAGTTTTTAAAGTCCATCAGTGTACTATTAGTATTTGATTTTCCTCATATGCAGATTAAAATCTGAAACGAAAAGTGTTACAGTTGTATGCAAAAGTTTGGGCATCCCTGGTCAAAATCTTTGTTACTGAGAGTAGTTAAGCAAGTAGAAGATGAACTGATCTCTGAATGGCATAAATTTAACACTTTTTTGGACATTTTCGGCAGTATTGGTGGAATACTTCTGTTTTGTACAATTCTAGAGCAGAAACAAAGGAAATTAGCACAGTGCAAAAGTTTGGGCACCCCAAAAGATTTGAGCTCAAGTAACTTTGACTATAGTCTCAGATTGTATTTAGCTTGTAAGGGCTATGGCTTGTTCCCAGTCATCTTTATGAAAGGCCGGGTGATGCAAATTTCCAAGTCTACAAATACCCAGACTCTTTTGACCTTAGCCCAACAATCAGAAGCCATCGGCTTTTGAAAATTGAAATAATTAATGCCCACAAAGCAGGAGAAGGCTATGAGAAAACAGCAAAAGTTTTTAGGTTGTGATTTCCTCAGTTCATAATATAATTAAGAAATGGCGGTCTACAGAAACCGTGGAGGTCAACTTGAGGTCTGGAAGACCAAGAAAACTTCCCAAGAAAACTGCTCATTGGATTTCTAGAAAGGTAAATCAAAACACCCGTTTGACAACAAAAGAGCTTCAGATTTACCTCACCATGGAGCCCTATGGTTCAGCGACACTTGCTCAAATATGGCCTTCATGGAGGAGTCATGAGAAGGAGGCCTTTACTGCATCCTGACCATGAAATTCAGCATCAGTAAGTTGCTTAGGAACATCTGAACAAGAGTGATGCATTTAGCAAACAAGTCCTGTGGACAAATGAAGTTAAAATAGAACTCTTTGGCTGCAATGGGCAGAGGTATGTTCGGAGAAAAAAAGGATGCAGAATTTCATGAAAAGGTCACATCTCTAACTGTCAAGCACGTGGTTGGATCGATCTTGCTTTGGGCTTGTGCTGCAGCCAGTGGCACGGAAAACTTGTCACTGGTCGAAGGAAGAATGGATTCAATTAAATTTTAGAAAATTCTGGAAGCAAACATCACACCATCTGTAAAAAAGCTGAAGATGAAAAGAGGATGGCCTCCTCAACAGGATAATGATCCTAAACACACCTCAAAATCCACAACTGACTACCTCAAGAGGTGCAAGTTGGAGATTTCACCAGAGCCCTTTAGGTCTCCCACCTCATTGAAAATCTGTGGATGGACCTCAAAACAGCAGTGCATGCAAGGCAGCCAAACAATCTCACAGAACTAGAAGCTTTTGAAAAAGAACAATGGGAAAAATTCCCCAAACCAGAATTTTAAAACTCTTAGCTGGCACCAAAAAGTGTTTTCAAGCTGTAATACTAGCCAAAGGGAGTGCTACTTAAAACTGACCATGCAGTTGCCCAAACTTTTGCTTGGGTCCGTTTTCCTTTTTTGCCATTTTGAGACTGTAAATGGATGGGAATTAAAAAGCAATCTTGTTTGAAATATAAAGGAAACGTGTCCTCTTTAACTTTATGCCTTTTGAAAAGCAGTCATCTTTTACTCGCTTAGCTATTCACAGGAACAGAAATTTTGATCCGGGGTGCCCAAACTTTTTCATACTTCCTCATAAGATTGAATCCCTGGTGTATGGAAGGTCAATTTTATATTCACTCGGAAGTCATGTCAACTTTAATCAGAATGATTAGGCTGATGCAAAATTTTCTGATCTGACAAATAATGTTAACCACACTTACATTCCCAGACAAACAATATTATCACCAGTAGTATCCTCAAACATTTGTTATGGCAGTTTTCTTAACCCCAATGTCAATGCGCAACTGATATGTCGACATATGCATACAATGCAACTTATAAAAATCACACAAAAGCTGTATTGCCAGGATAAAGGAGTGAATCAAACATGAATAATCATATGCGCCATGCTCCACCACATCAGATAGGTTGAATATCTTCATTCTTGTACGCTATAGCTTGGCTGTAGATAGCGCTATGTAAATTGCTAGCAGAGAATACATTATTTCAGGTGGTTTGAAAGAAGGGATACCAGTTGCATTACCAACTTCATCACACAACCTAGGCCTCATTACATATTAAATATAAAAAAAGACCTTCCAAAAATAAAAATCATTGAACATCTCAAAATTAAAATAGTAATATGGAATAAACTGCATTTACACATAAACTCCATTTTTTGTTTTAAGGACTATAATGAATGAATAAACATGCTATGGAATTGATATCACCTTTTCTTTATCTGCTGTCATAATGACCATTACCATTTTGTGCACTAAAAACATTTATATTCAACCTGTATATGCTTCAGTTGTCATCAGTTGTATATATGACAAAAAAGCACAATAAAAGTAAAAATATTTTGAATTTCCTTGCATTTGATTTGCAATAACAGCCTTCCAGTAGAGTATTCTGCTTGTACAGCTCATCCAGTAACAGCGTGTGATGGCCAACCTTCAAGTAATAGAGATGAAACTGATTTGTGTTTATGTGAGAGATTACAATCTGTCAGGAGTGTGCTCGAGGGATAATCTGAGGACAATACTGTATCAATAATGTATTGGAACAAGTGCATTAAAAGTCAGTAAGTCAGTAATATGAGTGCTGATTGTATGGGTTTATGTGATCCTGTGTGTGGGTGTGTGGGTGGGGTTGGGGGTGGGGGGTATTCTCTTAGCTATGAATGTAAAGCACTTTGTGCTACAATTCCTTTTGTATGAAAAAAGTGCTATACAAATAAAGTTATTATTATTATTAAAGTGTTGGAGCTGAAATATTATTGAGGAGGGTCAGGTCTTGGCAGCACTTGCAGCACTTAAAACCCCCAAAAAGGAAGAATACCCAATTCAATTCCATGAATTATGCAACCCTTGATGCATCTGCTCTGTGGGGGGTATTCTGCTTGAGGTATTGGAAGGTACTCGGGCATACAGCTGTCTAAATCCTTTCTCTGATCAGACATCTCCAGGCAGAGACATATCCCTTGAGTGCATCTTGTAATTCCTCCGAGGCTCTCCTGAACTTGCACTCACGCTCAGGTCACGTCTGCAGCTAGGATATGTGGGAGGGGAATTAAAATCAAAGACCAAACCAAATGGAACTGACTGAAGTGGGATGATAAGTGATGATTTAACTATCATTTCTATATTTATGGCAGTGCCCAGGGTTTCTTGCCTTCAAATGCCCAACACCTCCAATGCCCTCATCAGTTATGCAAGGGACACCATATCCCTGCAGGTGAGTGGAGGTCCAGATAATATACTATTTTCTAAGAGGTAGAAGTCTTTGTTTAAAACAAAAACACAGAGATTCAGTGTAAAATGGCTGCTGATTCATACACGATCGCAGTTTAGAGCCATATTAGGTGAACCATTTTATATGTGTACAAAAATATACTTGCTGTTGGTAAAATTGATAACACTTCCCATAATTCATCTCTGGAGTTTTTAATCTTTAGAAAATAGCTGATGTTTAGCTTAAGTGATAATACTGCAAAGAGGCAGTAAATCTGTTGTTACAGGAAGAACAAACATCACTTCTACGCATGGAAGATATTTAACAGGAAGTACGATGGTACAGTTATTCAAATGACAAATCCTCTTCAACAGTTTCACAGGTTACATTATCTGTGGTTTAGGACAATCTCTCCTCTAAATGTGTGTCAAGGCTTATTGTTAATTCCACTGATTGGCTTTTAATTAAAAAAGTACTTTCCCATGAATAATTCATTTCATCAAGCAAATGATTTTTCAATTTTTCTTTTTTTGGTAGTGGCTGTCTGAGAATATGCATGAAGCCCATTGAAAATACTTATGGAAATGCAATAATTGAACTACTTGAATAGAAAATATATACTGAGAGGTATTAAAAATGCGTAATAAAATATACTATTTTAAGTAGTGGTAAATGGTTTTGGGAAACTGTGGTTTCGGTAGTGAGACTTGCCTTCACTGTTATCGTTACATTGGCAGTCAATTCAGCAGTTCTTAAGCATTATCTGACATGGCAGAAGACATTTCATTGAATGTGTTTTTGTGGCGTCACAGATGACGCACTTTGCCGGGGACGACAGCTGACACATCTGGTCATTCTGTGTCATCCCTGCAGTCTGGATACAGTCATTAATGGACATTAATGCTTCCAGAATCTTTTCTTTGAGACTAGCATTTCTTTGAGACATTCAACATTCATAAATGTTTGATTCTTCTGAGATTCATTTGTTTGTCGCATTTGAAGTGGGAATGATGTGACTTTGTTCATGTGTGTTTTTATTGGTCCTGATCTTCAACTTTTCATGTGCAAAATGATTTCTCCCATTGTGAATCACAACCATGATCCAGGGAACTGTGTTGCATTTAGATAATCATAACGAGGTGTTAAACCAAGAAAGGATTCAAACCCAGACACTTGACATTTGGCAATGCTTTCCATACCTGATCATCATGTCAATCAGCAAGAGGAAAAACTATGAGAAATTAGACAATAAAAACCACTTTGCGTTTTTAATACCTCTCATTATATTAAGATGTATTTTTATTGAGTTTGGAGAAAAAAAATCACAACAATATCAAGAGATACATCACTGAACATTATAGAATCAGAATGTCAGTCACTTACCTTGTGGAGCAATAGCCTATATAATATGAAGCCGCAATGGTAAAGCTGCTCACTACCATTAAATGCAAAACATGCAACATCATGCAAATGACCTTTGTAAAAATAGTGATTTAAATCAGAACAAAGTAGAAAGTCACAGAACAAAATACAATTTGCTTGTGTGCCTCAGTTTATTTCTCAATGTTTTCACCACACAATGCCGGAGCTCATTGCTATGTTCACTCTCTTATTCATCAGCTTCATTTCCAATTTTTGTCTTTTCTGTCATGTTGATTACCACTTTCTTCCCAAAATAGTATGGGGAATATAAAGCACTATTGAGGGACCATAATCACACATTGCTCACAAATAGACATCTGATGATTTGTTCCCCATTTTATGTATCAGTGGTGCATCATTCTGTTTAATCTTGTGTTTCTCTGATCTCTCTGTGGTGAAAATGTACAAGACACTGCATGTCGGGCTCCCACAGTCCTGTGATAATGGAAAGCAGCAGGGGTTTGCATGACTTCCCCAAACAGCCTCTCTCCAATTACAGAAACCAAAACTCTGGGGAGCATATTTCTATAATGCATGATTTCATAGCCCGGAAGACCTTGGTCTAAAGTTTTTAAAGTGATTAAAAGTTATGTCGTTCTTTGTGCCATATTTCACCAGCAACATCAGCACACCCTCTCTGAATATAAATCGGCATTCTAAACGAATTCGCCTGCTTGTTGGACAATATGGAGGCCTAGATACACCAAAAAACAAACATTTTAATAAGAGTTGCAATGCTGTAGTGAATTCGCAAGAAGTTCCAGACCGCTGCTTCTCCGTAAATCTCAAGACCGCATATTTATATAAATTCATGACTTGCGTCATTTATGATTAAGGTATTAATATTTAATTAGGAAGGGAATAATTTAAAGACACGTGAAGAATATATTTAGAAAACCAGTCAGCGTCCGATACGGCTCGTTCAGAAAACTTTTCAGGAGCGGTGGGCATAAGATTTCAGATATGGCAGGTGAAAACTCAGTAGCCTAATAACAGTTCAATTATGTGGCAAAGCAAAAACATTCAACGATTCTTCAACGTCTCGAATACGCAAAATACCGTCAATCGTTAGATTCACTTGCACTCAGATCGAGAACTGCGGCAGTTAAGTATAGTTTTTCAGACAGGCTCCTCCCTTCTCCCGTACTTCTGGTAGTGCGAATCGGGTTGCCTCTGTCCAGTTAGGATAGTCTCAGTTGAACCTTAACAGATCAAAGCCGCGTGGTGGAATATTTCCCCGCTCCTACTTTGCAGCAGCCTGTCCATTACGGATTTTATTGAGCGAGACCTTGCTTGGGAATATTTAGTCATTTCTCGGGTTTATTCGCTGGAGTAATTTGGGTAATTTGGCCAGAAATCTGACAAGTCTGCAAACTTCAGGTAAACTCAGCGATTGACTTCTTCATAAAAACTGTCACAGGATTTGAGGTCAGCGCGGTCTTTCAAACAATGAATCGCCTTTGCTTGGTGTAAATTATACTAGACTAGATCAAATTTTCATCCTCTTAACACATCGAAGAAAGAAAGGTAGACATAAGGAACGTATTTTCTTTTAGAGAAGAAGGTATAGGGTATGGCATCGGCGAAACAGTTGGCAGAAGTTAGTAAATGTGTGCATGTTTGGGCGAAGCAGTTGACATAGTTAATGCGTGTATAATGTATATGTTGGGTTGGCTACCCAAATTCCCCCCACCCCCTTTTTTTAACATTTCCTGGTGTCTAATCAGAAAAGTTAGAACAGGCAAGACAATGAGATGCAGCCGTCAAGGTTAGAAGAAAAGTAAAGTTGCATTGAAAAATTAGACTCGCTTTTGACATTGCGAATAGGCGGATAATTCCTTTCTAGTTCAGATTGTATTTCAGAAGTTGTAACCCATGTGAAATAGTCAAGAGTGAGGCATAATAGAGATGCGCTAATATAGTTATTCTGCAGAACATTTTTTTTTCTTTGAGTTCCTTGAATATTTACTTTATAACCCCTGAAACAGCACATGGTGAAAATGCGGTCACACTATGGGCTATGAATGTCCTCTTGCCCCAGTTTCCACAGGTTATTTTGTGCGTGCTGGAGGATGTGTGCAACACGTTTTCTTGTCCCTGTGCCTGCCCGTGTCTATTGTTGTGCTTTTTGGTGTTGTCATAGTGAGAAGAAATTAATTAATTTAAATAAATGGAAGGGCTCAGAAATATTTTCCTGTTTCCTAAGAAAAAATATAACTTTGTAAAATGAGATTTTATATGGATAAATGGATCTTTATTTCTCCATATGGGGCCGCCAAGCCAATGTTGACATGGAGATTAAAAAGAAATTTGTATTATGATTGGTCATTATAAGTGGAAAACCCATTGTAATATATTGCTAAACTGTAAAAATGTAAATAAATATGTATATGTGTATAACATATTGTAATAAATACATTGAAACTAATTAATACTATTGTTGTCATTCCGTGACAATTTGCCTCTTGTAATTCCGTGACATTGACTTTTTGAAATTTCTTGACCATTAAGCAGGCTTAAAGTCAATATTTGTTTCTATAACTTACAGTATTAAAAAAAACACCTTAAATATGAACTTATTGAAGTTTCATAACTTAACTATGATAGGAACATCACTTTCTGGATAGTTAAACACAACATTTAAAAAACCACGTCAATTTTGTGTAATTCCGTGACGGAGAAGTTTTTTCTTGTTTCTTCTAGGAAAATTTCTCAAAAAATATATTTTCACTTAATATTAAAGAACAAGTTAATACCTTCAATATGACATATCATACTTCATTTTATCTTATTAGAGTTACAACCCAAAATGTATTTGTATTTCAGAGTGCATATCAGTAGAGAAATTTCTTTATGAAATATAAAAAATTGTAACCTATATTATCACAAAGTAATCAATCATGGCAATACATTGTCACTGAACAGACTTTTTGTATTTATTTATTGTTATTGGCTGACAAAAATTCCTATACTCCTTTGTCAGATCAACAGGCCACATCCTCACAAATGGACCATTTTGGCACATTAAGTGTTTAAATTTTCAAGAAGTGCTTGTTAATGGGGTGAGTTGATCAGACAGAAGTTTGGTTGTAAAGTTTTTACTGTTTTTCTCCGAGCACCTGTGGTAGAAAAATTGCATTGTCAAGCTGTGCCTGTTGAAAAGCGGTCTGTTCTCACTACTTGTGTAAAAGTTGTAAAGTTCAAAGTGCTTCGTTCACATGACAGGCCGTATCACACAGAAGTAATATCTTCAGTTACTCATAGGCACTTGCTGGGAAGGTTTATTGCCAGTTAGCCTCATCTGAATGTTTTGACTGCAGGACCTGGGCTGCATTCATCTGAAAAGC
Source organism: Gymnothorax reevesii (assembly GCA_029721435.1). Taxonomy (NCBI): domain Eukaryota; kingdom Metazoa; phylum Chordata; class Actinopteri; order Anguilliformes; family Muraenidae; genus Gymnothorax; species Gymnothorax reevesii. The sequence goes on along the minus strand of CM056583.1, from coordinate 44,096,301 downwards.
AACTGAAGGCCTCCCTCTTGTTTTCACCATATTCTACCAGCAGCTGTGCAGGAAGAACAGAAAGGCCCCCCTTCCCCCATCTCTATTTTGTCAATAATGCGCTATCAAACTGTAGCAGCAGTGCCTCACTTTGTCTTACAAGCTGTTCCCTAGTAGTTAAACTAGTTCAGAACAAACATACTGTGGTCAGTAGTGTTGCTATGACAGAGGCAGCTTTCCTTCTAGTGGCTGTGTAAAATACAGGCTGCGGGGGGCAAAGCAGAGGGTGGCAATGGTGTTCAAACACAGGGGGGGACACAAAGCAGGTCTATTCTGCGCCATCATGGCAGAATGCCCCTATAGTCTACAGGACAATGTTAAAGACACGGGCCGTTGCCACAGATGGGAATCCCAAGGCGTTGTTTACCTCGGGCATCCCAAATGACTCTCTGGTAAAATGGGTAGTTTTTTCAGAATTGCCTCTCATTTTTATCCTGTTATCTGTGAGCTTGTAATGCAAAGATCTCCAAGATTAATTTTTCTAGAGAATGGCATGACCTTCTTGGTAAAAGTGAACTGACTTGCATTTATTTTCTCTGATTTTCTTTATGAACTCAGACATTGGATTGCTAGATAAATTCTACATACCTGTCTCCTTGTGTTTGGTAGAACAAGAATGAAAACAGAACATTTCAACATACCTAAGAAGCCAAGTTAAAGCATAAATACTCCAGAGGTGCGAATGCAACAAATATCTACATAAATGAAAGCTCTGAAAACCGAAACAGTAAAACACATCTTATTTCCGAATTAGGAATCACTATCTTCCATTCCATAAAATTCCAGTGTACTGCTTACAAATGAACTGCAAAGTGCTGTGTGGATATTTTTGTTTTTATGTATCCATTCAGAGTGAATAACTCGGTTTAATTCTGTGGCAAGGTAGTAGTGCGCAATCTTTTCACCTCTGGCTTGGAGCAAAACTTGGGGTCTCTCTCGATCATTTGTGTGAAGTAGGAAAGACTTGGGGGCGCAGGGCTGTCACTGAACCCTCTCTCGGCAGGTAATGAGATAAAAACATGCCGTTTCCATGACACCTCAAGAAGAATTTGGAGTTTAATATAGAATGGGGGGAACCCTTTTGGAAGGAGACAAATTTACACTTGGCTGTGTTGATTATCCCACTCAGCTCCTCTTGAATGAAGCGAACACAATGAGGCGACTGTTGTGGTGTAAGACTCACCTCTATGTGACTCACGCCTTTGCATTCCTCACATTCCAACCTGCTGGATGCTTGAGGCGCATTGTAGACCTCTGTGGCCGGATTAGACTTGAGGAAGGCTGCTCTGTGGCTCCTCATTTATTAGCACTTTTGTCATGAGCATGTAAACGAAGAGGCTTTTCGAGGCGGGAAGATTTCTGTTTCCCTCCTAGTAAGTAGCAACAAACCGCTTGGTTTTCCCTGCAGCCTGTAGTTTTGAATTTTAAGAGTGATACTCGCCTTGTTTTTTTTAAGGCCAGTGTCTCGTTACAGTTTCCTCATATAACAGTAATGTGGTTTTCTCAGTGCTGCTATGTAAGGCCTTGCTGTGTCATAATAGAAATGTGGGAAGGCTTTTCAGGTTGTTTGGTAGTTTCCCGAGGTGCTGCCACGTATATGGTGACAATAACTGAGAGAAAAGGCTGAGGGCTATTTTCGCCTTTTGGCTTTCTGAGTTTCAGTGGGTGATGTGACGGGCTCTCATTCAGGCAGGGCTGCCATGTTGTTTTATGGTTGTATAGCATTGCAACTATTCTTCAGTAGTCCATGAATCAAGTAGCATTTAATGAAATATTACATAAAGTTTTTGTATAACAAACTTAATTGAAGGTGGTCTGTTTTTGCTTTTTTTGTATGTGTCTCCTGTTTAGTGCAACATTTTCAGAAAAATTCCCGAAATTCCCACTCTTCAGGGTGCATCCTCATATAAGAGAGGACGCATGCATTTTTAAGCAATAAACAAGGATTTTCAGCATTTACAGAAATTATTTTAAATGCACCCTAAAATCTGGCATAATTGTTACGTTTTTCCACTGCCTATTGGTCAATGTTTTTGAGAGGCATTTAGAAACCAGAAGGTGTGGTGAAATAATTGATCTTATACTGAAAGAAGTGGATTATTTTTACCGACAGTGCAGTAAGTTGAATCAGTGAATCCAAGGCATTAATGCAGTGTGGGAGGGACAGATCTTAACGAGAATGGAAATTTTGCATGTTTAGGGCAACAAATCCGTTTGCATACAACTGTTTTCATGTTAGAATGCAGCATTGTTATTATGTAAACAAGTAATTGAGAAGAGTTTAATTGTTTGATTGTTGAAATGTTATATTTGTTAGTTTTATGTACTTTAGGAGGTTTATGGTGTTTTTCATGGAGGGTGAGAAGTGGGATTTTTTTTTTCAAGCCACTTTTCTTAAAACTGCATTATAGACTGCACATTCTTCTTCTGTCCCCACAGGTCGAGCAGTTGGTTTATCAGGCGCTCTGAATGAGCCATGTCAGTCAGTCTCCCCTGTGGATCCCTGCTGATTTGGATGTAAGGCTCACACACGCTGAAGATGTCGGTGTGTGGAGAGTTTGCTGAGCACAGGTGGAAACCCGGCTCCTGCAAGAACTGCTTCCACCCTCGCAGTGCCCACAGTGCAAATGGCAGTGCAGTCGGTGTCCGGAGCAGCACACTGGGAGAGGAGGATGACGGCCTGACACTGTTAGCCTCCTACTCCAAACCCACCATAGCTGTCAGGCCCACCATGATGAGCCCTGAAGTGCCTGTCAACATGAACTCTGAGCAGGTTAGTGCTTTCTATTCATTTTCCATTTTTTTGTGTTCACATGATACTTTGACTGGCCTAAGAACACTTCGCTTAATCAAAAGCTCATATTGATTAAGGCTGTCTTCATGTGATTAACCAAATACTGCAAACCAAAATTTGAATTTACTCAATAGTCCAGGCTCATGAAAAACATTCATTTTGGTTTTAAAAATGAACTATACCACTTGTTTTAGGAAACTCACAAGAGTCCAGTGGATAAACTAAGCTTGATGAAGGTGTTGGACCTCGCTCCATCGTACGTTGGCGGTAATGGCTGCAGCAAGGACTTGAAAGAAGTTCTACAAAACGCAGCAGCTGGTAAACTGGACTATCCCAGTAGATTGTCAGCAAACACTGTATCTCCGTCATGCTTTCAAAAGGAACCTTTCACCAGCAGCAATGTTTTTGTGACTCAGGAAGTGGGACATGGTCCACACAGCCTGCAGGAGAATGGAAACAGTGACGCTTACAGACCACAGAATGATAAAATCATCCAAAGCACTTACACTGGCAACAGCAGTCCTGATTCAAAAGGTCCTGTGCAGATGCTGGTGGGAAGAGCTTGTCCCACAGAAAGCTTTGATGTTGTTGGTGATGTTCTCAATAGCTCGACAGCTCAGGAACCTCAGGGATTAGTAGAGATTGCCATCAACCCGACCATCACCACCCCTTCCAAAATTGGCAGCTCTGACAATTTTGAGGCATTAAGCACTTTCCCCTCATCTGGTTCCTCGACTGAGTCACGACTACAGGGGCCTCATCCTAGTGACAGTGCCTCCTCTCTAAAGTCTGAGCCTACAAGTCTTTCGGACTCTTGCTCCTTCCTGAGTAGCACAGATTCACTTTCTGGCTCTCAGGGAATGGATGTTTTTGCACCTCAGGTCCTTCCTTCTCTATCTAGTCCCACATTGAACACTGGAAATGGTGACGCAAGCACAGAGCCAATTTATGCTGAGAGCACCAAACGGAAGAGGAAGACGGCGGTTGATGGTCTGACTACGGGTGCAGAGATGGGCCCGACCAGTGAAGGTCAGAGGGCAACAATCACTGTCATGGCTGCTCACAAAGAGGGAAACAACCGGACATTCTACCTCAGCAGTCCGGATTCAGCTGTGGGTACGCAGTGGCAGAATTTCAGCCCCACGTCCTGCCGGGAACCTAGCAGCCCCGCCTTCAAGTGGCCCTCAAACTGTTTGGGGTCAGAGGGTGGTAAATGCTCTCTGCAGCCAAAGCCACAGGCTAGCCCTCCTATCCCTCTCAAGAGGAACTCCCGCTCCCCAAAACTGGGGACCTCAAGCCTTTCTCCCATACCTTGCTTGGAGTCTCGGTCTGAGTCCAGCATATCAGCACAATCATCCTCCTCTACCCTCTCTGCACCTCAGGGGGAGGCTCCAACCTCCATCTCCATCATTACTACTGTGGAGAGGAGGCACAAACTGGGCAGCTCCACCTGGACCTGGGAGGGCCGTATTGAGGAGGAGGAAGAAGGAGGGGAGGATGCCTTGCCCCAGACCGTCATGTCTGGTTCCATCAATGGAGCTGCTGTCTCGGAGCCCGGGGATTGGAGCCCGGCAGCACACTGTAAGGAGAGCACCCCACCAGGCACGGCCAACAATGATGCCAGTCAGAAGCACCCAGGCAGCAGTGTGGAGGAGAACAAACATAGAGCGGACATGTTAGCCAAGGCGGCATCTCTCACCGCAGACCTGCCGGAGGGCAAGTGCAGGAGTCATGACCCCGCACCACCTCCACCACCTCCAAAACAGCATCACAGGTAAGGAATTCACCTATTAGAAACAAATGAGTCGGCCTTTGTGAAAGTAATAATGTTGATAACAACTCATATCATCATATGAAGACCTCAGTGGAAAAAGTACTGAAGTTACAAAATGGCCATTTTGAGAAAATGGAGTCAGTGGACCTGTGTAACTGTTAAAGATGTTTTCCCATCTTTGCCTCACAATGTGTGTAAATATGACTTAAGTACTTTTAGCACTAGGCTCTTTATTTTGATGACGTTTTCCTGATGCGGTGGCCTCTTTTACACAGAGAACTTTCACTGTTGAACCTGATCTGTGCGCAGGTCTATGGGCCCCTGCCTTTTTTGCTTGTGATTCTCGAAAGTGCAGGAGAAATAAAATGTCAAATGGAACAACCATTGAAACTGGAGTGGAAGTGTTAAGGAAAAAAAATGAGGATTAGATTTTACTAGTGTCTGTTCAAGCTGTATTTTACCTTTCTGTTGTATTTCTGGGTAGGTCATTTTGTGAAGTCTTTGATAGACTTATAATAATTAATGTATAATTTATTTAAATGAAAGCCATTTTTGGAATATAAAGAAAGCTAGTTTGAGAGCACCTTTCTTTTCCTGTGTAACTGTATTTTGGAAAGCCTAATAAGGAAGCAGATCAAATTTCTTTGAGTATTTTCTGTACTGAACCTGTTGTTAACCAAAGTCAGTACAGGAGCTACATGCTTCTCATTTGTGATTATATTGTGACTTGTATTCATTGTTCAGCGAGGAATAATGTTTTTTTTTTAAATTGCAATATTATTCACTGTGTGCGAGCCTCCATTTCCAGGCTTCGTCCATGATGGTTCGTTTTTAATGTTCCTCAATACTTCTCTTGTAATTAGCAGTTATACTGGCCATTGTCACTTGTTTGAAAAGAATATGGGCTATTTTAAATGTGCCTCATCACATCATTTGTTTGCCTTTGCCAATATACAATGGAGTGGACTGTACTTGAGTAGAAAAAGAGGTTTTGTCTCATTGACAACCTTTGACAAAGGAAATGATTGTAAGTGGTGGGACTTTTTAATTTCAGGCTCTCAGGATATGCAGTATTTTACACTATTTTAGATACAGGAAGTAAGTCTATTTTTTTAAATCTATATATGCACATACATAGGATTCGATGCCCAGACTTAATTGTTTATAGGGGTCAAATGTTGATATTGTGTAACAAGATTATTTATACACTGCCTCTGGAGTCTTTGCTAAGGTGTTGATGGGCATGAAGGCAGGCAAAGGTTAATTTTAAAATAAATTGTCTCCGTTGGCTTGGGTCACTATTATTAAAATAAATCTGTGAATGTTTCAAGTGATTGTCAGAGTAGCACAGGTGTCGTGTCTGATCAAACAGATATACAAGTATGGTCTCTTTTCTGAGGAACGTTGCCGAAAATGATCTGACTTCAGCAGTTTTCAGTCTGACCCGTATTTTTATTTTGAGAAGTGGTTTATATGCAGCCTAACGTGCACATCTGCCTTCTTGGTTCTGCTTTTTAGAGAGGATGTAGAATTAATGCTTCCCCTGAGGAATGGGTCAACAGCTTCCATTTTCTGCCCTGGTTCCATTTCCCTTATCACTTTAGTTAAGTCATTTGTTGGCCTTGTGAGCATGTTTGCCCTCCCCTGCACTTACTCTCCGTGGCAGAATGATGCTGCTGTATTGTGCTGCAGGTCATGAATAACCACGGTCATTTTTCTTATTTTGTTTTTGGTTCATGAAAAAGCTGTAGCTTACCAGTTCATTGAGAGGAACGTGTTAGGTTTTATCAAACATTCCAATCCCAAATATACTTGCCTAAAATATGTCCTTTAAGTTCCTAAAATTTAAAAACAAATGTCCCATAGCATCACGTGGGCCACTGTTTGGTTGGGAATTCTATCGCCCTGGTCTCTGGTCAAGTTTCGCTCGGCCCTTTTTTTTGTTGTAATTTTAGCGAGGCAGTGCTTCTCTGCTATTATAGCTTTGCTCGTTATGTTCTACTGATAAAAATACGCCTTCTAAATACATGCCTGGGCATGTCTCATTTGAAAGCTGACACGATTTAAGGAATTTTGGGGGGTACTTTGTTTTGATTTGGTCATGCTCCTGTAAAATCCATTTGGTCCAACATCCTGCTCACACTGCCACTGGATTTGCAGCACATATGGTCTCAATAAGCCCTCAACTCGAATGCCTTCAAGTTTTCAAGCACTTTTAGGACATTGTAAATTTGCTTGTATAATATGTTTGGCTTACTTTCACTTTGCCACTTCTACTGTGCACTGTCTCGCGCATCCTGTTATATCATGGTCAAAAGAGTTGCGCACTTTTGAATCAATATTTCTCTGTCATAAATCATTCAGGTGCCAGATGGTTCTGAAATCTGTTTTCCTCAGACGTGCTATCTTAGCCTTCATTTTGATGCCATAAACTGTATATTATTGCAAGCTTTCTCTGATGGACATTGATACCTAAAATTTCTGAAGGTTTTTTTGAACAGCTGCGTGCAGCTGGAACCTCAAATAACCATATTTTTGGGGACGGATATTAGAGGATATTGGAGGGCTGGGCAAAGCATATTACTGCCCCCCAGCAACTACCCCACTGTCCAAGTTAGAGCAGAACCTCTCTGCCAGCCAGATCCTCCGTTCTCTGAGCCTCAAATCTCCCCTTTTCAGTGACCGAGAATAGATGGGAGTTGACACATTAAAATTAAAGCCACCCTGCTTTTGGATTGTGCGGGCACAGCAAGATATGGGTATTTATGTTGCTTCTGTCAATGGTTTCATTACTTGTTTTATGGTGGAATGAGCCTTTGAACACTGCTTCAGCATCCAAGATGCCTGTTCCGGTGGTGTTGCATTACTCCATGCTGGCCTGTGAAAGAAAATATCAAAGGTCTTAGATGAGAGTATGTTTAAAGTGCACTTGAAAGGATTTTTCTCTGGTTTCATGTAGAGGTAGGTGGTTGTAATTTTTCGTGGTGACTTAAAGATGTGCCTTGTCCTAGCCTTTGAAATAAAATTGCTGTGAGCACGTAAGTGCAAAACCCAATCAGATGTGATATGTGCTGTATATTTCCACATCCTGCACTGTTTGAACATAGTTTTTTTTTTTATTCCTGAGGTACATGCCATATGTAAAGTTTACAAAATTTGTTGGGCTTGTGTTTTGAAAGCCTGTTTTTTGCAGCTATTGTTTGACTCCCTTTTGTGAGCTGGCTTGCACTTTCTCATGTTCCCTATATTATTTTTGTAGTTGATGAATTTGCCTTGAGTTCCCGCAAATGCACGTATATCGCTTAGTCTGCTGCTTTAAAAGTTTGAATCATGTTTGTTGAGCAATTATATTGCTGTTTTAAACTCTGACAGTACTGAAATAGTGATGAATTGTTGATTCCTCAGAGTTCTCAGTGGGAAATGAATTCCTTCTTTGGAACTATTTCATCTGTTACTGTGAGGCGTGTGTGTGTGTGTGTGTGTGTGTGTGTGTGTGAGCGCCAAGGTGTTATCTGCAGGTAAGCCATGTCCTCTGTGCCTGCAAATGGCCTCTTGGCACTAAAATGCAAACCTGGCTAGCTGCCCATTCTTTATATTCAGGTGAAATTCAACTCTGGTTTAAGTCAACTCGAGGCACGTTTGTTTATATAAACACCTTAGAACCTCCCTGTTTTAGGACCAGGGTTTTATGGGTCCATCGATTGGAGAGATGACATGGTCTACGGAAAATGGTTTGAGATTTTATTCAAATTGAGAACAGATGGCTCACTAGTGACAAAGTGCTACTATCAAGTACAGATGCTCTGCAAACTGGAATTGATGTAAATTCCAGAAAAGTAGAGTTGTAGTTCTGCTGTTGTGAATACACAAGGTGACAAGCCTGGTGTACCTACAAGGGATTATGCCGTCCTCCAACCCAACCCCCGCCTCTGCCCCCTTCCCACTCCTGCCCCCTCCTTACAGGCAGTCACATGACCCAACTGTTCAAACAATGAGGATTGCTGTTCCCTGCAGATTTCATACAAGCCTCAATGGGTGCAGCTTTTAAGTGCACCACATGAACATTTTCAGAATGTTTTTCCTCATCCATTTAATTAGGCTTTGTTGTGGTGAATTGGAATTTCAAGTGTTGCGGCATAATTTGAGATGCATTAGTTTTGTTTGTGCTTTTCTTGTTTTTCCTGTAACCCCAATATGTTTTAATTCTGTGCAGATTTTCCATCCCTACAATGCCATTGTCCTAATTTCCATTTTTGTTCATGGAGGAAAGTAGCATTACAAAAAACAAAAACAAAACAAAAAGTTGATTTTGTACAATGACTGGCCTATGTATGATTTGATATTTGAAGTTAAGACTAATTTCCTGTTGTTGTTAAATGTGCTCTGAATGTCTGAAATCAGACTTTACATGGTTTATTTATAGTTAATCGCACGTTTGAGAAAATCATTTACTGGCTGTGGTTGCAATTTGCATTTTGTTTTCAAGGATATGCACCTATGTGATAGTGAGCACAAAAACATGTCTGTCATTTTTCCTGTGGCCTTGAAGGACGATGCTCGTGTTGCTTTTGTTTACATATTTTGCTGTGAATAATTATTTGCCCCCTACCTGATTTCTTTTTTTTTTTTTTGCTTATTCATCATATATTCATGTTTTTGATTATCCGACTAATTTTAATAGACAGAGGTAATATGAGGAAAATTCAAAATTCATCATCAGTCATCTTGTATTAATAAATTATTTTGATGACCTGAAACATTTAAGTGTGACAAATGTACAGCAAAATAAGAAATTGGGAGGGGGCAAATACTTTATCACAGCATTGTACAAAACCCAAAACCAGTGAAGTTGGCACGTTATGTAAATCGTAGATAAAAACAGAATACAATGATTTGCAAATCCTTTTCAACTTACATTCAATTGAATACACTGCAAAGATAAGATGTTTAATGTTCAAACTGAGAAACTTTTTTTTTGTGCAAATAATCATTAACTTAGAATTTAAAGGCCGCAACACATTGCAAAAAAGTTAGCACAGGGGCCTTTTTACCACTGTGTTACATCGCCTTTCCTTTTAACGACACTCAGTAAACATTTGGGAACTGAGGAGACCCATTTTTGAAGCTTTTCAGGTGGAACTCTTTCCCATTCTTGCTTGATGTACAGCTTAAGTTGTTCAACAGTCCGGGGTCTCCGTTGTCATATTTTACACTTCATAATGCGCCACACATTTTCAATGGGAGACCGGTCTGGACTACAGGCAGGCCAGTCTAGTACCCGCACTCTTTTACTACGGAGCCATGCTGTTGTAACACGGGCAGAATGTGGCTTGGCATTGTCTTGCTGAAATAAGCAGGGGTGTCCATGAAAAATACGTTGCTTGGATGGCAACATATGTTGCTCCAAAACCTGTATTTACCTTCCAGCATTAATGGTGCCTTCACATGTGTGTAATTTGCCCATGCCTTGGTCACTAATACACCCCCATACCATCACAGATGCTGGCTTTTGAAATTTGCGCCTATAACAGTCCGGATGCTTCTTTTCCTCTTTGGTCCGGAGGACACAATGTCCACTGTTTCCAAAAACAATTTGAAATTTGGACTCAGACCACAGAACACTTTTCCACTTTGCATCAGTCCATCTTACATGAGCTTGGGCCCAGCGAAGCCGGTGGCGTTTCTGGGTGCTGTTGATAAATGGCTTTCGCTTTGCATTGTAGAGTTTTAACTTGCACTTGCAGATGTAGCGACGAACTGTAGTTACTGACAGTGGTTTTCTGAAGTGTTCCTGAGTCCATGTGGTGATGTCCTTTACACACTGATGTCGGTTTTTGATGCAGTACCGCCTGAGGGATCGAAGGTCACAGGCATTCAATGTTGGTTTTCGGCCTTGTCGCTTACGTGCTGTGATTGCTCCAGATTCTCTGAACCTTTTGACGATATTACAGACCGTAGATGATGAAATCCCTAAATTTCTTGCAATAGCTTGTTGAGGAATGTTGTTTTTAAACTTCGACAATCAGCTCACGCATTTGTTCACTAAGTGGTGACCCTTGCCCCATCCTTGTTTGTGAATGACTGAGCATTTCAGGGAAGCTGCTTTTATACCCAATCATGGCACACACCTGTTCCCAATTAGCCCGTTAACCTGTGGGATGTTCCAAATAAGTGTTTGATGAGCATTCCTCAACTCTCTGTCTCTTTTGCCACTTGTGCCAGCTTTTTTGAAACATGTTGCAGGCATCAAATTCCAAATGAGCTAATATTTGCGAAAAATTACAAAGTTTACCTGTTCGAACATTAAGTAACTTGTCTTTGCAGTGTATTCAATTCAATATAGGTTGAAAAGAATTTGCAAATCATTGTAATCTTTTTTTATTTACGATTTACACAACGTGCCAACTTCACTGGTTTTGGGTTTTGTAAATGAACTGGGCTTGCTTTTATACTCATGGGCAATTCCATGGGAATGTGGACACAGGACAAGAAAATTCAAATTGATTTTACCGCATTTTTGATTTGATCAAGGCAAAACTAGGATATCAGAGGCTCAGAAAGTGATGCTGCTTTCTGGGTTTCATTTGTATGTTCCAAGTACCAAACATTTTTACTGTCATGTTTTCAGCATCTTGGAGGCACAAAATTTGCTGTAATTGGGAGAGAGGCTTGTCCGTCATTAATTGTGATATATCTCCAAACAACACAGTTAGATTGTTCAAGCCAAGCCCTTTCTAGATATGAAGTCCATTTTCATTGATCCTTCATCACTTTAAATTGAATGAAATGTGAGTTACTAAAAACAAGGTATTTTTAATCTCCAACCCACATCTCTGTGCATTAAATCTTCCTCTGCTGTGGATGTAACCTTTATTGTAGGTACCTAAGAAACAAGGTGTCTGAACAGCACTGGCCCTATTATTTGGGTCTTATTTAGAGCTGACCTTAAGTTAACATGAGTTACCATAACGTGAGTTACATGCCCTCCTGGACTTTCTCAAGCCTCAGTCCATGGATAGTTATGTTGGTGTAATTCTGTTACTTGCAATAGAACCTTAAGAGTGTTTTTCTTATTGATCATATGATTTTCAGTTTGTATCAGTTCTATCTTTTAAGAAATTTTGACTTGAATTAAAGTGATGTTTATCTGTTTCCTTTTTGCGTAGCACAAGTTACCAAGCTGTTGTTGCCTCAAATTCCCACATTTCAAGGAACAGCACTTTTCTTTCCCACTGGTGTGCGTATATGGGCGGGATCTACTTATGTACAGAAAAACAAGTCACAGGTGACTGACAATGACATGACAGCTGATTGAAAATTAATATTAGCCTTAAAACGTAACGTGAGTGACCATGGAATTGCCCTCCTTGTATCTTTTGAATCTTAGAAATCTTGTTTTTTTTCCCCCTCGTATTAACAACAGTTCATGCAAGTATGGTTGATGCCATACGACTGCTACTAATGAAATAACTGAGATAGTAGAACTATGGATGTTGCATTTCACATTTTGCTATGAAACATCAAGTCATTTCAAGCCTTAAAGCATCACTATATGGGACATTTTTCTGGTAGAAACTTGGACAGTGCAGCTGAGAGAGAGAGAGGTGAAATGACTATGGCGCTCTGCGGAAGTGTTGCCTTGTTCTGACAACGAATGGTCTAAATTTAAATAAAGAAATGCAACTTGGGAAGGAAGTTCTGATGGCTTTCTTTAGAAAGTGTTTATCACAATTCCACCTCAGGCGAGCTTTCAAGACCGCATTGTTTGCGTCAACCTTTATCCTTGAGTGTGTAATCACTTTCCAGTCACTCTGTCCTAATTTGCTGACACACATTTGCCTGTAGTAGAGCTGACAGCACTGTATATTGGCACCTGTGACACTTTGCCTGTCATTTCCTGCTGCCATTATCAGTCCTGCCTGACTGTTGGTCTTCCCTGTGTACTACTCTGTACTACAGGTTCTTTCCTATAGATATTTCACAGTGGACAGGAGTCAGAGGATTACATTACTGCATCGAACATAGAGCCACAAAAGAGATACTATGATCCAAAAGATTTAGGTACATGAAAGTTAGCCATCTTTCTGGCTCCCACCATGTTTCCACAGGCTTTCATCATATACTTTTGTTGTCATGAAATAAAATATCCAGGTCTGTACATGGGCTTCAAGAATCAATGCAGGGATTTCTGGTTTAATTAACGATCTGAAAGGCAGATGGACAGAGTAGTTCATCTGAGATGAGATAAATGATTGAGATATGGTTACTTGAGCCATAAATACCACAATGAAGCCCTGAATGCCTGTCAATCAGCCTATTGCTATAATGTGGTCTGTAAATATGACAGGGAAAAAATGGGTCTTCATTCGCTTACAATTAGGTTAGACTGTTGGGATTGATTTCTTAAAAAAGTGTATTTCAGTGTTGTCAGAGGGGATGTGTATGAATGAAAAAAAGGGAATAGGTAACCTGATATCGTTAACTTTCAAAGGGGATGAAAATCACTGTCGACATGATGAAATATTGTAGAATAAAGAAATATAGACAATTCAAGTTGCATGTAGGCTGTTCTTTGACATCTAAAATTCAGACGTCAGGTAATTGTGTGGTAATGGCTTTTGTCAGCATGTCTGTTTGTGTTGGTAGTATCCTGTGGGATTTAACAGGACATTCAAGTCTGAGGAATGATTTTCTTCCAAGACATCATCTTGAGCAGTTTCACTGCTTAGAAATGAGAAATGCAGAAGACCGTGGTGGACTGAGCTGATGAAATCTACTTGCAATAGAGGTGTATTATGCCTCAATGTGATGTAAAATATTTCATCATTGCTGTCTCGTTTTTTTTTTTTCATGCATAAATCGATTCATCAGGCATATTAAGAAAGTCAAATGCTCTGGGAATTCAACCAAAATTTTCATTTTGGGAACGGTATAAAGAGGTCTGATACAATCACTAATTTGGAGATACTAACTTGACTAAGATTTCGTACATGGGTTGAGCAAAGCTGACCCTTTGAATGTTGCGAGTATATACATTTTTGTATTGTTTTTTTATCATGGGTTTTTGACTAGAAGTGGATTTTATGGAGTCTATTTCATAAATGTACAATAAACTGCCTTGACAGAAATGTTTTGAAGCAGTACTGTGTTTAAATCTAGTCATTAATTTGTCTGTAATAAACATGTAACCATGGTATCTTCAGATGTCGACCAACCTTTAAAGTGTAAAACTTAATTTACGTATAATTTGCATGCTTCTTAGAGATGATATAGCCCTAGAGCCTAGAAAGAGCAGTTTTAATTGGTAAAGTGTGAAATGATGAAATATTTTCCTCAGTTGTTTTACATTTGTGCTAGACCTTATAATTTTATTCTATTTCAAGTCACCTGAATCGACAATGTTTTGATACCCACCGTCTTAGATGTTACTGAAACTCAATCAGATGGTGTACACTGATGAAGCGTGTTCTCTAAGAATTTCATTTTGCAGAAGTATTTATTGGTGTCATAAATAATCATTTATATGAGCCTAGTCGGTAATTTTGACCACAGATGTGTTTTTCGTGAAATTTGGATAATTTTAAAAACATTATGACCCCGTTTGGACCAGCTTTGGCAGTATTACCGGTCAAAGCTTGATGAAGTCAACGATGTTGATTGTTGTTTTAAAGTAAGCAAGCCTAAGCCGAACAGGCCATGACTAAGGTAGCCTGTCTTTGCAAGCCTGGTACCTCTACAGTTTTCTGAGAGAGGAGTTTCTGCGGTCTGCAGTTGGGAAAATGGAACCACTTAATCAATCATTACCCCATGAAAGACACTGCTGCCGCAATGTTCCTCCTTTCCCCCGGCAGCCTGACATGTGCGTCCTCCCTCCTCCGTTTTCTCACAGGGCGTCCAGTAAGATGAGTCAGAGCAGCTTGGATCTGGAGAAGGTCTGTCATCAGGGCTCAGTGGAGAGCCTCGCCCAGTCTCTGAGGGCCCTACGGGGCAGCCAGGTCACCGCCTCGTCTGACAGCCTGCTTTCTGATTCAAGAATGCCCAGCGATGGAGGTAAGTGTACTCTCCATTCCAGAGCCATTTTCTCCACCGCTAAGAATCTTCTAGTTACAATGGTCCGTTCCAACCATCTGAAGAGTAGAGTTTGAGGAATGTTTTTTTTTTTTTTCAAGTAATCGAAGTCAGTGGTTTAGAACTCCACTCGGCTATGAGAAATGATTTTGACATCGAGTGAATGTTGAGATATAAACATTCAAATTATACATTCTGTGATCTCATGCCCTACAGGCTTAATGCTAACGGCATACAAATTTAACGGACTACCAAATGTGTAGTCATATATTTTTTAGTAGATGTCCTGAATTGATATGACGCTGAAGTAATGGAATCAGTTTGTACAATTTGTTGATTTGCTTGCAATTGAAGTTGTGCATTTAATTGTACTCGTAAGGGGGAAAATTTTTTTAAATTTATTCGGCTGTAATTGAAAATGTTATCCAAGAGACCTAGCTGTGGAGATAAACTGAGTTAAAAGTGTGTAAATCTTGATCCAGGATTCACATCGAGGCAATAATTTGGGATTTGCATTTTCATTCTGACACAGTCATTGATATGATTTCATAGTTACTATTGGTGTTGCTGTGCTTCATGTAACTATAGCTCAGGTAATTTCTCATGGCATTTTCGTTCAGGACTTCAGGATGCCCCTCGTGGGACAGGCTCTTCTCCCTTCCCCAGCAGCCCAATGACTGTGTCTCCAGTGTCCCCAAGTTCCGATCCTTTCTTCAGCATCAGCCCGGGACGACAGCTTCAGCCTCCACCTCTGCCAGAGAAGAAGACCGTAAGCCGCGCTCTGTCCGCCCCTACCGACGGCATCGGCTTCAAGCAGCTCCCGCGGGCACCCCAGCACCTCCCACTCTGTGCTTCTGAGGACAACGTCTCGAGGCTGAGTCACGGCCTGTCCAGCCCGGTGGAGCGGAGGAACCTGTACTCCTCCATCGAGTCCCTGGAACACTGCCATCCGCCTTTCAACCGCCCCCTGCGCTCTCGGACGCTAGACGAGCCAGCGGCCAAGGGAAGGGGCAGGCTGGGTGGTTACTGCCGAGGGGCAGTCACCTCCTCGTCCTCCCCCCAGCTCAGTTCCCCTGCCCCCACCTCAGGCTCCAACCTCCAGCTGCAGACCCTGCTCTCCAACATCGACAGCCGGGAGGGGATCTACTCCAAGCTGGGTGGCCTGTACGCCGAGTCCCTGCGTCGGCTGACGCTGAAGTGTGAGGAGCACTTCACACGTAGCCAGAGGAACCCCATGCGCTTCGACGAGAGCAACTGGTCCCTCTTCAAACTCACCGGCAACAAGCCCAGCTGCGAGGCTGGTGATGCGGTCTACTACTCCGCCTCTTGTGCTTCTGACCCTGGAAACTCCTACGCAGTCAAGGTACGTGGGGTTCTGCCTCTTGCTCCTGCCTCTGCTCTGTGACAGATGGGAACATTAATTGTCCCCCGCCGCGCGAATGCGCGAAGCGGCGGGACATAGTATTCACGAACGTCCCGTATGTCCCGAATCCTTGTCAGCGAGATATCTCAAGAACGAATTGACGGATTTCCTTCAAATTTCATGTCAACGTGCATTAGGGTGGTGCCTCGGCTCCAGTCGATTTTGGTGATCTTCGCGTCACTCTCAAGGTTACACCGAGACACTGTTCATTTTGACAGGATTTGCCATTTCCGGGGGGGGACTAAGACACATTAGTGGCAAACACTTGTTTTCCTTCATTTTCTGAGCAACGTGAATGAAGCAGGAAAGAAAACAAATGATATTGTCTGCGAGAGTAATAAATAGCCATTCAAAATTATTGGGAAAGCGCTTTATCGAAGAATTTTGAAATAGAAGTCTGCAATCTCTAAATGAGTTTATTGTTCATCATAAGGATTATAATATTTTTAAGGATAAAGTTATTCTTCTCAGCATAGTGGAGCTCAGTATACTAACGGACTATTGACTTTTAAATCAGTGAGTTATGACTTCTCTGCTGTCTGTTTAAAGAAGAGTTCCATAATTTCTTTGTCATCAAGAGGCATGTACTTCAGCTAGATCTGGGAGTGGTGTGCATTTACTCAAACTGACCTTTGTCCCACGGTCATTAGCGATTTAAACAAGCTGAACAGCTGTACCACGCAAAGTTGCCCAAGGATAGAACTATTTCCTCATGACTCTAAGATGTATAAATCTTTCCATGCAAGACAGGTTACACAAAGGGGCCACTCCTTGCTTTTGAAAAGCTGTGCAAGGAACAGTTGCCTTCTGCGTCATTGGCATATTAAATCATAGCTCCCAGTCAACCATCGGATGGAAATCTGTGAAGTCAGAATTTATCACATCTAAGTACCTGAAACACCTGTTCCATTTTTGTTTGTTTGTTCTTCAGTCATGTAGAAGGCAAGTGTAGTCGGTCAGTTGGTATTATTTCCATAAAATTTGAATGGGGCCTTGTGTAGACTTGCAGTTAAATACCTCAGAGGCACTTGGGTAAGGCTGAAGAGGCATTTTCGACAGGAGGATCTTTTTCATCACTCTCCTTTTTATTGTAGCTGCACCACAGGAACTGTGAACGGTAGTAGTTCTTAGAACTCTGTTTAGAGGAACTTTCTTTAGCTCCAACCTCAGGGTAGGCACTTTTATTGCACAAGAGGAACTATTAGTGATGCAGGTGTATGTTAATTGCTGAAACTCAAGAGCCAGCACGTTTTTCGGTTCCATGTAGCAGTCATTTCCATCCATTCCAAAGATGATATTGCGGTCTATCATCTTTGATCCGTTAGGCTAGTAGAAATAGAAAATTTCTACTTGTGTTTCATAAATTTGACTCGGGCACCTATTTGAGATCCTGTTTATCCCTTAAATGTCAGCGTCTTAGTATGAGAATGAAAGAAGCACGAGCTTCTAGTTGGCAGTTTTTTTAAGTCAGTGGGATGAACAATTCACCAGCTTGCATGCTTACGCTTTTTGCCATTAAATAAATAAACTCAGGTTTCTATATCAACTGTTATGCCTGTAACTTATTACTTAAATGGGGAAAAACATTAGCATGCTAGCAAGCAAATTACACATTGAATTGACTTTAATTGACCACTGACTTGCAATGGTTACCAGCACGATTGCTAATATTACCACTGCGAAGATGTTTGCCAAAGAATGGAATCTGACTAGTTGCAACGCGAGAAAGTTTCCTTATTCGTGTGTAATATCTAACATGTATGACGCAGCTGTATTACACCAATTTTTAGTCATTTATGGGATAAAATATCATTCAATCATATGAGAGACTGCTATTGACAATGCGGTTCTGAAAGTGACTGCTACAATCGAGTCGTGTATTGGGGGTGGGAATGTTCCGCTAATCAATAACAGCCATGATATGAAGCACAGCAAACTGCCGCAAGACCTCTCACCTCCTAGCTCTCATTCTTAACTCCTTGAGCCGCGTAATCCAAAATCGCACTTCTTTCGATGTAGCCTAATAAAATTTTTTGTCGTTATTGAAGCTGGCTACATCCTGCTAAAGGAACATTGCACTCTGTGTAGATGTGATGTTGATAAACCGACAGCCAAGGGGTTCCTATTGACGGTGCAAAACCAAACAGGTGTATAGTTCCTGGGGAAGTCCTCTGTGGGCAGTTCCTCCAAGAGAGGTCTTAGATTTTTTTGGTCCAAAAATGCCTATTGATCTCATTTTTGTTCAGTTATAGATTAGGGTTTAGAGTGTAATTGGCATGTGTGGTCCCTCTGTTTTCAGATCTGTAAGAACCAGAACCCAGAGGCTAAGCAGGGTCACCTGTATGGCCTCTCAGTGCAGCAGAATCTGCCCCCTCACTTCAACCTGCAGCAGGACTGTGGCCACTTCATCGCTTGTGTCCCCCTGAGCATGCTGCCCTCAGACGAGGCAGCAGGCCCCAGCGGACAGCGGGAGCAGGAGCGGGTGGTGGTAATCACCCGGGAGGTACCCCACCAGAGCGCCGCAGATTTTGTGGCCGAGTGGGCAGCCTTCCACCAGGCGCAGCCCGAGGCCTATGAGCGCCGGGTCTGCTTCTTGCTGCTGCAGCTGTGCCAGGCCCTGGAGCACCTGAAGGAGCACGGCGTCTCGCACCGCGACCTCTGCCTGGAGAACCTGCTGCTGGTGCCGCACCGCCGCGCCTCGCCTGACGACTGCGAGCAGAAGCACCTCCCCCGCCTGCTCGTCAGCAGCTTCGCCAAGGCCAAGCAGCGCAGCCCCGAGAATCTAGCCACTGACCCCCGCCTCAAGAAAGACCATGCCCGGCTGGCCCCCGAAATCGTGTCGGCCGCGCAGTACCGCAAATTTGACGAGTTCCAGACGGGAATCCTCATCTACGAGCTGCTGCACCAGCCGAACCCCTTTGAGGTGAGCCCCAAGCTGAAGGAGCAGGACTACACTTGCGAAGACCTCCCACCCATCCCCCACGCGTCTCTCTACTCAGCCGGCCTCCAGCGAGTGGCCCACCTCCTCCTCCAGCCTGACCCAATCAAGCGCATCCACATCCAGGAGGCCAAGCGTGCCCTGCAGTGCTTGCTGTGGGGTCCTCGCAGGGAACTGATGGAGCAGCAGTTGGAGCAGGCTGGAGCAGCCCCACGTCATGAGGGTCTGCTCAACTGGCTGGATGTGAAGCGTGCCCTGCTGATGATGAAGTTTGCAGAGCGTTCCCTGGAGCCTGAGCGCAGTGCGGAGCTGGAGGACTGGCTGTGCTGTCAGTACTTCTCCTCCACGCACCCGCTGTCCCTCTGCCACACCGCCGAGCTGCTGCACTGCCTTAAGTGAAAGACTCCATCATCAACATAGGGCATGACTTTTCAGTATATAAAACTCACAGAGACTGCAAGCAGTTACATCCCCAGTTCTGTGCCCAAACACACAGGAAGCAGGACACTGCTGATCCGTTCACCTGTCTCACATTGACCTTGTATAAATTTACTTAGTTGGAGAGATTGCTTTTCATATGGTACTGCCAAAATGTACATTAAAGTTAACACTGGATCTGGGATATTGTTTGACTTGGATTTGTGAATTGGATCCAACAGGATATTCCAGCACTTAAAAAAGAGTGAGCAATCCTCATGAGCAGTGTTATTGAATATACTTGTCTCCAGGATCGGCATGTTACTCTGTATTAATCCTGATGGACAAATCATGGCATCATGTTGTGCTAAACTCATGGAGGCAACTTGACTGCAGGAATGATCTTGCAGTTAACCTCTCACATGTGATTTGCCATTATTGACATACTGTGAGGTCATTTTTTTACTGAAAAAGGTGCAAGGAATACAAAAATGTCTCAAATTAGTTGATTATGTATGTTGCCACAAATGACCAAATGGACATTACAAGCAATTTGGTGTTCTTTTCCCGACTCAAGGTTTTCAGTATTAAAGTTTTGGTTTTGAATGTGTTTGACATGCAGTTAAGATTTAGTTACAACAGTGGAGTCATATTGCTGAGCTGAATAGCACATGACTAAAGTTCATTTCAAGGCTGAAAGTGTATGAAATGAAAGAGGGCATCAGATCTGTTTGAAGAGCTGTGAGATGCCAGTGAGGGAAGCATATTATGTAAAAGACTTCATATTTAGAGTGTTATTATTGGGGGCTGTATATTACAAGCATGGAATTTTTTTTTTTTGGACTCTCATTGTATTGATGCAGAATTGATGACTGAAAACACAAAATGCTTTGCGAAGCCCTACTCTCCCATTTACTCTTTATGGTGTTTAATATTATTATTATTATTATTATTATTATTATTGTGCCTTCAGTTCTCAAAATATGTATCAGCGGCAAACTGAGGACGTAATTTTAAATCGTGTAATTCCGCTGTATTCCTCAATTAAAGTAGTCTTAAACTGGATTTTCCTGAAGGGCTTGAGCTGTACAGCAATGTTTAATTAGGTGCCCAGCAGGTCTTGATTGAAATGGATCTGATCATATAATCTTTGTGAAAGTCTATTTATTGTATGCAATAGTTAATGTTCATCATGTTTCTGCTTTCTAGAATGCCTTCGTTATTTCTGATATGTATTTGAAAGTGGCAATTGGAAGGTTTTTCTATTCTGTATTCCATTTTGTGTCTGTATCCAATTTAGCCATTGACTACTGAATGTGTGCAGCACATCCCCTGTCAGAAATCACTGGCTTTCCTTGGCTGTATGATTCCCATCTTAAAATATTGTTCTGCCCTTATCATTCTGGTATTACTACTTTTTATAAAATGTTTTCATGCACTGATATTGCATTTATATGTAAATTGCATCCACAACCATTAATATGCTTTGAAATAATTTATTATAAATATTTCTTGAATACTTTCAATACTAAAAATGTGATGTCACTTTACATGGTTTAATTTTGACTTTCGGAAGTTTAATTGAAATGCATTGTACTTAAAGGGACACTTCATCGGGTTGTCAACCTTATCTCCGTCAATCCGAGTCAGGGATATTGCACGACAAATGCATGCGGCTTTTGTCCATTTTTGTGTATCCCTGGAAATCTGACGCAAAATCGGTGTACTTCCCCCTCCAATATCGTTATTTGACGTGTGCAATGACGTGGGTAGAGGTAAGGAAGAACTGTAAGCCCTGGTCGGCCACCAAGAGCACGAGCCTGAGGTAGATTTCTGAATGAATTATAACTCGTAACACACGATTATCAGAAATGTGACTGATTTCCTCACCTAAAATAGACTATGAAAATAACCCCCTGATTATGATCTTTTGACCCTAACTCTCTCTACCGAGTTTCGTTTGGTGGATGGAATCCATGCACCACTGCCCTGGATGCTGCTCAGAAACAACTTTGTTGAGGAGGTTTTTGTTGGCCTGAGGAAGAAGGAACACTGGAGCAAGCTTGCCAACTTTTGTCAGCCATCTGGGCATTACAGCCATGCTGTTTTAGCACTGTCCGCTTCATTTCTGTCAAGTAATGTTATCATTTCCTTACAGTTATTACGAGAGTCGTAGAAAATTCCACTTGTCATGAAATTAATCCTAGATCATGGCATTGAATTAGAAAAAAGGCCTGACTACCTGGCTAGCTAACTCACCTGCAACTCCATTAGTAGTCTGCTTCTGTCCAGTTGGGATTCCAAGGGCGAAAGTGGGTCTCGAAAGAAGTAAATTGCTTGGATCAGAAATAGTCAGTATGACCATATCATTCAGAATTTGATTTGGAGGACAACTGAGCAATGGCGATTAGAGATCTTTCTTGTCGTCCTCAAAAAGAAAATGTTCACTGCAAGCTCTAACATATGCATTGGCCTACGTATTTGCGAGAAAGTCTAATATCTTATGTTAGCAATGGTCCATTGCTGTTCAATCGCCCTTGCTGTATTTGCTAGTAAAGAATGAAAAATTACACCTCTAGCTTTAGCCATTTTTGTAGCTTGTCCACAGAATAAAATGTCTGCATTATCATGATTAGTCCTCTTAGCAGTAAAATAAAAGGTGATCCAGTCCAGTGTAATGCTATTTTTGACAGCTGTAGATCACTGATCCGCAAAGAGTAGAGGGTGAGTCTGTAGTACAAAGCCAATGCAATACATTGCGTTGGTTGTCTTTGAAAGGTAATAAATAGGAAAGCCATTGGCGTGATAAATTCGTGAATATCTTGTGCTGCTGTGGGAAAATATGTATGGTTTGTGTTAAACTTCTTTATACAAAGTCTACAACCCCAATTCTGAAATAGTTGGGACAAAGTGTAAATTGTAAATAAAATCTAAATGCAATGACTTTCAGATCACACAAGCCAATATGTTATTTCCAATAGAGCATAGATAACATTTCAAATGTTGAAACTGAGATAGTTCACATTTTTATCCACAAAATAAGCACATTTCATATTTTCTGGCGGCAACAGGTCTCAAAAAAGTTGGGACTCAGTCAAAAAAGGGCTGAAAAGGCAATTGATGTAGAAGAGAATCAGTTGAAAGAACATTTAGCATGTAATTAAGTGGCATTAGGTGTGTAACATGATTAGATATAAAAGGGATGTCTTGGAGAGGCTGAGTCTCTCAGAAGTAAAGATGGCCTGATGCTCTCCAGCCTGTGAAGGTTTGTGTAAAAAAATTGTGGAATACTTTAAAAACAATGTGACTCAATGTCAAATTGCAAAGGCTTTGAAGGTCTCATCATCAATAGTTCATAACATCATCAAAAGATTTAGAAAAACTGGAAAAATCTCTATGCATAAGGGATAAGGCCAAAGACCTTTACTGGATTCCCGTGATCTTTGGGCCCTCAAACGCCACTGCATTACTCACCGGCATGATTGACATTACTAAATGGGCCCAGGAATACTTCAAGAAATCCCTGTCTGTAAACACAGTCCGCCGTGCCATCCACAGATGCCCCCTAAAACTATCATGCAAAAAGGAAGCTATTGTTGAGCATGATCCAGAAGCGCTGTCGTGTTCTGTGGGCCAAGGCTCATTTAAAATGGACTGTACTGTAGCAAAGTGTCCTGTGGTCAGACGAGTCCAAATTTGACATTCTTGCTGGAAATCACGGCCGTCGTGTCCTCTGGGTTAAAGAGGAGAAAGACCTCCCCTCCTGTTATCAGCGTTCAGTTCAAAAGCCAGCATCTCTGATGGTATGGAGATGCATTAATGCATATGGTGTGGGACACGTGCATGTTTTAAAAAGCACCATGAATGCTGAAAGGTATATAAAGGTTTAAGAGCAATATAAAATATGAACATGAAATATGAGGTTCTTACAATACTGAAAACTACACACAACTTTGCAACACTGAAACTGAGAAACCAGTAGGCTATATACACACATTCTTTAGCTCAACATGAGGGGTGAGAGGTGGGGGGGCGGCTTCACAACCGCTGCATCACTGCAGCTCTTGCCCTTAGTCCCCGTTGAAAACCCTCATGACAGGGAGGCGGCTGTGGGTCCAGGTCCAAATGGTGGGGTGGAGGGAGGCCCGGCGGCAGAGCAACCCCGTGCCTCGCTGCCACATTGTGCAGGATGGCACAGGCCTGATGATCCTGCAGACCTTTTTCGGGTGGTAGAGGAGTCTACTACCTGATGCATCCAGGCAGCGCCAATGGCCTTTTAGGGGCCCAATAGCGTGCTCCAAGCCACAGCACTTACGGGCATGGAACTCATTATACTGAATTTCCTGGCCACCTTGTGGGTTCGGGTTGGGAACTGACAGCCTCTCCCTCAGGAAGTAACCACTATCACCTGTAAGTCACAACGATGGGGTGAGTATCAGCCTTGAATTGATGATTATAAGCAGCAGCTTTCAATGAATGACTACATTCGTTATGAGCATGTCGGCGTCACATATGATTTGGGTATTGATCGTTTGCACATTTTTGCGATTCACATATAGGAATTCATTCACCGATGGTGCCCTAATCATGATGTGAGTGCAGTCAGTGGCTCCAATTACATTAGGAAAACCGGACATTGCTGCAGCTTTGATTGGTCTTTTAAATAGGCTATAATCTGCGCTCCTCTCTCCCTCGCACACTGCAATGCTCTGACTCAGCAGCTGCGTCGCCAATTCCTCCTGTTCTTCAAAAAGGGTGTAAATCAGGGTACACCATGGTCAAAATGGATGTAAATGTCCACATTTTTTTCAGTCAGGTTTGGGTTTGATAGATCCCAAATTTGGCGGAGAAAAGTGTGTACGCTCAAAACGGGGAAAAAGGGTGTAAAAAAAGATGTATCCACAATGATAAATGAGGCCCCTGATGTTGAAAGTGAGACATTTTACCATTTCATAAAAAATATTAACTGTTTACCATTGTAAACCCCTCTTTTAACTACGGCCTCTAAACATCTGGGAAGTGAGGAGAGCAATTTCTAGAGTTTTGGGAGCACAATCTTGACGCTGTTGTCAGATGTAAGATTCTAGCTGCTCAATAGTCCTGCGTCTTCTTTGCCGGATTTTTCATTTTATGATGCACCAAATGTTTTCTGTCGGCGAAAGTTCTGGACTGCAGGCAGGTCAGTTCAGCACCCAGACTCTTCTACTGCAAAGTCACCCTGTTGTGATGGATGCAGTATATGGTTTAGTATTATCTTGCTGAAATATTCAATGCCTTCCCTGAAAGAAACGTTGTCTGGAAGGGAGCATATGTTGTTAAACTTCTATATACTTTGCAGCATTGATTGTGCCTTTCGATGTGTGTAAGCTGCTCACGTCATAGGCACTAATGTAACCCATACCATCAGAGATGCAGGATTTTGATCTGTACGCTGATAACAATTTGGATGGTCCCTCTCCTCTTTAGTCCGCACGACATGATGTCCGTGGTTATCAAAAAGAATGTCAAATTTTGATTCATCTGACCACTAAACAGTTTTCCATTTTTCCGCAGTCCATTTTAAATGAGCTTTGGCCCAGAGAAGATGCTGGTGTTTATGGATTGTGTTCACATATGGCTTCTCCTTTGCATGATACAGCTTTAGCTTGCATTTGTAGATTGCACAGCGAACTGTGTGTGCAAAATGATTTCTGGAAGTGCTCTTGAGCCCATGCAGTGAATTCCAGGGCAGAAACTTGAACGTTTTAATGCAGTGCCACCTGAAGATCACGAGCATCCAATATTGACCTTTGGCCTTGTCCCTTGTGCAGAGATTTCTCCAGATTCTCTGAATTTTTTGAGGATAGTATTTACTGTAGATGGTGGGATATAAAGAGTTTGGAGCACAATGGTTATATGTCCAAAATTTCAAATTTGAAATTTATACTACAACCCCAATTCTGAAATAGTTAGGACAAAGTGTAAATTGTGAATAAAATCAAAATGCACGACTTTCAAATCACGCCAGCCAGTATTCTATCACAGTAGAATAGAAATGACATAGCAAATGTTGAAACTGAGAAATTTTCCAATTTTATCCACAAAATTAGCTAATTTCAAATTTGATTGCTGCTACAGGTCTCAAAAAAGTGGGGACCGTGGCCTGTTTACAATGGTGCAGCATCCCCTCTTCTTTTTAACACAGAGTGGAGGTGTTTGGGCATTGAGGAGACAAGTTTCTTGAGTTTAGCCATCGGAATTTGATCCCACTCTTGTTTAATACATGCTTCCAGCTGCTTGAGAGTTTTGGGTCTCCTTTTGACAGAATTATGCACCAAATGTTCTCAATCGGTGAAATATCATGAGTGCAGGCAGGCCAATTCAGCACAAAGACTATTCCACTACGAAGCCATGCTGTTATAATAGCTGCAGTATGTGGTTTTACATTGTCCTGCTGAAATGCACAAGGCCTTCCCTGGAATAGATGTCGTCTGAAGGGGAGCATTTGTTGCTCTAAAACCTTATTATACCTTTCAGCATTCATGATGCTTTTTTTTACTTATTTTTGGAAAGCTCTTGATTTGCACTGCCACCAAAATAAATTTAATAACACAAGCAAGCACAAAATGCAATTTTTAAATGATTTAATTTATTGAAGGAAAAAAGCTATTCAACTCTACCTGGCCCAACGCGGGAAAAGTAATTGCCCCCTTAGTGACTCAACAAAATAAACAAATTGAAATGATAATTGTGTTCAATTTCACTTACACCAATGATATACAAAGAATCAATTCCAGCCATGTTGTTTGCTTAATTCTGTATGAATTCATGATGAAACACAGGATAGGTCAGTATGCAGTTAATCTGCCAATTGTACAACAGTCATAATGTAGAAAACACCGTGTGTAAAGGGCTGCTCATTCAACAAGGACCACAAAGTGGATAATAATACCATCATCTTCAGGCAGACGGTTGGCACTGTAAACTTAATCATTGTTTGATTTCCAATCCTATGCCTTGGAGAGCTTACACAAAACTTGAGGAAATACTGAAAGGTGAGTCATGCATAATCCAGTTTTAACTCTCCTCAAATGTTATAGTGTAAGCTTTGGAAAACTAACATGGAAACTCTTGCGTTGTCATTGTCTTCCATGGAAAAACACTGCTCTCTAGTGGTAAAATTATGTTAAAGCAAAAAATGAAAAATATCTGTGATTTGGTTTTTAAGAAAGGTACACAACATTTAAGAATATATCGTTGTTTTCAGTAGGAGAAGGAAATGCGCAACTTCATTTTATATTTGTGTCTCACTTCTCATCAGTGACTGCCAATAGGCGAGCGAACAGTCACCATACTTGCTTCAACTCGATGAAACAGCATAAGAAACACTGACTTGATTATTTTTGATTTGTTTTTCTGCCAGCTGGCATCTTGGCTGAAAATCTTTTCGAACACGGTGTTTGAAGTGGATTCAAAACGTTACACGAAAACAGTATCTAATTAGCGTCATTTCCTCAGGGTTAGGCAATTTAATCAAAATAAAATATATCAGAGAAATTAGCCTTTCGTCTTTTGTTGGCAGAACCTATTCAATTTCACCAGACTTCCATTAGCAAAGAAAATCTACAAATATATTTCCTTCGGCGAGTTTTCACATTTGAAACGCTAAATGCTGGTGTTAATATGACAAGTACTTCCTTGAAACACTATCGACATTCTGTTCGTTTGTTTTTGTTTAATGCCGTAGGCTACACCTCACTGCTTTCACCAGATCTCTCAGTACTTTTCCACTGAGCGAAGACGCCCCCACGTCGACTAACGTTGGTCTCCACACCTTTAGCTGGCCCAGCAGTGTCATTCGTTTCTCTCGCTGCGTAATCCGTCGCTAGCAGTTTTCTTTCATCAGTTCCGTTAGCCCCAGCCTTTAGCCGACCATTGCTGCGCGAAGTCAGTTCGTCGTTTTCCTCTCCGAGGCCGGATGGTAAAATCCAACCTCCAGCGCATCCTGAATAGTCATTGCTTTGCTCGCGAAAAAGAAGGAAAATATCAGTATCACACCGCCATGGCTGCTTTAAGTAGTAGTGTTTGTGACTTGATTGGCAAGTAAGTGGATCCCAAAGGCCGTGGGAGATGCCTCATAAATCTAACGTTAGCGGAGACTGATTGTGACAGAAAAAGCTAATCCGTAATTTTATGATTAAATACTTACTGAAATGCATAACATGTGAAAAAAATAATGGATTTGTGAAAGAGTTAACTTGTTAATGGCTTGTGAAACTGAAAGCGGACACATTTCCGCATTCTATTTGAAGGGCTAGCTTCGTACAACGCCATCGTAGGCTAGCTAGCCGTTTGCCATTGCAACAGGCTAACGTTAGCTACTTAAAGTTATGAATCTACGTCACCGCTCATGTCCCTTTTTTGCGATGAACTTGCTAGCCTAGCTTGCCTATGGATTTTCAAAAGCATACTTTATCGGATCTATTTGTGTTTCTGGTCTAAAAACCTCTTATTTAGACGACTGTTTTGTCATTAACTGAAAAAAATGTGAAAATTACTGTATTTATTAACTTGTTAGTGCGTGTAAACTCACACAATTTGAAGGCCAGGCCAAGTTTACGACCCAGCTAACGAAGGCTAGGAAACGTTTACTTTTGGTTAAAGCCGTGTTTCAGATGCTAGCTAGGTAGCTGGCTAATTAGCTAACTTTGCCAGCTCTTAAGCTTTCTAGCTTAGCAAGCTAACAGTGGGGGTTAGCTTTGTTGACATTGTGTTTGTTGTTCAATTGATAAAGCGCATTTTTGTCGTATTTCGCTAAGACTGTTGTTAATTTTAACTGAATATCTTTTGAGTTATAGATTGCCATTCCGTTGAGTAATTTAGCAATTTAATGGTAACACATCTTATTTTCGATTTAAAGGCCTTGACCGTTAGCTGGCGACGGAAGAAATTGAACGCTGCCCTTTCACAATTGATAGCTTCACTTCCTGCCTTTGCCGTAATTTATTACTTGAGGTTTTAATGGTGCCCCATGCTAAAGCCTTAATGAATCAGAAATCATCTTTTACCCACCCTTTAGTTAAATCAGCTTTGTTCCATTTTATAATATCATTTGTCTTTGGTTTTAGGCGAATGTTTAAATGTACACGGGTCCCATACATTAGGCCAGTATTTATGGTCCCCAAAGACGCGTCATTTTCCTCAGACAAAAGGGATTGGCACGAAATGGAACAAAGGCTCTAAAATTGCGAACTAACAACTTTTTGCATTTTGATGCTTATTAAAAATCTCAGAGGTACATTGAACGTGTTGAAACGATTGTTCGAAGTACTGCTATCCCTCCGAAGTTCTTTTTCTTATATTTTTTTTGACAGATGGCATATTTTCTAATATGCTGACTTTCCTTTACCAGACTGATTAAAGTTGAAATATATTGAAAGCGTCTTGTGAAAATCACGTTAAGGATACCGATAATATAAAGGGCTGGTTGCAACATTGGGATTGCGATGACAAATAATTGGCTTGGATAGAGACGTTTTAACTATCAGTATTTGCCGTAAAATAGAATTGGCCTTTTGTGCGGATCAATCATTTTAGTTTACGTGTCTAGAAACCATCCCCTTGAATGAACTCTGTGAACCAGAATAAGTGAAAAATTTGAGATTTCAATTAACATTATCATTATTTGTCCTGTGTCCGCTAGCCTGTCTCTGCACTGTAGCAGTACCCGCGGTCCGGGGCCTCTGTGGTGCTCCTGATGCCCCTCTCCCACCCCTGAAGATCCCAGGTGGGCGAGGGAATGGTCAACGGGATCACGCTCCTTTAGCTCGGCCGCTGTACTCGGTGAGTAAAAACGAATAAATGAATTCTAACAGTATTTTCCTGGATGAAATTATGGTAGGCTGAAATTCTGATCACTGGCTAATGTTAGCTACTTCAAACAAATAGTTTAATAGTATCCCCGGGAGACTAGTCGGGGGATATTATGGATCAGCAATCGTCACGCTGCTTCTGCCGCTGCGTTCACTTAGATTTACCTGTGAACGCTGTACAGGCCACACATTTCAACCGTTCGTTTCTTATTCGGCTTGGGGCTTGTGGGTAGTTTCGGATTGTTTATGGAGCCTTTTGATTTTGGAAGGGATTGCTTTAGGGGGTCTGGGGATACATGTCGACCAGCGGGCGACCGACTGTCTTTAAAGGAATACTGTGTTCTGGTGATGACACAAACTCCGACAACAGAAGATGCAATACCCTAATTGAAAATGTCTCAGTTATAGGTAGATGATTTTGGCAAAAAAAAAACTTTGTTCATTATAAATGTGCTGCTGACACGAGCCCAGGCACTATTTAATCCCCTGCCTGACAGAGTGGGTCAGGGTATTATTGATGTAGGCTGTGTCTGTCCTTGCGTACATCCGTCTGCGAGTATGTGTGACCGTCCAAGTCCATTACTCTTAAATGAAGCCTCACCATTGTACACTATCATTACAGCCTTTACCAAAGCTTCATATCTGTTGCATTTTTTTTTTAAATAAATTCTGACCTGTGACCTTTCAGCAATGACCTCAGTCACTGTTTTTTCTTGCTGGACCGTAGCTCCAACCCTGTTGCCAGTGGCCATTTGCAATTGCTTGCGTAGGTTGGTCGTATCCTCTATTTGTGCCTCTTGAATGTCTTGTTGACCTGTGACTCTTTTTTTTTTTTTTTTTTTTTTTCCTTAAGACTTTGACCTTTTCCTGCGATTTTCAACTTTCTGAAAAGCTATTCAGTCTATAAATGCAGCTTTTCAAAATGTACCATATTGACATAAAATGACTTTTACTTGACATTTTAAGACCTTTGACTTGTTTGCTTGACCTCTTCTGTTTCTGGAGAATATCTCCCAAACTATCTGCAGTGGCCTTACAAAATTTTTTTTTAGTCCTCTGCCACCCAACAGGTAGGCTGACAGACTGTTGATTTAGGCTGTGTCCATCTGTCTGTCCACCTGTCGCACAGTCAGTCTGTCCATCCATGTGTACGTACTCAGGCGAGGGACTTATGCGATCTCTGATTGGCACGAAGCTGGTAAATCCTGCATGCTGCTATAAAACTGTATCTTAGCCCATGAAAGCGATGGAAGAATGATTTGATGAGAAATAACATTTTTTTAATACTTTCTGGCCAGAAATCTGCTGTTGTTGCTTGAGTTGAGTCGTAAACACCATTAACATAAACACTATCCACCCAAATCGGCTATTCAGCTTTTAGTTTTAATACCCCAGCACTTAAACAATTACATTGTGCTAAAAATACCAAACATGCCTCGAAAATGATCCGTAATGTGAAGTTTAATAGGCTATGGTGTAATCCCATTCAGCTTATCAATGAGATGAGCAAAAATGTCACATTTTATTGGATTTGTTCGCTGTAGCTATATATGGGCAATTTTATGCTAACCTAGGCCGTCAACAATGCTTCAAAATGAGCAGGAATTCCCACTTTATGCTGGGTATGGCTGATGTTATGTATTTGGAAAAGCAGCTCATGAGCAATCATCATGCCAGGTTTCAACAAAATCGGCTGAGTACTTTTCCTATAATGTCCAAATGTGTCCAAATATTGGACGGGATGTGTCTCATAAAAATGTACAATTTACATGAACAATTGTAGCTCTCTTTGTGTGTCTCCAGATATATTTTCTATCAAAATACTAACCGATCTAAGTGTCACAAAAAATGAAAGCTATTTGCCTTGAGTGTGGAGCAACTATTTATTCACCTTTCATCTTGTTTCCTTCATGCTATTTTTTCAATCCAACATGTCCACTCCGACACATTGGTCTGTACCTATTGCTACACAATAAGGAAGCCCATTATTTTGGA
Organism: Gymnothorax reevesii; assembly: GCA_029721435.1. Taxonomy (NCBI): domain Eukaryota; kingdom Metazoa; phylum Chordata; class Actinopteri; order Anguilliformes; family Muraenidae; genus Gymnothorax; species Gymnothorax reevesii. The sequence continues at coordinate 44,065,002 of CM056583.1, read as the reverse complement.
TGTTCATAAGATATGGATAGATATTCAGTAAAAGTTCAATATTTTACATTGTTGGTACTTCCATCTGTTTTCAAGGTACCAAATGTCTTCCGTCCAAACGTCCACTCCGACACTGTTGTTCTGCTTGTTGTGTGTAACTCAACTTTTTGTTGTTATTGCAAAACTGTCATAACATCATTTTTTCATTAATATAAAATCTGTTGTAATATCCACTGGAAGTAACACAAAATGCATTTCAAATTTTGACCACGAGACATGGATGGCCTAAGTTATGCCTGTGATCCACTTACGCTCTGGAGCATTTCTGATTGATTTTTGCCAATATCAGCAATAAAGATGGCGGTTGTATTTGCAAACGGTTTCTAATCGGCTAATTGCAGGGGGAAATATTCGCCACAAAGTTTGCACTTGACAAACCGCTACTCCAGCATCCTTCCTACAACTCATTCCTTCTGACAAAATCAAACTGGTTTCATCTGGTCGGAAGAGGGATCCGCATAATCTGATCCAGTTGGAACCTCTTATTCAAGCGTAACAGAAATTTACTCTTGTAATTGCTCGTAACTGGTCGGAAGGGGAGAATTGGGACAATCGGAGACCTTAAAAGCGTAAGTGGATTTAGTGTGAAATTGCCTGTATTTTTTTTTATTATGGATTAGGCTAGTCAGGCTGGCTTCGGTAGTTGAGCATCAGCTATGGTTCTCAATGTTTTGGGAGACACCGGCAAAGTTTGCATTAAACCTGCAATCTGCAGTAGGACTGCTCGCGATGTAATGGAAATGCACCTGTTTATACTGTTTCAAATTAACCTGTTTAAATAACTCCGTTCGCTTTACCAGTAATGGACAAATGCATCACGATCTTAATGTTCGCCTACAAATCAATGCTTGTCGGTGTTGAGGAAAACGTCGTAATGCAAACCGACTTAATGAAAATGCCTCCTACTTGATTGTCTCATGCTTCTAGAAATGAACAGCAAAATGTGTAATAAAAAATTTTAGATGGCCCTCATTAATTGAATTACCCACATTAAGGACAGTTACAGCCACTCCACGGCTTAAGATGCAAGCATCAAAATTTATACATCTAATCCACTTAATTGTTGAGAACCGTACATTATACTTTACCAGTATGAAATTCTGAACAAATTCTCGCTAATGATTATCTAGGTAGGAGCTAAGCTCATGTGCGGCGTAATTTTCAACCTTGATATCGTTATTCAACGTGAGCTCACCGTTACAATCAGTGCCTGAAATTCGCGTTTATATACAAATGACCAACAAAGTTCAACACAGGGAAATTGCGCATGTGCAGAATGTAATTACGAAGGGACTTATTGCAAGTTTGGTCCTGTTTCCTTGCTAGAAGTGGGCAATGAAGGACCTAATTGACACCTTTATGAAATTAACAGTTTAGGTTCTCCTTGTTATGGCTACCAGCCAAAGTACAACCCCTGTTCCGAAATAGTTGAATCAAAGTGTAAATTGTAAATAGTCAATGTGCAATGACTTTCAAATCATTTGACGGACTTTTCGTTAAATTGTGCACCGAATATTCTCAATCGCTGAAAGATCAGGACTGCAGGCAGGCCAGTTCAGCACACACACTCTTCTACTGTGAAGTCATGCTGTTGTAATAGCTGCAGTATGTGGTTTTGCATTGCCCTGCTGAAATACACAAGGCCATCTGGAGGGGGAGTATATGTTGCTCTAAAAACCTTTATATACCTTTCAGCATTCATGGTGGTTTTTAAAACATGCACGTGTCCCGCACCATATGCACTAATGCATCCCCATACCATCAGAGATGCTGGCTTTTGAACTGAACGTTGATAAAGGAGGGGTTGTCTTTCTCCTCTTTAGCCCAGAGGACACGACGCCCATGATTTCCAACAAGAATGTCAAATTTGGACTCGTCTGACCACAGGACACTTTGCCACTTTGCTACAGTCCTTTTTAAATGAGCCTTGGTCCACAGAACACTGCGGTGCTTCTGGATCATACTCCTCATCATACTCACCAATGGCTTCCTTTTTGCATGATAGTTTTAGGTGGCGTCTGTGGATGGCACGGCAGACTGTGTTTACTGACAGTGGTTTCTTGAAGTATTCCTGGGCCCATTTAGTCATGTCACTAAAAGAATCATGCCGGTGAGTGATGCAGTGGTGTCTGAGGGCCTGAAGATCACGGGCATCCAGTAAAGGTCTTCGGCCTTGTCCCTTATGCAGAGATTTTTCCAGTTTCTCTGAATCTTTTGATGACGTTATCCTCTGTTGATGAGACCTTCAAAGCCTTAGCAATTTGACATTGAGGAACATGGTGTTTAAAGTATTCCACAATTTTTTCTTTACACAAGCCTTCACAGGTTGGAGAGCCTCTGGCCACCTTTACTTCTGAGAGACTCAGACTCTCTAAGACAACCCTTTTATAGCCAATCATGTTACACACCTCATGCCAGTTAATTAATGCTAAATGTTCTTTCAGCTGATTCTCTTATATATTAATTGCTTTCTCAGCCCTTTTTTGCCTGTGTCCTAACTGTTTTGAGACCTGTTCCAGCCAGAAAATTTGAAATGAGCTCATTTTGTGGATAAAAATGAAAAATGTCTGTTTCAACATTTGAAATGTTATCTATGCTCTATTTTAAAGAAGATATTGGCTCCTGTGATCTGAAAGTCATTGCATTTTGATATTATCCACAATTTACACTTTGTCCCAACTATTTCGGAATTGAGGTTGTATTTGCAGTTAAGAACCAATTTTTCTAAGGTTCAGACAGCCGGGATTGTTGACCCCCTTGGATTGGGCTGAATTTTTTTTGTGAGATGGTTATGGTACCATGACCCATGTTGCGTTGCAACATAGCTTGCAACGCAAAAGTGATATCGAACTCTAATGCAGTAGCTAGCTAGGTAGACAGCCACTGGTTATCAGGTTAAAAGTGAAATTGATATCAAGTAAACATCTAGCTTAGATGTGAAGCCTGTCACCTCCTTTTGAGCAAATGAGCCAAACCATGCATGCAATGTGTTGTGGTGTTTGTGCATTTGCACTCTGTGACCTCAAAGTGCACCCATGTGACTGAAGTCTCAAACAGCATGGCAGCAAAATTTAAGATACAGCTACTCTAGAAAACCTCAGGAACCGTTTTTAAAAAAGGATTTTATTTTGTTTGGGGCTCAACAGTAGGCTACTTGGCTATCCGTAGGCCTTAAGGTGCCCAAGTATTTGAACAGTGACTGCCGCCTAGTGTAATTTTGTTTTTTGTTACTAAAAGTTCATAACAGGAGATCCCAGTTATTTCCTTGTTTGGTTTTAACATTTAGGTCTATGTCTTTCAAATGCTATAACTTGTTTATGAATCCACCCTCAAAGTTTTGAGAAATCGGGTTCTGAAAAGACCTCTTTACCCTTTTTTTTTTTGAGTCGGAAACCTTTTTGGACCCCTTTTCTTCCAACTTTGAGAGTGTCCCACTGAAATAACAGTACAAACCTATCAGACCCCTCCCAAATGAACAATACCTGCAATAAGATTTGTGGGATACCCTCAAAGTTTCAAAATAATGGGAGGCCTAATTTTAGCCATTTTCAGCCTGGAACGTTTTGAGAACCCTTATTGGCCAACTTTGAAGGTGTCCCAGTAAAATAACAGCACTATTGTATTGTACCCTCCATGTGGTCCCCATATCAAGAAACTAAGAACTGGGACACCCTCAAAGTTATGAATTAGAGGGGTGGTAACTTTGGTTATAAGAGGTCAACCATGGAACAGTTTGGGTTTTGAAGTTTGGGTATCATAACATCTCACAAAAAAAAAATTCTGCCAACAATCCAATGTGTCTGATATTGTCGTATCCTTAGAAAAATTGGTTCTTAATGTCCTTAAACAATTAAGGCTCCCTGCTCTTTTGAAAATTGAGACGTACCCATAGTCAACTCTGAGTCGCTTATGCTCATTTCATTGGGGAATTTGGAGAGGAATATAATTTCAAATGCATTGTAAATGATTTGGCGTTATCCTTTTTTCATCATTCAGCAGATGCATCAGTCTTTTGTGTCTCACACAAAAAATACTTCAAACCTAAAAAAAAAACCTGCCATTCAGTATTACTCAGTCGCTGTGGGTCATGGGTAATACCCCTTCTGCAGACCTGCCAGACCGTAAGCATTTGTGATCTGAGTCCCCATCATCACTTGCTTAATCACTCAGATTGGGGTTCAAGCATGTATTGCTGATTAGCACGTGGGGTCTGTGAATACTCTTAATGAACTTTCAGACGCAGACAATGAAAATTCTTAACTACAGCCATTGAGTGGTGCAACACTACGTCTGTCTGCTCACTGACCTTAAGGAAACTACCCTTTTTTATTTCAGGCCAGCATTGCGATGTTGCCCCAAAATAATGGTAGTTACGAGGCAAAACTCTCAAGACTGGCAATTCTATCTTATGATGTAGGGCACAGACTTGGCAATGTACAGCCATTTCTAATTGTGCATCATTTACACTTTAGCATGAACATAGGCATTAACATTCTTGGCCATTTATCTTTACTTCTCTGTTTTCAAAGGTGTAATATGCATTTTTTTTTTCCTTTGCTAATGCTGGGGTATCGCTCACAAGCTCAGCTGATGCAGGAGCCAGTCCATCCACGTCTCCTATTGTTCTGTTATTACTTGTCCATAATTAATGATAGAGCCATGCTATAATACATCCGTCTGTGTCTTTTACTGTTACCCTACTACCCTGAACCCTACTCGTCCTCTTGTTTTTGTGAATTGTTTCCAAATTAGTTGCTTAATTGTATATGGGTGAAGGTGTGCGTGTGAGTTTTGAGAACTCAGGTGTTTTTACCGAGAGTAATTCTCCTCGCCAATATCAGCCCTGTAAACGCCAGTAGTCCTAGACTTTTTCGTAGATGACCCAACTTTGCACTTCTGAGAGTTTTGCAGTGTTGTGCTCAGAGTTACCACCCTTCTAAGTATTATGATGCATTTAATTGCCTCTCATCATACTTTCAGTATTACTTGCCGAATGTTTTGTTTCACTTTGTGCAGCTTTGCACTTCTAAAGATCACTTCATTGTTTTTGCTGACAGCGTGCCTGATGGGTGTGTTTTCAGTCTTCAGCATTTGTCTTAAGAGTATGTTTTTCAGGTATTGCATTTTAAAGGAAGGCCATACATCATAAAACCTTTGGACCCAAACGCGGGTTCATCAAATGCTGCTGCTTTATCCAGACATGTGGAACATATGGCCAATTTTAAATTCCAGTGCTGCTTCAAATATTTCCAAAGATCCCAAATTTGCCCTGCTGTATTCCAGGGAAATGTGTGGAAAATTATGGACAAGGTCTAGATATTTGATTTAGTGCTGTGGGCATAAAAACATGGTGTTCTGGGTTTAAATATTTTCCTCAATGTACCGTAAGAGCGATGTAGCATTGGTGAAGTGCTGCAACCAGCAGATATGACATGTCTGACATTGTAATACAATATGCAAAGAAATATTTTTTTCTATCTCTGAACCTACTTAAGGGAAATTCTTGCAAAAAATCATTATGTAAGGGGTTTAAATGATGTGTTGAGACAAGCTCAGTTTTTGGCAGAAATGAACAGATACTGGTAGCTGGTGTGTCATAGTAATGATGTGATGCAGTTTCATGGTAAAAATTGAGCACATTATGCCTTTGAACTCTGTTTATGATGTTGAATTCATTTATCTCCTTCCTGGATGTCATGGAGACCACACTGTAGAGCACTTTTGAATGGTTTCAGGTTTGTACAATAGTATTCAGTGTCATGCTGTTTGTTTTGGGAGGGAAACAAAAGCTCAAATAGGATGTGCTGCAAACATTCAAATTGGCTTGTGCGTGGCACAAACTTTATGGGCTTTATGGGCTTTGTATTCGAGGGGAGGGCTGACCCACATCCTGTCACATGACTAACAAAGCCTGAGCAGGAAAATCATGTGTTGCACCATTTATTTATTTACTTTGATCTATGTCAGCTGAATCTTTTTAAATGCCTGCCTTGTTACTGTACCCATATTCAAATCGAAATCAGCTGATACAGCCTGTTTCACGAAAGATTATCGGATCACACTTCACACAACTGTGTCACAGTAATCCAAGTTTGCTGTATTACACCTAGCTTCTGATCTCTTGGAGAATATTTTTAATTTGTTTTACTGGGTTTCATTTGGAACTTGTGACCTTCTAGCAGAGGTCAATTTTCGTGCATTAACTTGCGCCGCGCATTTTTAATGACCCGTATCGCTTTCCCTCGTCCCTGTATCCAGGACAGGAAGCTCACGGTGACAGAGGAGCCGCCAGGGAGTGGGCGCCCCAGGATCCTCCACTTTCAGAGTCGGCCTACTGTGTCACGGGTGATCCACTGGGACGCAGTACACAGCGATGACAACCTGTATGTGGAGGTCCCAAAGGACACCCTCCCTGAGGGCAGCAAGGAGAGGTGAGCTGGGGGAAAGTGATTGTTGGGGCAACACCTGATGACAGACAGGAGGGAAAGGAAATGAAATAGTCAGGGCCCTGGGTGTGGGGATCATCAGATTTTCCCCTCCCACAGAGTTGGAGAGCTTCTTGTTATGTGTTCCCTCACACGCAAAAGTGAGCATCTCCATCTCTCCTCATCTGTTTTTTTTTTTTTTGTACATTTCCCCTTGGCTGCTGTTGTATATAGCTCTTAAGATTTATTATCTGTCTGGTGGTCCTTTTAAACACTATGGCCCGTATGCATGAATGAGGTCTGACTTGTACTGGGTGCAAGCTTATACCGAGAATAGTTATTGCAGCCTTTGTGGTGTAAGAAAAGTGGCATGCACGAAACGTATTTTAACTATTTGCGGAATAACTACTGTACGAATAAGCTATTTCGTAGTTGCAGGGTTATTCAATGATTTATTGCTGTTGTTTACCACAAATCTATTAATAGGCCTACCCTCATGCTTCATTACTCAGAATTGTGAGTTTTCACAAGCTAGTACGCAAACGCCATCTATTGTTCAACTGCTGTTTTTTGGTCAACGCACAAAAGATGGACATTCACATAAACGTGAACTGATAGTTGATCGTTTTGCTGGTTAAATGAATATGTACTGCAACCTTGAATGTTTGTTCAGGCATTCAGTTATACTTTTTTTTTTTTTTTAAGACAAGTATAAAATGAGTTGAAAATATACATAAGCAAATGAGTGTCAATCTATACAAGATAATTTGAACATCATTTCACGCCAGTATCCTAAAAACAGAAGGCACATTTTTGCGACATCCACTGAAAGTGGATTGCGAATTGTCCTCTTCCACTCCTTAAACCTACCACTTGGTTGGTATAAGTTACACCAGGAAATCTGCGGTATTTACACCACAGATTAAGCTATTCCATATTTGTGCATACGGCTCCCTATTTGAGGTTTAAAGTTATTCCGCCGTTTAACTTGTGCCACGTTAATGCGTAGCAACAGTGGTAAAACCATTGATTTATACCTGGTATAGGCTACTCTGTCCCTATTCCACATTCATGCATAGAGGCCTAATTGTTTGCTATATTAACACAGTACACTTCATGTTAAATCTGTCTCCTTGGTGAAACCATGTATTTGTGAGTCACAAGCATTTGCAAAGTGTTTACGATCTAATGTATGAATTTTTCCAACAGCTTTGCATCTCTCCTGGAGTATGCTGAGGAACATCTGAAAGTTGCCAGTGTATTTGTGTGCTTTTACAAGAACAGAGAAGATAGAGGTACGTGTGTTTTTTTTTTTTTTTTCTGAGTTTTTGCTCTCAGCCTTATTTCATAGTTTTGTCTCAATCAAAGCATCAACAGTTTATATTTAGGAGTCCAAACACAAAGTTCTAGAACCCTATTGTAATCCTTTCGATTATCATTCTTATTATTTATTATTCTTTATTTTTCCTTCCCTAAAAGTGTTTGCACAGCAAAAAGTGTCAGACATACCATATTTAGCTCATGGGTTTCTACAGTCACCCACAAAACACTGTCCCAATTGGCCATATGGTGGCGCTATAGAGACGTATAATGTGTTTTTGGCTATATTTTCTGAACCGTATAACCTAGAAACAAAATTTCACTTCCAGTAGATTCTGTGGGTCAAGCTGAATCAAGCCATATAGGCACCTCTAATTTCTGTAATTAAATTCAAAATTCACAATTTTATTAAAGAATTTAAAGGTTTATCTCCTCCTCTTCGGTGTGATCAATGAGCGCCAAATTTGTTATACAGCATCTTTAGACCAAGCTCTATAAGCCTACTGATGGAAATTTTGATTTGTTAAAAAATGTAGTTGCAGTAAGCCAATGAAATTTGAAGGCGTGGCCTAAATGTATATAATGAGCTGTAAACCCTCAATGCAAAATCCAGTCCTCACCAAACTTCAAACATTTAATCCACCGGCTACAAGACACAAACCCACTGAAGTTGGTATAAATCTGTCCATAGGGTAGCGCTGTAACCAAAAAATGGTCATAACCCTTGAAGCAGTTGACCGATCAACTAGAAATTTTGCAGGCTTCATGTGGGGGCACAGTTAACAATTAAATCGATTAAGAAGGCTTGCTAGCTAAAGCAAAATGGCTGACATCAGCCAATCAAATTTCATTAGCCCTTTTAATCACTTAATTTGTAACCTATCATCATGAAACTTTATGAACTTAAGGATGTGTAAATAAGCAACATTCATGAAAATTACTTTGATTGGCCAAACGGTGGTGCTATTGAGAGCTATATTGCATTTTAGGACTTAATTTCTGAAATTTCTTTCTTGAGGATATGTGCTGGCTTGCGGGACTGAAGGGAAATGGACAAAATCTTTATAATGTAGAAAAGGCATGCAGTGTTTGGAGAGACTACTGATGACCACTCGTGTCCAACTGCACCTAAAAATGGATAAAGATGAAAGTGTGAATTCTTTCCTTTAAACTGGATGTTTTTATTCATGACCTTGAATTAACTCTGCAGCCTTTTGAAAATATGTAGAGGAATTTAGCCTTTTTGTGCAGATTTAGATCCTCGCTGATATGGAACTGCCGTATTTATGCACGCAGTTATACTATTTTACCACTAGATGGCACTCACGGATCAGGTATTGAATATTTGCCGACAAGCACAGGTCGAACATGGTTTAGGGGTGTCAAACTGGTGCCATGGAAGGCCAAGAGGCTGCAGGTTTTCATTCCACCCAAAAACTCCAGTAGGTGATTTCACTGATTAGTCCCTTCTCTCTGCTTGAAGGTGAGGTAATCAGTGAAGTCACCTGGTGGAGTTTTTGGATGGAATGAAAACCTGCAGCCTCTTGGCCCTCCATGGCACCAGTTTTTCACAAGTTCATTCCCATCCATGCTTTTCAGGTGTTGCAAGAATTAAACTGATCAGCTAAGCCTGATGTGCAAACTGCTCTTGTGAAGTCTGTGTGAAACCTTCTGTATACTCTCTGTTGGTTCAATCAATTTGCACAAAATTTGATAAACGATACCTGCAGAGCAAGATGAAAAATCCTAGCATGATGAAATTTTCCATGTTAAAATGTGTGACCTCTGTATTTCAGTGCATTTTGAGGGAAAGGCCTCTATCTAATGAGCTGAAACTTTTTAATGTAATGTGCAATCATCATGAACTGGTTTGCAAAGAATTCACATATGAATGAGTTGGCATCAATATAGGATCCTACAAGCATTAAAGGGTAGTGCTATGGAATTTTTGACGACCAAATGCAGTTATTGAGGAGGCACTGACGAGAAAAAAGCTTGCAATTAAAAATGGTTGCAGATATGCATTTCAAGCATTAAGTCAGTCGACTATAACCTATTATCATACCATTTTCCGGGATTGTGTCTTCACCGCGTAAATTGTTACCCGTTTCATCGTGCTTGGACCCCGTAATCACCGCTTGCAGTTATATTTCTTTGCTTTCTGTTTTTGCGGAGTAGAAATTTTATTTTCTCAAACCTATTATGATTTTGATTTTGTAATTGCGGTTTTATTTTTTTTCTGTGGTTTTGGCAGCTGGACACAAGGTCCGTTTTACCATTTGAAAAATGTTAAAAAAAAGTTGTCTGTGATTAATGTGGATAAAATTGTATTATGTGGTTTCTTGACAAAAAATACTGTGTAAAAAAAAAAAAAAAAAAAAAAAAAAAAAAAAATTTAATAAATAAACCAAAGTTTTATTCTCTCTTCCTAGCAACGTTGCTGCGTACATTCAGCTTTCTGGGCTTTGAGATTGTGAAACCAGGCCATGCCCTCGTGCCACCTCGCCCTGACGTTTTCTTCATGGCCTACAACTTTGACAGGGATTCCTCTGATGAAGATTAGTTCCAGCACCCAGTTTACAAAACCAAACTGCTTTGTTCATTCCTTCTGTGATCTAGTTGCTTAGCTTCCATACTTGAGTTTCCAGGAAGCATGTAGTTACTGATGTTTTGTTTTTGTTTTTTTTCCTCCTTTCTTTTGGCAGTGCTCCACATGTTGCTGTTGCCTTTTTGTTATTCTTTTGATATTGGACTTCTGTGTCACCTCTGATTGGCCCTCAGCTATCTGCATATTGCATTTTCAATTGTAACAGTCTATCTGTAAACACTTAAATTGTTCCAGGTTGAAGGTTTCATTTTCTTGAATGTGTGAATGAAAAGGCATCTCCTTTTCTTTTCTTTTTTTTTTTTTTTTAAATGTTCATTGGTTGAAAATTTCCTGGTACCCTCCCCTCAGTTATAAATGAGACAATGGCCTTTAATACAATGTATGTTTTTCAGGCCCTTTAAGGCCTAATAAAATTGTGTGTGTGGTAGCAGTTCATTTTTTTTCATTCTGCAAACCCTCGCATCTCCTGATCTTGTGTGTGGTGCTCTTCTAGATTATTTTCAGGATTACTCCTATATGTTTTCACTGTGGCGAGGATACAGATTTGCATGAAACCATTTAGGCACGTTGAATTTGGTGGAACACATGACCGATGTAAATTATGGGTGTTTGGCCCATGGCAAAGATGCGTCCATCACCAAAGCTACTTGTTTTGTTGCCTGTAATTTGATAGAGGGATGCATTGGAATTAAATCTTTTTCTGTCCACTCTTGAGTTTGACCTTGCATCATACCACACCAAGGAGGTATTTTTCAATGCGTGATACGAGTTGACAAATATACTTCGTAAACTCCAGTTCTGCTGAGTCATAGTGTCTGGTGTCTTTCATGGTCTGCTTTCAGTATGCAGCCAACAGATAGTCCAAGAACAAGTTGCCAGTCTTATGACTGAAATTAATCACTTGCACAGGAAGGCAAAAGACCAGTAGACGGTGAGGCCTTGCATGATGAGCTTTACACCTCTGCATACATAAATTGACTTCTGCTGCAATGAAGATGGGTAATGCATGTTTTAATGTATGTATATTTTTAATTTAATGATTAAAGTGACAAAATACTTGTGGCTGAAGACCCCATTGCAAAATTTAAATGTATTCTGGCTCATGAGATTGCCGGAGAATAGCAATACCAACTCCGAGCTGAAATCAGCCGTCCTTATTTCACTAGCCACTAGTGTTGTAGTACTCAAGATCGGTCTTGGTCTCGAGACCACTCTTACATGGTCTTGGTCTTGACGCTCTCTGGTCTTGGTCTTGTCTTGGTCTCGGGCAGAACGGTCTTGAGGGGATTTCAAAATCCAGGCAAGCAGCTGGTCCTGGTACAGCCTCATTATTACTACGCAGCCTTCTTTAAATGCAGCCAATAAGAGGCATCTATTTTAAATACATTTTACAGTGTATATTTATCCCTGCCTGAGTGGTCTCCCTTCCCGTCTCTGGCTTGTCTCACAACACATGCACAAATTAGTCCAGTGAACCAGTAGAAACATCAGCTAATTCATCTATTATAAGGTTCTCCTATACAGATGGCAAATAATCTATCTGCGAAATAATGAAGAAAAAATTGTTTCTGCTGTGTGCAGATTTTGTCAAATCGCCCTGACCGAGACTGCCGGTACTAGGGTTGGGTTCAATTACTCTTTTCAATTACAATTACAGTAATTGTGATCAATTACTTTCGTAATTGTATTTTAATTTTCCTTGAACTTTTTAATGAAAAGGTAATTGTAATTGAACATTCTGTCCAGAAAGTACTTGTAATTGTAATTACTGTACAATTACAGTCAATTTTAAATGAAAAAAGCAATTTAACCCAACCCTGGTACAACGTCAACTTTCACCGGGCACTTGAAGAGGGAACATGCCAAGAGGTAAGCTAACATAGACTGGCTCTGCTCTTTAACTCTGTGGAGGAAAAATACACCCAAACGTCTCAAGACCAAACACAACTTGTACATACTTTGTATATTATTGTAGAAATGTGCATGCATGCACGGTATAATCTGTTCAGGACTTGAAATTTAAGTTGTTTGCAAGCATCTGCTGACTAACCCTGGTTAACTGCAGTTAATCTCGCTAGCTCTAGCTGAGTTAATGGTCATAGATAAGGTCAGTTATCACTAGCATTTTATTAAGTAAATTTCGAAGCAAATTCAAGTAAGCCGGCTGCGCGAGATCCCTCAAATTATGCGAGAATCTTGCCGAAGTTCCGCGATAAGCCCTCCAAACCCCGCGATGGCTGCAGCTATCGCGGGGTTTGGCGGGCTTATCGCGCAACTTCGGCAAGTCTTGCATAATTTTGAGGGAATCTCGCGCAGCCAGCTTACTTGCAGATGCGCTCGAACGCGCCCAAAGTCATTGACATCTATCAGTCTGAAAAGCGTTACAAAGCAATTTTATTAGGCTTTGGGACTCCAGCGAACCACGGTGAGAGCCATTATCCACAAATGGAGAAAACTTGGAACAGTGGCAAACTGTCCCAGGGGTGGCCAGCCTACCGAAATAACTCCAAGAACACATTGACGACTTATTGAGGAGGTCACTAAAGAACCCAGGACTACATTGAAGAACTACAGGCCTTACTTCCCTCAGTTGAAGTCAGTCAACAATAAGAAAGAGACTGGGCCAAAAAAAAAAAAAAAGCATCCATGGGAGAGTCCCAAGGCAAAAACCACTACTGACTTAAAAGAACACACAGACTCGTCTCACATTTGCCAAAATAAAAACATCTTGATGATTCCTGAGACTTTTGGGAAATCTTCTGTGGACTGACGTGTTAAGTTTAACTTTTGGGATGGTGTGCTTCCTGTTACATCTGGCACCAAACTGACAGCATTTCATAAAAAGAACATCATTCCAACAGTCGAACATGGTGGTGTGATGGTCTGAGGCGACTTTGCGGCTTCAGGACCTGGACAACTTGCCATGATTGATGGAACCATGAATTCTGATCTCTACCAGAAAATCCTGAAGAAGAATGTCCGACCATCAGTTTGTGACCTCAAGCACATGCGCACTTGGGTTATGCAGCAGGACATTGATCCGTAATACACCAGCAAGTTCACCTCTGAATGGCTAAAAAAATAAAATAAAGGTTTAGTAGTGGCCCAGTCAAAGTCCAGACTGAAATCCAATTGAGATGCTGTGGCATGACCTTAAACAGGTCGTTCATGCTAGAAAATCCTCCAATGTGGCTGAATTTCAACAATTCTGCTAAGAAGAGCGGGCCAAAATTCCTCCACAGTGATGTAAAAGACTCATTGGCAATTATCCCAAACATTTGATTGCAGTTGTTGTCGCCGAGGGTGGCACAACCAGTTATTAGGTCTAGGGGACAATTACTTTTTCACATAGGGCCAGGTAGGTTTGGATAGCTTTTTCCCTCAATGAATGAAATCATCATTTAAAAAGTGCATTTTGTCTTTACTCTGGTTATCTTTGTCTAATATCAAAATTTGTTTGATGTTCTGAAACAATTAAGTGTGACAGATATGCAAAGAGGGGGGGCAAATACTTTTTCACAGCGCTGTACTTCCTGGACTATCGTTTTATACATTCGTGTCACAGTTGACTATAGCCGCAAGTATACAACACCTTTGCTGGTTACCTTGCTACAACCTCGATTATGTAAAGCGATATTCAAGTTCTCACAGATGGTGTACCTACGCAAACAAGCTCCAGGCAAATGATGACAGGGGCCTGTCTCTGAGCTTTGTATCGATTGGCTAGTCCTTGATACTAGGAGGTGTTTTTAAGCCGACTATTTAAGGAAAGTATTTTCTGGAGAGTTTTAATCACCTCACAGTTGGTACGGGGAATGTGTCCGTTGTAACCAATAACAGCACTGTCTTCACCGGCTATTGTAGCTTCAACAGATGAAAAATGCATAGATGTGCGAGATCTTTGTGTGTCGTTCATAAGTCAATCAACTTCCGCGCCCAATGGAGGAATATTTGCAAACAAAGTAGTGTTTTGACGGGAAGGCAGCAATTGCAGCGGCTTGGTTTCGTACATCAGAATACTTCGGTTACGATTCGGGAACTGAGAACTTCTGCTGCGTTTACTTCTTCAAGACAAATCGATAGAATATTACCTCTGCACGATGAATTCGTTCATAGGCACATTGGACCTAATGACGGAGAAAAAAGGGAGATGCTCTGTACTCTGGGTCTTGAGGTAAGATTCAGCATGAAGACTCGATTAACTTATTTTATATGCCTTTCATTTAAGAAGACAACTTTGATATCGACGTTTACAATGACAGCTTCCCTTTCAGTCATGGAGCCCACACATAGACTAGTGCAATTTAATTTCAAGATACATGCGTATGATGTGTATGCTACTGTCCAGAATTTGGCATTTTTGAGTGTCTCAGTGGCACATATATTGTGCCCACAAATTAAGTAGAGAGTACTATTGCCTATGTGTAATGTTACGTGAAGCACAAGGTCTATTTTTTAATTAATGTACTTATCTATTTATTTAAATTAATGTACTTATCTTCTTTTTTTTGGGCTACTTCGTTATGTCTTCAGACAGTTGACGAGCTTATTGAAAAAACTATCCCGTCGTCTATCCGTTTACAAAGAAGTTTGAAAATGGATGACCCGGTTTGTAAGTAAAGATTTTCCTTTTCTCGAACCTGTAGGCTATGTTACGGATATAGTAATCCATATGGTTGTTTGCTTTTCATTTATCTCAATTATTAAACACCCTTCAAAATTACATGAGTAGGCTAGTCTGTTGCAGTCCAGGTGAAGAAAACCTGACATTTCATTTTGGAATCTAGCTTAATGTATTGTAATTCATTAATTAGTTAAGTATGTTATTGCTCGCATACAGTAAAAAGGGCCTGCCAATATATCCTGTGTTGGCCGACCTGTATTGGCCGAGTTCATCAGGTGCACAAGCAGTCGCGGACCCAGCATTTAGCTCTTAAATGAGTCTTGAAGTCGCGTACTTCAGAAGTCATAGTCATAATATTGTCATGATATCACAACATACTTAACCAATTAATAAAAATATTATAAATTGCTTATTCTCGCATTGCCTTGGTATTGCCCTTAGGGTCGCGGTATTAGCCCTCGACCTGCGGCCTCGGGCCAATACGGCGACCCTCAGGCCAATACCAAGGCAATACAGAAATAAGCTATTAATAACATAATATGCAGGGGATGGTCAAATTATGTGGCGTGAAAACTGGCATAAATGCCAACCTTGTGAAGCTCACAGTGTACAACAGTGCTTAAATGTCTAGCTAAGACCAGCTGAGTTTATTGGTGGTTAATGGTTCAAGGTTTGTTTTTGACACTCTTTGACAATACCTGCACCTTTGGTGGTCTAAGGTGGATTTTGTGGTGTTCAAAGCTGCTGGACCAGCTTCAAGTGTCCAAAAACATCCTGAACTAACTGTCCTTGTAGGCTGGTTTTTGCTGGAATTTTCAGATGTATATGTTTGTTATGGTTCAGGTGTGGATTCATTTCATTCTATGGTGAGCTGTTGTTTGGCTATTAGCAGCTATCCGTTGAAGTGACTGTATTTCTCTGTTGGGAGCTGCTGCTGTTTGGTGTTCTGTTTTTTTATTTTTATTTTTGACATTTATTGCAGAAGTTTTGGCACAATTCCCCATGCTACCATTTAAAAAAATATTTTATTTTTTTGTTGCCATTTACAAACTGATGTACCTGTAATTTGGGCTGTTTGCGTCTTAGCAAAGTCAGCTGGTTGATTAGCATTCGCATTCATGACTATAGCCTGTGTGGATGCTTATATTTATTTAAGATTGATTTATAGATTGATTGACATTTAATCCTTTTTCAGCATTGCTTCAGATATTATTTTCACCGTGTATAGTACAGCAAGTATCATGTCAGATGTTTGCACAAACATGTCGAGCAATTGCAAACACCAATGAGATGCTGTGTTGACAACATTCTGTCATTAAGATTGTAATTATAATAAATGAATAATAATGATAATAATAATCATCATCATTATCATCATCATCGCATAACTATCACAACTGCTGTGCAGCAACGGGATTGGGCTGGGTACTTGTACAGAATTTATGGAGGAAGCAGAGGATGGTCACTAGCCTAATATTAGAATGGAAGTCAGATTGACATTAAAAAAAAAGTCAAATTCTGCTGGAAAAATTGAAACTGCACAGAAATTATTATTTATGAGTATTATTTACATGCCAATTAATCATTTTATTTTTTACACTGAGGGCAATATGCTGCATAGGAACATAATGTTAAATTCTGTAGAAAAGGTAGTATTTGAGATAAAATTCAGAAATTTAACACTGTGACCAACTTAGCATTTCACACTATTGTCATTCATTTCCTCGCAGTCATTCGACAGTATGAAAGGCCTGTGGTAATCTCTCTGTTTCGTACTTTTCTAATGAGTATTTAATGTGATTTTACCGTAATAATTGGCAATTATTACATTAAAGGTAGTTATTACATTATTGGCTTCTACAGTGCTTTATTGCCTAAGCCTCTTGCAGTTTACTTTAACTCAGGGATGGGCAACGAGGGCCGTATCTGTCCCTGGTTTTCACACCAACTTCTAGGCTTTAATTAGTTGATTATCTAAACTAGCCAAACTATTCATGAAATCTGACATTTATGGCGCATTTCTTTAAATTATCATAAATGACCACCAAAGACTGTTCTTGTCTCTCTACATAAAACATTCTTCTTTGAACAAACCTATGCACAAATCTATATTTGTGTATGCAACCAATTAACTCAATTATTCAGGGAAATTGATAGAAATAAAAACCAGCATACACACTGGCCCTCCAGGACTGGAGTTGCCCATCCCTGCTTTAACTGATTAGCAACAGATGTGATGGTTAATTGGTGGAATGAATGTCCAATTTATTTGCAATAGCATTACTGTACATTGCATCACAGAGTTGCAAGGAATTTTCTTCTGTGCAGAAATGACATTTAACATAATTTTTATGTCTTTCAAAGTTTCATAACTCGTTGATCATAAAGCAGCACAGATTTGTGTAAATTACTTTGCAGGGCTTATTGTTATTCAAGCTTTTCTCTCAAAAGTTTAGTATGGTTTGATATCCTTTAGATTTCTTCCTCTCCAGGCATACTTGAATGCACATTGCATTCTGAAGAAATAAAGCGCAATCTTATTGACCGCAGTAAAAAAAACTACTGAAACTAGAGATGGAAGTCAGGGAAAGTTTTGGATTTTTTGCATTTATTTGGATTATTGCCATCCATGTCACATCCATTATACAGTATAAACGCAACTAAAAGGCAATCACTTTATTACCATTTCTTAATCCTTAATAGTCATTTGTTGGTTGTTTATTCAGTAAATAAATTGTTTGCTTGTTAATCTGGCAAACACAAATTGAAGACCTGTGTGCAAGTATTACTTTAGTCACATTTTGCAAAAAAATGAGTTGACACCGGTATTAAAAGCCACAATGGCCAAAACATCATCTGATATCAAAGATTTCTGCAAAGAAGCACTCAAGTCTTGTTTACTGGTGCGTTTCCATTGCCCATCGTCATTATCTGCAACATGTTTTGAAAACTTTGACGCCCAAAATCTCAAAAATATTTTGTGATTTAGGTACTTCTTGCACCCAGGTCTTCAATTGGAACTGCTTTAGAGCAATTATGAGTTAAAAGGCAAGGTTAGTGAAGATCCTCTAAACCTGGGGTCAGCAACCCTGTTCCTGGAGGGCTACCATCCTGTAGGTTTCTGCTCTACCTCCTATTCAGCACACCTGATTCAACTGATTGGCTACTTAACAAGATCACAAGCTGGGTAATTAAGCAGCTAATTAGTTGAATTAGGTGTGCCGAACTGGAGATGGAGTAGAAACCTACAGGATGGTAGCTCTCCAGGAACAGGATTGGTGACCCCTGCTCTAAACCTCTGATGCAAGACAGAGACTTGGAAGGGTTTGATTTTAGCAGGTTGGAAATCATAATGGTCCTCATTTATCAAACTTGGGTAGGATCTGGTGTAGATTCAGGTGTAAATATCAGCGTTCGCCAGGTGTCACATCTGATTTACTAAAAGTGGGTACGTCGCTGATTTCGGTGCAGAACTGGCGTGGCGTTGATAAATCTGACGGCTAAAACCATTGTAATTTATATGACAGGCCCCTATAAATTCATGCTCTGGGAGGCATAGTCCTGCCCACTTTACGACATGGCCTCTCGAAAGATGGCAAAGAAGAAAGAAATTTACTGAGGAGGAAATATAAATTATCACGTCCGAGGCGGAGAAAAACAAAATTATTTTATTTGGAAGCTTTAAGAGTGGCATAAAGGGAGCACAGAAGGCTGCAGTTTGGAAAACTATTGCTGCTGCGGCAAACACCGTTGAGGTGGAGAATCGGAGTGCAGCAGATGTTTGATTTAATTCATTAATTAATCAAAGTGACTATTCACACTTATTTAAGTGCGTCCAAGCACAGAATTGAACGAAATTCACGTTAGACGCACTTATAAGTATGGCCAAGATGCACATTTCTCCATTGCCCACACTTACTTTATGTGTATCCAAAGCTAAAAAATTTTTCTTGGCCAAACTTATTTTAAGCAGTACTTTCTATAAGCAGCACTGAGTGGTCATCAACTGGCACACTTGTAAGTGTGGCCAAGAAAAAAATTCAGCATTGGCCACACGTATAGGTGCAAATAACATCGGCCTTAATAAATTCAATTTATAGATCCATGATATTTCATGTTATATAGCCTACATAATTGACAATCCAAATGCTTTACACGTAGGTAAAAAAAAAAAAAGTGGTCCGATTTTAAGATCGCCTCCAATCTTACGGCAGCGCAATGACCGGTGGAGGCCAACCAGACTTGAACCTCCAGCTGTCACCGTTTGAGGAGCGTGTGACAGCAGGACTCCCTTTCCATCGTGGGAATACGAGGTGCTGGGAATACGGATGAGTCCCCACCGCCTCAGTCGGAGCTGCATGAGGGTAATTGTTAAAATACAGTCTGCAGTGATCACTCTTCATTGTACTTTTATCAGTATTACTCCATGACATTATTGGGTGCCACACAAAACGAGCAGCCACTCGTCACTTTACCGGAGGAGATCTTCTCTGTGCTGAAAGTTCCTCTCGTGTTGGACAGAAGCTTATTTCTCTAACAATAGATCTTATCGTTACTCAGTCAAAGTGACTGCAAAATCAAGAAAAGTTTGATGAAATAAGTGTAAATGGGCACGCGCTAGTAATACATTTGATTGGCTAAAATAATTACGCACAAATTTATTTTCCAGTCTGCCTTTAATTAACTTGTGTTATTTTTGTTGTTCAGAATAGGCTATATCTGACTGGATAAGCATCTGACATACCACCCTGCATATCTACCAAGCCCCGGATTGCGCTTAATCAAATTGATTGTAATTGTCAGCTGTCTGGCCTGACAAGCAGGTTGTCTCAAAATATAAGTTTAATTAATTTCTCAACACAGGTGTCTTATTTATTTAGCCCATTTATGTTTTTATTTATTTATTTTACTAGTAAGATAAACAACAGCATGATGTCCGCATCGTTGCGTATGGTTTATTACTTATTTTGACAGCTGCACTCGTTCCTGCATGTTGTTTGCTCGTTTCAAATCTGCGTACGCCTGGTCAGACCTGGCGTGAGATTTTTGCAGACCTTTCGCTCATGTTCAGATTGATAAATGCCGAGCCTTGCGGGTGATTTAGGGTCCACCCATTTTTTTGGTGTACGCACGTTTGGTAAATGAGGGCCAATGTGAGTGGACAGTAGAATTTACAATCAGGTGTTTAATGAACCTCCCTCCTGTATCTCTGGTTGTGACCATATGAACATGTTGTGTCGCCAATTTTTATGTAATTTGAGGAAATTTTGTAGGGTGAGAGGAATTTACTAATCCCAGTTGGGGTTAGTTGGGAACGTTGTGTAAAACATGAATAAATACAGAATGCAATGATTTGCAAATCTCATAAACCCGCATTTTGTTCACAACATGACATAGACAACATATCAGATGTTGAAAGTGAGACATTTTACCTTTTCATGAAAAATATTAGCTCATTTTGAATTTGATGGCAGCAACAAAACATCCCAGCTTCAATGGAATTGGGGTTTGTAATTTGTAATTTTAACAAAAATACTGTTAACGACTTTGTAATTTTTCCTAGGTGGCAGTGTGTCAAATTCTCTGCTGATTTGGGGCAACATTTTGGGTCAAGTAATAAAGCCGAAGCATGCATGCAAAAATGTAGTGTAAATAACTCTTAAGTATTAAGAAATTATGACGACAAGAAGAAAGTGATTTGCATATCACTAAAGTTGGGAATTTTTATGAAGAAAATGTGGTTTGTGATATCTTTGATGGGATTCTTTGGAGCAAAAGCTATAGCAACATGTTAATCAGTTAGTTTCACACTTATGACTTTCTACTGAAATCTTTGTAGCACAACTCAGCATTCGAACTAGCTTCCTTTAGAACCATCGGCAGACTCCACACAGGATATGCCACCTGGCCAGACAGCGGAACTGACATTGTTTAAATAGTTTTAAAAAATTAAGAAAATGCAGTGATTGACGTCTGTAAGAAGAGGTCAGGAGAAGACCAGATGCAGGATCCAGAAGTGATTAAACACAACACTATAGGAGAAAATTGGCAGACACGCCAGAAATAAAACACCGTGCACATGCACTGAACAAATGGGAAAACTAAGGTACACTGCCCAAGGCAGGGGGAAACAGAATTACTCACTCCAAGACTGGATAAACTAGAAAAACAAAAACTGAACCTAACTAGACTTACGGACACACTGGGAGACTTAAACAAGGGGCAGACAAGACGTGGGCGCAGCAAAATACAAGACTCAGGAATCATACAAAGGAAATACTTGGAAGGCTGAAGGAGCTGAGATTTTACCATGCAGATCTGAGTCATACAAGGTTCCGTCTGACATCTCCTCCCAACTCTGCCACATAAATAATCACGAGAGGAGGCGGGGACTCGGAATGCAATCCCGACTGGAAACAGAAACACATGGGATTATAAACAATTACATGACAACCGGGTTAACAATAATGACTGGAGACAAGACGCTGAGACTATCAAACTAGACAGTTTAGATTAAGGAAATAAAAAAGCACCACAAGAGAAGCGAAGGAAAGCCCAGCTTTTTAAAGCAATTAATCAGAGAAAGCTCAGGCAGAAAAACTAAAGCCGGAACCACACGCACTCGCTAATGAGTTAATTAAGGTTAATACTACGTGAAAAAATATTGACAGTCCCCCTCAAATAAGTGCTGGTTAGTACGGGTTAGTAATTATCCTATCAGAGAACGCAATCACTCAGAGTTTTGCAAGACCCAGAATTAAACACAGGTGGAAGGCTTAATCAATGCAGCTGAATCTGTGATGCAAACTAACGACTTCACATCTTTCTCAGCCAACCACATATATAATGCTTGCCTTCTATGCTCAGTGAAGCCGCTTGCACACTGGACGCAAAACGAATTTTTCGCATGACTGATTGCAGTCAAAGTCAATGCAAAGACGCGAATACACGTGTCTGTTTATTCTTCTGTTTTCTTCCATTGAAGATAGACAACAGCCTTTATTCGGTCTCTCTTTTGAAAATTAGTCGCTCGCCCCGTGACCCTAGTGAGGAATAAGCGGGTATAGAAAATGGATGGATGGATGGAGTAATGCAGTGTTGTTTGATAGTTGTTTGATTGTTTTCTGGTCGTTGTTCTGGTATTTTCAAATTGATGAAATACTCATAATTTTTGTGTCGGTGGGATTTTTGAAGCTCATTACATTTTTTTTCCCGTCCATGTTACATAGTTACACCTTGTTACACCTGTTGGTTTTGCACTAATTTTAAGGTTTGTGAATAAATTAAATTAAGTTTAAACTGGTTGTGTTGCTAGCTGAGCCTCCTATTAGTTCATGAGCATATTTGGAGAAACACACCGTCATTAGCCTCTGATCAGAAAAATTTGGTCTGTCATCCGGAATTCATACGGGCACATTTTCCAGTTCAGTTAAATACCACCATTAAATGAATGATTTCTGTTCCTAATAATAAACAAGACAAAGTAAGCTTTGAGAGTTAATAAGATTTTACTAATACAGTCAGGTTCAGGACACCTTCTGCACATAGTTACACCTTATTTTCAGTCCATGTTACGAACATAAATTTCAGCTGAGCTGAACTTCTGCCAATTTTTTTGGTCAACCATGACTTGACTTACCTTCACCTTTGCACAGCTGGATTCAGTGCTTCTTCAAGATTACACTGCTACAGAGAAGCATTTTCTGCATGAAGTTTGATTTTACAGTCACTTAGCCCTTAATTCTGCCCAGACCTGTGGAATCGCTCAGCAATATTTGGTTTCTGCACACAACAGCCCACTGTCAATCTTACCCATCATAGAAACAGCCTTGATAATCCAGTTTCATCTTTAATTAGCAGCCATACCACTATTCAATCTGCTTCAGCCGTGTGGCTGAAGCTAAGCAGGCGTGGGCTTGGCCAGTACTCGGATGGATGGGAGACCGCTGAGGAAAACCAAGTTGCTGCTGGAAGAGGTGTTGGTGGGCCAGTAGCTTGCGATCTTCTCTCTGGTGGAATTATCCCCAATGCCACAGTGCAGTGATGGGGACACTGTACTGAAGGAGACAGTCAGGACAATCAAGGTCCTGACTCATTGTAGTCATGAAAGATCCTATGACACTCATCGATAAGAGTAGGGGTTTCCCCGGTGTCATGGCTAAAGTCCCAACCTGGCTATTTCGCCCTGGCACCTAATCATCCCCTGATGTAATTGGCTGTGCAAATTGCCCTCTCCCTCCCCACCTCAATCCCCAGGGCTCCCTTGAAATACAGATTTCAATCTCAACGGGACTTCCTTGGTTAAATAAGGGTTAAATGAAAATGAATAAAAATGATTTCCTCTGACAAACTGAGCATATTTTTTACACTTTAGGCTTTCATTTCATGTGTGCAGTTGTTGGTTGCCATCATGCAAATCAGCTGTTTTTTCCGGTCATTTTGAAGGATTGTCTGAAAGTTTGTGTCGTATCAAAAATTATTCTTGCGATTACGTTGAGATTTACAATAACTTGGACGATTTTGGTGTTTGTTTTTTTATTTTTTCAATTCGCTTTGGCTCTCCTGATGTACTTCCCTTTGATGGAATAAATGGTCAGGATTACCTGCTTCATCCAGCCGGAAACTGCCAATGCTGTGCCCTCTGATTTCTTAGATGAAGTGTTCCAAATGACATGATTCAACACATCAGCATTTTCTTAACAAAACAGGATGAATGAGTCAGGCATTTCAAAGCGTTTTTCAGAATTAAGCTCGAGTCCCTCGGGAACAAAGGAAAGATGTTTTATGGGGCTTCTATGAGAACATGTTGTCTTGTAGATATATATTTTTTTTTTTTTTAAATCCAGTGTTTGGTTATGCATGTATTTTCCCTGGTTATAGATTTGGATTGTCTGGTATCATGCTTTTCGTTGAACTCAGCTAAGTCATGTTTTAATTGAACAGAAGTGACAGGCTGAGTGATTTATTCCACTCAGAGGTGATTTACCCCGCTTGAGAGGTGAAGAGATTTTGTTTGTTTTGAACTCCTATGCTTTTTGAGACATCAATATTCTTTTGCCATTTTGCTTTGCTCTTTATATAAGATGATAAAGTTATTCCTCCAACTTTCACTCTCCTTTTAGAATCAAAGCCCCGGGAGTGAAGGTTTTACAGAGACATTAGGAAACGATAGACTCAGTTTTGCAGATGATTTTTAGAAGCCCAGAAACGCTGACGTATTTTCACATCAGTTCATTGGGGTGCAAAAATTTGGGCACCCCTGGTTTAAATGTCTGTTACAATTAATCTCCAAGTGATTGAAAGCAAACCTGAAGACTAAATGCTACGAAGTTAAACATGACATATTTCATCACATTTTAAAGCAAGAATAATTTTTATTTTTAACTTTTTACAGTTTCAAAATAATGAAACAAGGAAAAAGGCCTTGTGCAAAAGTCTGGGAACTCTATGAGCAAGTACTTTGTAACTCCTCCTCGGGCAGCAGCTTGAAAACACTTCCTGTAGCCAGCTACGAGTCTTTCAATTCTTGTCTTTGGAATTTTTCTTCCTGACAGAACACCTCTAGCTCAGAAATATTCTTCGGCCTTCTTGCATGCACGGCATTTTTGAGGTCTCTCCATTGATTTTCAATAATATTCAAGTCTGGGGACTGTGAGGCCATTCCAAAACCTTTATCCGTCTTTTCTGGAGGTGCTTCATGGTGGATTTTGAGCCATGCTTCAGGTCATTGTCTTGCTGGAATACCCAATGTCTCTTCAACTTCAATTTGTGGACTAAGCTTTGAACATTAGCCTCTAGAATGTCTTAATATTTGGTGGAATCCATTCTTCCTTCCACCCGCACAATATTGCCTGTGGCCCCCAGCTGCTACACAGCCCCAAAGCATAATGAACCCACCTCTATGCTTAACAGTTGGCAACGTGTTCTTCTCGTGTTCTTCTCTACAAATGCTTCACCCTTTTTTGTCTAAACATACCTTCTTTGGTTGTGGCCAAAAAGTTCAATTTTGTTTCCGTCAGTTCAAAGTTCATTGTTCCAATAGGCTTGAGGTTACTCAAGGTTTCTTTTGCATACTTCAGATGCTTAATTTTGTGTTGAGGTCATAGGAAATGTGATGGTGCTGCACTGCAGGCCCTTCCCCCTGCTGCATTCTTCACCTCCACCTTGACGGGCAACAGGTGTGGCTCGTTAAGGTGGAGGTGATGGTTTGCTATTTAAGAGCTGGCTTTGCCATAAACTGGCGCAGCAGCATTTTGTGTGTGGAGCCCTGCTATGTCTGTGCGTGCTGCTCCCCTCCTGGTTAATTTAAATTAAAGATTTTTTATATTTATACTCAGCGTGAGTATTTGGGTCCTCTGTCTCTTTTTGGGTACATGGTCCCAGTGCCCACCGGCTTGTCTTCAGCCGGCGGGGGCAAAACCATGACAGGAAAGGCTCCTTTCTTGCAACTCTGCCATGTAGGTCTTTGTTGTTTAAGGTACGCTGTATTGTTGTCCTGTGAACAACTAGACCTGTGTCTGCTACTCTTTTTGCTGCTTTTGTGGTGATGTGAGCATTTCTCACCAGATCTCGGGCCATTCTATCTGAAATGTTTCTTGGTCTTCCAGATCTTGCCTTGACTTCAATTGTTCCCTTAATTTTCAATTTTCTTATGATATTTCTGACAGTAGAAATGGGTAGTTTGAAACGTTGCACGTTTTTGTAGCCCTCTCCTTGTTGATCTTGACATCCTTGGGAAACTGACAACCAGAGGAGCACATGGTTTTTAACACCAAACACAACAGCCCCCATAGTCGGATACTTTAGAAGGCAGGGAGTTACTTCAGAATATATCGTTCAACCCTGGAATTATATTCACCTGAGTCATTGAAGCCCTAATGAGTAAATCACCTGGGTCTGGGCATTGGTAATCATTTTCTTAAAAGGTAACAAAGAATAATCCATAAGGGTCCCAAACTTTTGCACAAAAGAAACCTTACTTTTAAATTTGCAGAAAGGTGGCATGTTTAACTTTTAGCATTTAATGTTCAGGTTTGGTTTCAATCGCTCAATTTTAACAGTATTTAAACTAGGGGTGCCCAAATTTTTGCACCCCTCTGTATAATGAAGCTAAATAACTACTCTTGCACTGTAGCATTGTTCAGTACTGTAGTATCAATGGCAAGTATTGCTGCGAAACAAAAACTCGTGATGACACTGAAGTGCGATGAGAATCATTGGTGTGTTTGAATATGCATAAGGACTGCTGCTTTTGTTGTCCAGGTGAGAATGAAATTCTCCAATCACTGCACAGCATTGCAAGCCAGAACGAGATCTGGAGGAGCTACATTGGGATGGGCTATTACAACTGTTCTGTGCCACCAGCTATTCAGAGGAACCTACTGGAAAACTCAGGATGGTTTGTATATCTTCAGTTATCAAATAACTGTAGTACTTTCCCCATAGCCCAACTCGTGACATATTTTTGATGTATGTACATACCACTTTTGCGAAAATTTCATTGGCTGGGAGCATTGAGGAAAAAAATCGCTGTGCGTCACGTCACGCTGTTAATATGTAGCCGAACTGAATACAAAGTGTAATGTTGGTTATATCGGTATGGCTCAGCGCCGGAGCAAGCTAGCTAAGTCCCACTCGCATAACTAAGTTCGTGTTACTTAGCTAGCTCACTTGTGTGTACGCCTTACTGTTTGGTAACCAATGTGTAACATTAGTTTTTTAACTAGAGAGCTAACAAAGGTCAGTTACTCAGTGAACTCAATTTACAAGCCGTTGCTAGTTCAGCCGCAAATCTCTGTGACTCAGTGACTGGCTATATTAGCAAACCAATGGAGTTGGCTCAATGCTGGCATATAATGGGTGCAAACGGAAATGACATTTGCTTTCTATTAAATTACGAATGCAGTCATGTGATGAACAGAATCTTATACTCCTGGTCCTGTCATGAGAAATTAACATTGATTATCATGCTACAATGGCACCTGTCAGTGGGGGGGATATTTTAGGCTGCAAGTGAATATTTGATGAGTTGGAAGCTGGGAAACTGGACAGGCGTAAGGATATGAGCGACTCTCATGGCTGCCAAATTGTGATGGCTTGTCAACTGGATCAAAGCATCTTCCAAACTGCAGCCCAAAACTTTTGGCGGCAAAGGCTCACTGTTTAGCATGGGTAGTGAAGGCTGGCCTGTGTAGTCTGATCCATTAG
Organism: Gymnothorax reevesii; assembly: GCA_029721435.1. NCBI lineage: Eukaryota > Metazoa > Chordata > Actinopteri > Anguilliformes > Muraenidae > Gymnothorax > Gymnothorax reevesii. The sequence continues at coordinate 44,037,779 of CM056583.1, read as the reverse complement.
GTGAGCGACTGCAGCTCAAATTGCAGAAAAAGGCCATATTGGTTCTGATAGCTAGGTGTCAGAACATGCAGTGTATCACAGTTTGTTGTGTGTCGGGCTGCACTGCAACAGACCATTCGAGGTGCTCATATTGACCCCATCCATCACCGAAATCGCATACAATGGGCATCTGAGCATCAGAACTGGACCCGGGGGGCAATGGAAGATGATGGCGGGGTCTGACGAATCACATTTTCTTGTAAATCATGTGGATGGCTGGGTGCGTGTGCATCACTTACCTTGGGAAGACGTGGCACCAAGGTGCACTACGGGAGGAAGGGAAGCAGTGGAGGCAGTGTTATGCTTTGGACAATATTCTTGGGTCCTTCCATTCTTGTGGATGTTACTTTATCACGTGCCACCTACTTAAACATTGTTGCAGACCAAGTATACCTCTTCAGAGGTCTAGTGGAGTCCATGCTTCAGTGGGTCAGCGCTTTTTTGGTATCAAAAGGGGGACCTACACAATATATCAGTGAACTCCAAAATTACTTGTACCTTTTACTGATAATGCACAAACAATATTTTAAAAATTCAAAACAACATATTTAAAGAGACACTGTAAACAACAGCATGTGAGAAATACTGTACAATATTAATGTTCCAATGGAACTGAACAAAATCATTTACTGATTTTAGTAAAACTCAGTTTCCTCCAAATCAAGGTTTCACAATTAACAGCACGCTTAAAGATTATTGTAAATAACATCTACCAAAATTAAACCAGGTATTAAATTCCACTTTTAAATTTTATCTAAGGGTTAAGGAATTATATTGATCCATTACATTATTTCCTGTTTCTCCAGGGTATAAAAATGCAGTAGCACACGCGCAATATCACTTATCACATGGTGCCATCCAACACCGTGAAGAAAACAAAACTACCCTAAGTTCAAAAGTGGCAGATGGTCATGGACCTTCATAAATCTGGTAATGACTATAAGAAGATTCACAAACAATTCAATATGCCTCTTAGCACTGTTGGGGCAATTATTAAAAAACTCCAAAGATTCGGAACTGTTGAAAACCTCAAGGGTAGAGGACGCAACTGCATTTTGCTCCCCAGGATACTGAGGAGGGTGGTGAGTGAAGCAACAAAATCCCCAAGAAAATCCCCAAGAAGGACAGAATTCCAGATCTTGGTGGCATCTTGGGGTCACCAGGTTTCATAAAGCACCATTAGCTACCTCCTCCACAACCACAGGCTCCTAGGATAGGTTGCAGAAGAAAGCCTTATCTGACCCGAAGACAGAAGGAACCACTTGGGAGTTTGCCAAATGTCATTTGAATTATGATTGGAACAAGGTGGTGTAGTCAGATGAGACCAAAATTGCACATTTCGGTCAGATACAGCATTGGCATATTTGGCGTTGAAGCAGAGATGCATACCTGGAGAAGAACCTCATATCCACAGTGAAATATGGTGGATCAGTCGTGTATCGGGGCTGTGTTATTTCAAGCGCTCCAAGGGCACTGTTTAAAGATTAATTGAATAATGAATTCCACCAAGTATCAGGATACTTTGGCTGACAATCCGGATGCCTCCGCAAGAAGGTTGGGACTTGGCCGCGGGCGGACTTTCCATCAAGACAATGACCCAAAGCGTACATACCTCAAGATCGACATGAAAATGGTTCTGTGACAACAAAATCAACATTCTGCAATGGGCATCGCCAGACCTCAATCCAGTTGAAAACCTGTGGGCTGATTTGAAGCAAAAAAGCAAACCCAAGAATGTGAAGGATCTTGATAGGATCTGCTTAGAGGAATGGTCCAAAATCAACCCAGATATGTGCCTTAATTTTGTTAAAAATTACAGTAAAAGACTCCATAATGTTATCCTTGTCAGAGGTGGTTGCACTAAGTACTAAATGAAGGATTATTATTAAACCGTGATTATGTTGAAATGTATTTTGTATTAAATTATTGTTATGATTTTGGTATTTGCATTGAAACAATAAATTATTTCACACATGAGAATATATTCTGTTTCTCTATGATTATACTGTTTTTTGTTTTGTATTGTACATATATGAGTACACATATGTACTCTGTACATATAGTAATATCACAGTTGCTTGAAGTTCATGCAACAAATTCTTTCGATGAACAACCTTCTTTAGGTTTAGATGCTCTGGATGTAAAATAAAATTTGGACTGTTTACACCAAGCATGGACTGGAATGCTGAGTTATCCCAGTGTAATGCAAATTCATAAATGAGAAAAAAAAAAAAACAACAGGTAGTCTTCTGAAAAAAAAAAACTGGCAACTGGCTAATAACACAAACTATGGTTGTCATTGGAAATTTTGCAATTTTTATGTGCCAAGTCATCAACTGTCAAACCCCTGAAATACAACTCATTAGCACAAGTTCATGGATGTCGCCATTCTGTATATTTTATCAAAAAATACTTTGTGTGGCAATATCTGGATGTTATTATGCGCTTGGACATCAGTATATAAGGAGTATGCAAATAAGTCTTGATTATCACGCTTGGTGCAGCTTAATTTTACGCTGATGAAGGTTTGATATTACCAATAGCTTTTAGAACCTGAGCGTCAAAATCAGTCATCATAATGCCACTGTGTGCGGATGTTGATTGCTCCAACAAAACAGGAAACTCAGACCTACCTGTGGGCATAAGCTTTAACAGATTTCCATTGGTGAAGCTTGACTTGTTAAGACAATGGTTGCACAACATCGGACAACGGGACTTCATCCCAATTATGAGTCACCAGTTGTGTTCTGCACACTTTATACTCAGTTGTTTCAAGGAGCATGTTTACGCAAAATATGGAATTGAATCACCCTGTAAATATCGGAAGATTTTGAAAGAAGATGCTGTGCCAATGGAATTTAGTCCCCAGCAGGCCCCAAAACCCAACTTCCTGTCAACTTAAGCTCGGCTGGAGAAACAGCAGCATCAGTTACAGATAGAACAGGTAGGCTTTCTAAATCTTATGTCAGCGTATAATTTGCCCTTGTAGTTATACTGATTCACAAACGCTTCATCAGACAGTTTAGTATGAATTGTACAGTTGTACAGTTTAGTATGGAGTGACCCATGTCCCTAATTATTGCTTCAAAATGGCTCATATCTCAATTATTGACACATTTAGGGCTTAGGTTTGTACTAAGGACTGAAAAGAAGTCATGCTGAATATTAACCTCAGCTCATGATCTTGGATTTGATTTTTGATCTTGGATTCAAAGTCAAACAGGAAATTTTATATTTTACTTATTATTACATTTAGAGCTTGGGTTTGTAAGGGAGGCTGATAGGAAGTCATATATTGCACATCAGTTTGTGACCATAGATTTCACCTTTGACCTTGGCTTGAAGATCAATCAGAAAACACCCTTTATCTTGCGTATTATTGCATATAGAGCTTAAGTCTGTATTACGGACTGATAGGACATCATGTACTGAGCAACAAAAGAAACACAAGTTATTACAGGAAAAACCAATTGTTAAGTATTAGTGTAACTATTTAAATTTGAAGCGTTTCATCGCAAAATGCAATATGTCCTTTTGAAGCATTTTTAGAAAAATGCAAATTTTTGTCATGGGAAAAGTAAACATTGAAGTGTTTTCTTGCGTGTTAAAATGTCTTAATAAAAAAGTTGAAAACACCATACCATGATATAATGAAATTTAAGAAACTTTTTGGTAATTATTCAGCAAATTGCAATATATCCCCAGAAGTTCAATGTGAAGTCAGATGCCTGCCAGTCAATATCACAGATGTAAATATTTCCATGTTTCCATGATAATTTGTAATCCTGTCCTTTCTGCAAATCTGCTGCTTAATGTGCTCAAGAACTCAGTCAGCGGGGAGAAAACTATGTCCACTGATGGGAAACATGTTCTCGGGGGAAAAACTCAGGAAACTTTTTTTCCATTGGGTTTGCAGCATACACAGATATTTTTGTTTTGCCCAGAACAAGTGTCACTACACAATCCGAGCCTGTTGGCAGTGCGGGATTCTCCATCTCTGATAGGCTGCGGGATATATACAGTTAGCAGAAAAACTGGCTTGGAATTCATTATGCTTTGGAGTGAAAGCTGATGTTCAACCATGCTAAACACTGGGATATATAGCTTGCTGCTAAGGGCTGAACTTGGCATGAGTGCCGGCTCCCCAGTTATAATCTTCTAGCAGCGGTAGTTCCAAAGTAGCGTTTGTTGCGTTTTTACGATTGAGCGCTTCATTCTTCAATCATTTATTTGTTTCTGTGGTTGCAACGACTATGTGACCTTGCAAATGCAACAATTGCAACAGCAACAGGCTATTTGTGTTCTAAGGATAAATGGGAAGTGTTAAAATAGGAGTGCTGCCACTGCTTACTCACCAGCCCACAATAAAAGCAAATTGTGAAATGTGACATTTTTTGCTTCCGTAACATGCCGTGGCTAATGCAAGAACACATTGAATGGTCCATTGGGGTAATCACTGCCGGAAAGACAAGCTGTGACACATTTAACATTTTGCTTTAATAGAGGGTTGGTGAATTAACAATATTAGCAATCCCATTTTCTTTCAACTCTCATTGTTTACCCTGTGAACACTAATCCTCTGTTACTGTATTCGCTTGGTCTCCTGTTATGATTCGGTCATAGTAGAACTGAAGGGTTTCTCAGGAATGCAGTCTTAAGTTGGTTGCACCAACAGGTTCGCTAAGGAATCAAGTTATTGAGGATTTTAAGTGATGAACCAAAGAGAATACTTGTTATTTGGCTACTTGAAGAGGCCATGCTATTTCTGTCCTGATCACGCTTTCTGTCAGCGGCCAAACTGAGCATTTACAACTTTGATGTCATTGTTTTTAAACAGTGAAGATCGCTATAGGCTACAGTCTAAATGCCCTTGTTTAAATATGAATTTATCTTGACCATATTTAATAATAGGGAGTGCAATGCAACACAGTTTTAGGAGGAGTCAAAGACTGGAGGACTTCAATACTTCATCATAGATATTAATCTTCTATTTAAAAACTGGCACGCACAAGATTTACCCCATAGGGTTTCTGATGTTAAAAAGCAACTGCGGCAGTTAAACTGGATTTCACAGTATGATGATGAAATTTTGCTATTAATCTACAGTTTACATGCGTCCCTTACGAAAAAGAAGGTTATTCAAATGTGCCATTAGTATACTTCTTCTAACCTAAAAATAAGAGAGTATACTTTCAGTTTACTTTTGATGTACTTATCAGAGATACACTTAGCAAAGTAATTCTTAAGTATACTTAGCTTATACTGAAAAGTACACAGAAAAGTCTAAGTATATTTGGCTAATAATTGTACCTAAACTTTTGATTATCATACTTTTCTTGAGTATATCTCAAAGTCTTAAAATATTCATGCCTAATGTTCAAGTATACTGGCTTGCAGTTAGGCTACTATCAAAAGAATAAGCGCATTAAAATATTTTTACCATACATATTGGCTTCTTTGAAGAATACTGCACTATATTTATTAGGGGTGTCAACGTTTACAATTTTTTGTACACGTGTACACGGGACTACTAACCAACGTGTACCCGGTTACACGTTCGGAGATTTATGAACTTTTTCTATCACAGTTGCGCTGTATAACCACAGAAAGTAAAATGAGTTGAAAATAAAATCCTCTATCATTTTGACAGATAAGAAAACGTACAAGTGAAAGCTGAAAAAGGTTTAAAAAGGCTTCTTTTATAATCACTGTTTTAACTATTGCTCACTTTTGTACTTTTTTTTTTTTAAACTTGTGCAAACTGTATCCCTCTCTCGCAACGGGAGCTGCGTTTGAATTTTAATATGCGTCTCATAGTAAAAGTAATCTGGAATTGGCGAGAGAAGGCAACTCAAAAAGAAGCCAAAGTGAGAGGAAAAAACCTCACCTTTATATCCACAAAGTTAAAAAGGTAGAGGGGGACTCACAATTATTCACTAAAATTGGCGAAAAAAATGTGTTTTCTTCCTCCTCTTTAGACGCAAGTATGCGTGATCTGGTCGTGAAAAGCCGACAGAACCCTAACCAACAATATAATGTACAACAACACGCAACAACATAGGCTAAAATAACAAGCCATTAACAGTTTTTGTTTTCAGCTGCACGACATTTGCACTTGGAGAAGATGGTGAGCGCAGCGCTCTTCTCAAGTCCTCCGCAGCCTATTCTTGATGTGGCGCAATACTGGCTATGGCTGCGGGGTTTTTTATATCAAGGTAACATTGCGCCCCATGCATCTGTATGCGGATAACTGCACTAGTGGGAACATTTAAGTGTATATTAAGTGTGTATTTAAGTGTACTGAAGCTTTCGGGCAACATTATCACCCCTAAAAATAGGCGACTATATGTATTGGTGAGAAATGAACGAGGAGGAAAAAAATGACGTGTACACGGTTATTGATTTTTCTAAACGGTTATGATTTGTTATCCGTGTAACCGTTTACACGTGTAGATGTTGACACCCCTAATATTTATATCCCCGAACGGCATTCCGGGGATATTATGTTTTTGGTCCGACCACCGCCGCGCTGCCCTCAGTGTTAACGCGATAACTGCAGTAATATTGCAAATAGAAATTCCAAGTTTTGCATGTAAGTAAGTATCATAAAGAGGAAGAACTGATTCGATTTTGGACAATTTACAATTTCCAGATTGGCCACCCACCAGGGGCCAAAAACTGAAAAATCACTGTTTTTATCATATCTCTGGAAATATTTGTTTCCGATTGACCTCAAATCAAGTGCAAATGAAAGGTCATGACCTGAAGATGTGTTCCATGATGACATTATACCTGTTTGGTTCAAAATTTTGACACAAGGTGGAGCTTTGTCACATAAAATTCACCATTTTGCCATATCTTTGGAACCATTTGTCCAATTGACTTGAAACAATGTGCACCTGCAAGGTCATGACCTCACAACATGTCACATGATGACAGTATACCTGTATGGTTCAATATTTTGCCACCAGGTGGCACTTTGTGATGGAAAATTTCCATTTTGGCCAAATGTTCAGAACCAATTTGCCCGATTGACCTGAAATTAAGTTCAAATGAAAGTCTATTCATGGTCTATTCAAGGATTGGGGAATTGGATGATTGGGGGCGTTCGGCGAAATACCCCAAGCCGTCGCCTCCAACGGCATAAGCCTAGTTTTACTCAGTTTTTACTTTCTCATTAACTTATATATTCCACATGTACGTTTGCAGAAACAAAGTAGGGATGCACGATATATCGGCATTCATATCGGTATCGGCCGATGTTCGTCATTTTTTAAAATATCGGCATCGGTCCGATAAGTAAAACTGGGCTCTCTGGGCATAACTTTGTATTCAAAACTTTTAGGAACCCATTTGTGGTGTATCAGTTTCTGACCTTGGGCTTGAGCTTTGACCTTAGGATCAAGGCCTAATGATGATCATTTAGCATTGCTTGGGTGACCAAGTAATACAAGTATCCAGAGACATACGTATTGCTTGCAGTTAACTGTTCTGTGAAGTGTCTTAGAATCCATAAGTGCCATTTATTTATGAACAAATGGTGAATTGTATTCAATAATTCTTTTGTGTAATTATTATTAATTATAATTATTTAATTATCCATCATAAATTCCAGTGTCTGCTTACAATGGTATGCAAGTAAAAATATACCTTTTCGAGTGGTATTTGATTAATCAAATTCATGTCGACCATCTGTTTTCCCCAGGGTAACCCAATACACGCCATACCAGCCAGAAGTGGCTCAGGGACGTCTGGAGAGTTTGCTGAACTATCAGACTATGGTGTGTGATCTGACAGGTTTGCCAATGGCCAATGCCTCACTTCTGGATGAAGGCACAGCTGCTGCTGAGGCCATGCAGCTCTGCCACAGGTGAACCCCTATAGAGCCAGATGCAGTCTCATTTTACACTGCGAGTGGTGAATGACTTAGTCAGTGTACGGATAACTGCACTATGGGTCAGCTTTAGATGTTTTAAAAAGTGCTGTAGAAATTAAATGACTAACTTTTTCATTTTCTTTGATTCTACCTAGAAAGAATAAGAGAAAGACCTTTTATATAGACCCTCGCTGCCACCCCCAGACGATTGCTGTTGTGGAGACAAGAGCCAGGTTAGTTCATGGCACCATGACCACTTGATTTGATAAAACATTCATGTTTATCAGCTAACTTTAACATCTCTGCAAATCCTCAAACTCAATCCTCTCCCCATACATCCACGCTGAAACCAAAGTGGAAAAACTGGGTCGTCCTGAGGTCTGACAAATTTTTTATATTGCACAGCTGGAATGTATTTCATGTCAATTCTATCTCTCACCAACAAGTCGTAACTTGCTGGTGCCTGGCTAGCACATATGTATATTCTCCCAGGATACGGCAATGTCATTCATCCTTTTTAGCTCGCCGGGACGAATAACGTCCGGAGAGATATTGTCGTACCCCCGGCGTCCGCGTCCGTCCGCGTGCAGAAAAACTTTAACCTTGCCCCCGGCGAGCTTTGTTGTCTTTCTGACCACCCTCGTTGGGTCTCTTGTCTTAAACTCAATAAACATCTATTCTACAGCATGTGCAAGTGAAAATACTATGTACTCTTAAAGCAAAATTCAACAAAAATAAAATCTAGTGCATTTTGTGAACATTTTTACTCTGCAAAATTGCGTCTTCAAAGTTATTTCTTTTTTTGCAAAGTCTAGAGACATGGCAGTTTTTATTGGCACAGCAGTCAATTTCAAGGTATTAGGATAAGGATTTGGGATCAGGGTTAGGGGTTGGGGTCAGGGTTAAGGTCAGGGTTAAGGTTAGGTTAGGACAGGGCTTGAAATGGGGACTGCCGTACCTCCCTAAATTGTTATGCATTGAAAAACTGCCATACCCGTAGCAACTGCCTTATTTTTTTCAAATAACATTGGATTTTTTTTCAGCTGAAACTCGTTGCCATGGCATTGAAAAATACTAGAATGCTGCTGTGCAGACAATTGGCACTGGCACAATATAAAAATGTAGATAATTTTCTGAATGTTTACAATAGTGAATAAATGCTGTGAAAATGGCATGGAAGTTCATTCAAAGTTACTTCAAGTATATAAACATTTTTCTGACTTTGAATGACACATTTTTGAGTGGCTCTATATCAGATATATATATATATATATCTATATCATAAAGGTGGCTGATCATCTGGATGTTTATTGAAATAAAGTTCAAATAAAAAAATTTAAATAAAAACCAATCCCTCAACCGCTTTGAATTTGAATCAGGAAATAGGCAGCCACCTCAAATACCTAAAAAATCTAACATTGAACCGCTGAATCATTCAGGCGCTGTAATTATCAAATGGCATGGGAGATGGGACTCTCCACCCATGTAACTCCTCTGTATCAGCATTCTTGTTTGAGTCATCCTGTTTTGTTCACACAGTGGCTCACCAAGTTTCATCATTCCCTCATTCGACCTTCACTGAAATTATTTCCCTTGAAGAGCTTTGGGGTTTTGTCTATTTGGACTTATTTCTCATAATTCTGCATTTAATGCAATGATATCCCTTAAATATGATAAATCTGCAACCAATTACTGTCTACAGTGAGTATAAACATTCACTGGGCAGTGACGTGTTTTTCATAGTTATGTTGCCCGAGTCAAGCGACAGATCTGAGTTCGACTGAACATGCATTTTGCATGCCGAAGAGACTGAAGGCAAAGCATTTCTGAAATAAGCAAGAACTGAAGCTGGCTGCATTACAGGCCTGGCGAAACATCACCAGGGTTAGTGTCTGGTGATGGCTATGGGTCACAGACTTCAAGCTGTCAGTAAATGCTGAGTATATGCAGCCAAATGTTAATATACAAAAGGCTGTAGCACATCAGAAATTGATGAAAACATCCTCAAAATAAGCTGACAGTCTGCATGTATACATCGTTGTCATTGTATGCTTTCAAAGTCAAAGTGCTTGAGTACAAAACCAAAATAAAAAAAGAAGTGTCTCTGTCCAATGAATTATTATGCTCACTGTCCCCTTTATTGCAGCTTAAAGTGGCGCAGAAATGCCTCTCATTAATTTAAAACGTGACCATGTTTAATGAATTCAGATTTTTTTCTCTTCTGGAGCAGGGAGGCGTTGAGTATAATGTATGCACAGAATTAGAATTGTAATATACCTTATGATTATGCATTATTGTTTGCTGTCATTGTTCACAATAAGGACATTGTGAAACTCACAATGGCATAGCTCAGTTAAAGCATTGCTGGGCTTTATTTCTGCAGGTTAATTGGGGTGAAGATAGAAGTGAAGTTGCCTGATGAGATGGATTTTAGCAAGAAAGATGTGTGTGGCGTACTCTTCCAGTACCCAGACACAGAAGGCGGAGTGCATGACTTCACTGGGCTGGTGGAGCGTGCCCACAAAGCTGGGGTGAGTTTAGACCGCAAATTTCTCTATTTCTACTAAATACTTGCATCTTTAGTCGTCATCTCATGAGAGTAGGGGACGCGGTTGTGCAGTTGAGCGTGCTCGACTTGGGACCAGAAGTGTGCTCTTGCAGTGTGTTCTAGGGCAAAACACTTCACCCCCACACAGTGGCGTCTCTAGAACTGATAATTCATGGGCACCGGACCATACCTTCACCTCAATGACTATCCCTGGCTTGAACTCACTTATTTTCCATTATTAAGACGTTTTCCAATTATGACAATAATGCTCTGGAAATCAAAGTTACGGTTTCTCTCGCCATGCGATCTATTGACGACTAAATGGGCTAAATTCAGATCAGAAAAATTTAGGCTACTCAAAAATAGGCCAACGCTTTATGAAAGACAAACTGCTCTGAAACGTCTGCGCTACCTTTTCCACACATCAAGTGATTTAACTTGCACTTTATGATCGTTTTGTTTAAATAAAATAAAAGACCATTTGAAATGTGTGCAGTTTTGAATAACGCTGATTTAAATGTACAGAATTACGTGTCCAGAGTAATGATTGTCGACGTACCGAAATGTACCGTACCGTTTCGCCGTGTTCTTGGAGTTAATCTATTGCTCAGTCCCTCAAGGAAGTTGCTTGTCGCGATTGCAACTATGAATGCAAATTCAACCAATCCACACAAATTTTTCGCTGACAAAAAAATAAATTGCCAAGACATTGCAACTTTCATTGCCACTTTTTGATAAAGCTACCACAAAATCAGGGAAAAAAATCAATAAAACAATAAAAAAGCCGGGAAAATCCTCGAAGGATTGTTTGTCAATTATGAGAATGATTGAGTGCAAGTCAGGGTCAGTAATTGTTTTAAAGGGAAGCTCTGGGCCCCACCAATCTTCAGTCCTAGAAACGCCCTGCTCCCACAGTGCCTCACTCCACCCAGGTGTATAATTTGGTACTAGCAAATTTTCAGGGAAACCTGACGAAGCGTTTGAGGGGGGGTTAACCTGCAATGGATTAGCATCCCATCCATGGGGAGTAGCAATACTGCTAGTGGTTTCATGCTACTGAAGTCTGGGATAAGCACCAGCCTGATGAACCACTGGGCTCACTACAGACTTACACTCTCAGGAATGACATCTTTTGAAAAAGAAGAGTGGCAAGCAGGGCTGATTTTGTGCCCCGGACCATATCAGGAGATCATATACCCCTCACTGTTACTCCTCAGTTAAGGGGTCTTTTGGGTAAAGGGTATAAATAACCATAATAATATAAAAACTACAAAATAAAATAATAAGTATAAGAAGTAAACATATTCAAAATGATTTTAACCTCATAAAATTTTGTATTTTGATTGAAATTTACACTACCGGTCAGAAGTTTAAGGACACCCCAATTTTTCCAGTTTTTTTTTTTAGAGAAAATTATGCAGTTTATCATGGAATGCATTTCTAAAACAAAATGTATTTTAAACTTTTGACTCAAAGAAGGCACCTATGGCAGATATAATGGCTGAACACACTCATGGCATTTTTTCTACAATGGAAATCAAATATTCTCCAGAAAGTTCTTCCCAACTCCATTGCAGAAGTTCCCATAAATGTGTGGCGCTTGCTTTCACTCCTCTGTCCAGTTCATCCCAGACCATCTTGATGGGGTTTAAGTCTGGAGACTGTGCTGCTACTCCATGTTCTCAAGCTTACCATCTTGTTCTTTTTTCCTAAGGTAGTTCTGGCAGAGCTTGGACTTATGTTTTGGGTCATTATCTTGCTGTAGGATGAGCCCCTGACCAACTAGGCGCATAGCAGAGAAAACTGCATGGCGCTGCAGAATGCTGTGGTAGCCGTTTTGGTTCAGGGTGCCTTTCACTCTGTAAGTCACTGACCCTAGATCCACAAAACAGCTCCAGACCATCACGCTTCCTCCTCCATGTTTAACAGTTGATGTCACACACTGAGGAATCATCCTTTCACCTACTTGACGGCGTACAAAAATCCTGGATAACCTTACTCTTTGTTTAAAACCTCTGACAGTTCACAGCTTATCTTTGTTCCATTTCAAGCTATTCATTGGACTGGAACTGCATAAATTTTAAAATTAAGCAAGTAGATCAGAGGGATCTAATAGCTGCAACCTGGCCTAGCATCCGTCACGTGGCCTAGTGTCCATGACTGGTGATTTCTTGTACAAGTGTGACCTCGAAATTAGCAAATGACCTTGAAAATCAATAGGGAACCCTCCCTCTGTACCAAGAGGCTTGTTGTAAGATTTAATAGCCATCCATCAAGTTAAACTGGAGTTACGGTGCGAAAACTGTGAAATCCGGGCATAATCTACACTTTTTTGACCGGAGTGACCTTGGGATTCGACAGATGACCTTGAAAATCAATAGGGAACCCCTCCTCTATACCAAGAAGCTTGTTCTAAGATTTCATAGCCATTAATTGAATTAAACTTGAGTTACGGTGCAAAAACCGTCAAATCGGGCAAAATTGACACTTTTTTTTACCTGTGTGACCTTGGTATTTGACGGATGACCTTGGAAAAGAATAGGGAACACCTCCTCTATGCCTAGAAGCTATTTCCAAAATTTCATAGCGATCCATGAATTCTAACTGGAGTTACAGCGCGAAAACCCGCAAACAATGTCGTGACCTCTGTGAACTTGACCTTTGACCTCGACCTTGTGCATGGACATCACTTTGGTGAAGGTCAATAACTCCTGAAAATTTCATGATGATACGACGACAGGAACATGGTGAAAAAGGTGTCACAGACGGACGGACAGACAGAAGCGTTCATAGAGCTGCTTAGTCGCAGCTAAAAATGGGGAAAATTCTCAAAACTTTTGACCAGTAGTGCCCATGGTTGCCATAGAAAAGGCACTTTAATGACAAAATCTGAAAATATTTTGTGGCACTGATATCTAACCCATGGTCAGATTTTACTCAAATTAGTCTCATATGAAACGTTTAAGATATGTAGTTCTATGAAATGACACAGGATTTTTTTTTGTTTGAAGCATTTATGAACATTTAATGAGCTCTGTTATGTAACCATAATGAAAATTGCTATCATCAACATTTTCAAAATGAACCCACTAGGGATGCACCTATCTAGAAAATCCTATGTCATTTCATAGATCTCCAACATATACACCTTCAGTCCAAATTTCAAGTCAAACAGATGAACATCAATGATTTTATGAATGCCACAAGGTTGAAAATCAGTCATAATTACGATTTTCTGTAATTTGCATTAAAAGTCACAAGCAACAATTGAGGTAGAGGAAAAACGTAGATTCTTGGGGTTTACTGGCCTCTCATTGCATTCCTTTTATTACCTCCGCCAAGGAGGTTATGTAATCATTGGAATCTGTTTTAGTTAGTTAGTTAGCAACATTACGGAAAAACAAATGGATGGATTTACATGAAATTTTCACAGTAGGTGGGAATTGGTCTAACTTACATCCCATTAGATTTTGGGCTAGATCCGGAAGGGATTCTGGATCCAGGAATTTATTGAAGGATTGTTTAACATTGCGAGATAGGGTACTTTTTAAAATTTTGGTAAATAACTTGAAAAATACAGGGAATTATTTGTTAATAAAATTCAGGGGAATACGTCTACATGAGGGCTGCCACATACAAGTATCTGATGATTCTCCTGGATCTGACAGGTGAAAATCAGGATTTTCATCGGGGTCATAATAAAGGAGTGATCATATCATTACAAATGGGGATAGAAACATGCAACTAGTTTTTATAAAAGCAGTAGCAACTAAGTCCTTCCTCACTTCCAGCTGAACATACCGGACACTCACTGTATGTGAGACTACTGAAACTACAGAGACTGCGGAAATTACTGTTGCTTCTATTTACAACCGTGCCACATTCAAAGTCGAGGAGTGCTGCGCAACGAGGAAAGCAGAGTGCCGAGTGTAAGAGATGAGTGTAGCGTGAAGGCAAGAATCTGAGCATGCATGCATGCCCACATCCACACACACAGTCACACAAATTCATGCTCAGATTCTTGCCTTCACGCTTGCTCACATCTCTTACACACGGCACCAGCAAATGTCTATATGACCAGTAACTGTTTTGTAAATGACTGAAGCAGCTGGGGGGACTGCTGGGCCTTGGCGGAGGTATGCGCTCTCGGAGTGCTCGTTTATTTCATGTGAAAATCAAAAATATTAAAATTTTCAAAACAAATTTGAAATTTTTACCCTGAAGACCCCTTAAGGTGGTTAAATCCTTTGTCTGTCCTTCAGGTCTGAACAGGATTTCCTGTAACTCCCCAAAAGGCTGCCTCTTACAGCCCTTCTCCTTTCAGTGATATGGCACTGAGTTAATTGATGGTGCGGGGGTTTTGAGCTAACCACTGTGACCTCGTTTTGGTGGCACCTAATTATGGTGTCATTGTCAGAGTGCCTAGCTCTTTCCACTGGATCCTGTGGGCTATATGATATGTCGAAGGACATTAGCCAGGAGGAGGGGCAGTTAGTCTTGCTTAGACTGGCTGTTTGCTGGAGGGTGTGTTCAAAGGGTGTGATTTTAGCTGCCATTAGTCAAGCCTTACCTCTTGCATCACTGTACTCCCTAAATTTATTGCCACAGCCTCTCACTCATTCCCATGGGAAAAAAAATCAAATGTTGGGCTTTCTCAACCCAGCTCAGTTAAGCCAAACTGTTGGAACCCAAATAATACAACTTTAATCCTCCTCAACTGGGTGACAGGGGACCTGTTGATATAGCTGGATATGCTAGTCCAGAATTAAATTATTATTATTTTTTTTTTTTTCACTTTCGGGAAGTTTCAGGCATACTAATTTTGAGAATAATATGTACTATTGCTCTGTCAGTGCTTGTAGGAGTTGCTGTTCAAATTTTTGCCCTCAGGGTTTGACATGTGATTTTCTGGCTCTACACCTGTATATCTTTTTTTTGCTGTGCACATTTTTGCTCGTTAATTTTATCATCTGCTCCACAACGTTTGTGACAAAGCATATTTTTCATGATTTGTCTCTGTAATGAACTATTCTTGGGTTGTAATCTAACAATTGGCTCATATGCCGATTCTGGCAGAATTGAAATATTTAAATAGGCTGATTCTCAGCTTTTATTGAAGGGTATTTAACTCTCTGGAGTCACCTGATGTGGCAGAATTTCTTTGTTTTTTTTTTTGTTTTTTTTTAACTGATTTTACTCTTTGCAACAGTACATCCAATAGCTGTGGTTTAAATGCTCCCAGCATCA
Organism: Gymnothorax reevesii; assembly: GCA_029721435.1. Lineage (NCBI taxonomy): Eukaryota > Metazoa > Chordata > Actinopteri > Anguilliformes > Muraenidae > Gymnothorax > Gymnothorax reevesii. Next base: position 44,022,069 of record CM056583.1, on the reverse strand, counting down.
GTTGTCTCCTCTGTCACTTCCTTCATCGTCTGTGACTCACCAGTGGAGCCGGAGTTTGAGTCCAGACCTTGATACACTCTCACCGTGGGTAATTGGCGGATCCACATATCCATCTATTGAAACTAAAATAAACTGAAAACTATGATCACTATAGATAGCCATCACCATAGAACAGTGATTCTCAAACTCAGTCCTGGTGCCCCCCTGTGTATGCTGGTTTTTGTTCCAACCACAATTGCAATGGTAGGATTTTAATTAGCTGATAATTTGTCCTTATTATGTGCATTTCATGTTGAAAGTATATTTAGTGCCTTAAGCCACATTTTAACTGAAATATCCATGTGTGCCACCAGAATAAAAGACCCTTTAACATATCATGTCAATTTTTTATACTGCAAGCTATTTCAGGTCACAACATTTTTAAACAAATCTAAACAGACTGAGAAAATTGGTAAGCTCCAAATTAGGTTGCTTAACAGAGGTGTTTAGGGTTCTTTCAACATAATTTTGCTTGACCCAGAACAGGTTTGACTATCATTTACTTGCCTCATAAATTGATAGTCTTAACCACACTTAAGCATTTAGGAACCTTTTGATTGTTTACTTAGATTGGTTTATTTGCCTTATGCTAATGACACACAGTCACTACACTAACCATCTATTTGTCAAGCAAATTATTGAGTCAAACCCATTCTGGGTCATATTTGTTATTAAGTTCAAGAAAAAATTATTTTGAAATTACGCTAAACACCTGTTTTCAGCAGCTGAATTTATGGCGTACTTATTTTCTCTGTGTCTAATTTGATTTATTTAAATGTGTTTATGCCTGAATTTGCTTGCAATATAGAAATATAAACTCAATAAGTCAAAGGGCCTTTTATTCTTCATAGCATACATTGATATTATTGCTTAAATGTGGCTTAAGACCGTAAATACTGACTATAAACATGTAATGCCCCTAATCAGGACAAACTAACAGCTTATTAAAATCTTACAATTGCAAAGGGGACTGGATGGCATCACAAAAAAACGTGAATAATCGTCACGTGATGCGGATGTCGGGCAAGCATCTGGCAAATGCCGTAGAGAACCATTGAAAACAAGACGCACTAAACTGCCGGTTATTCGTTTTTTTCTCCATGGAATGAAGCGGAAATGTGTGTTCAAAGGTAGTTTAAAAACAGAATTACTCCTCCCGAGTCATAAATCGATGAATATTAACTGGTGACACTAAATGAATGGGCGAATGATGAGCGGTAAATTTAGTCACACGCCTCCCTTTCTCTCCCGTCCCGGGCTGCGACTTACGCCCAGGTAACCTGGTTAACCTGCTGCCTTCTGATACTTATGTAGACCCACCAGCAGTGATAGGTGTACAAAACTCCTTTAGTAGTCTTCACCAGCTTTGTTCCCTTACCTAGCATTATTCTTGAGGATCAACATATTTTACATACAATGCAAGGTTTGAAATAAGTGGTATCACATCACATTTGTGATGTAAAAATGCCTTCTTTCAAACCAAAATGAAAAATACCGGACAAATGAACCACAGCCTCTGCGTAAGAAAATCCTAACAACATAGGTAGAATAACTTCAAATTCTAGCATGGAATCATACAACTAGTGTATTATCAAGTTGGTTAATTAACTGTTACCAAGCTAGCTTGCCATTACAAACCTGACACAGGGGTCACAAATTAAAGTATGAATACGAAGTCTCACCTGTTATCCTGCCGCGATTCAAGCATTGAACACTTTGCTTTTGCATTTCTGTAGCTGGCTAAGCGCAAATGAAAAAAGGGTTGTTATTGTCGCAGTTTGTGTTATCTGAACTGCCTTATCTGTGTTTCCCCGTTAACTGTCAATGGTGAAGTGAATTTTTTCAGAGCCATTGTTGCTATTTTTCGATCTGCTCTGCCGAGCCAGGAATGCGTTTCTCGAAAGAACAGGTGCGAACTTACATAGTTGGAGCCATTGATAGTGATTGGACGAACTAGGTAAGTTGCTGGCATAGTTAAAAACTATGCTTTTGTGAAAGGCACCCCAGGTCCCAATTGTCAACACAAGTTAGATCTAAAATAAAAGTTGACCAAATCGCCTAAAAACCTACTTTTTTTAACTGGGCACATTACCTCCTGTTGTTCGTTTGCCCGATTTCCAGGTTCGGAGAATGACCTTACATACAGGCCATTTTTAGATATCGGGCGGGTCCCTATTGCGGCTGGAACAAAAACCAGGATATACAGGGGGCGTCAGGACCAACTTTGAGAGCCACTGCCTTAGAAACAGTTATGTTTAACTGTTTGAAAAAAAATTCCAAGAAGTCTACAGCTGCTTAAGTTCTTTCTGTGGTTAGAAAGAGTACTGCGAGAATGACGGAACTTCAGAGCCTGACTAATTTGATTTACTTGATGAAGATGAGCATGAAAATAAAAGAGATTCATTTGAAGATTGGTAAATGTATTAGCGCCTCCGAGAATTTTTGCGTTATCATGGTGGAGGAGTTTGCATGCCTCTGGGATCTCGGGAGCAATGTTGCCTGGAGCATTAGCTCCTGGTCAGGTGTCCCCGAGCTGTCAAATTGGTCTCAGGTGAGGGACCAGACAAAATGCGATCCACTGGACTATGATGCATTCCCTGCAAGTTACAAGAACCTTGCCTGGAATAGGAACACTGGGGTCCCCTCCTGGAGCCAGGCCTGGGAGGGGAGCTCGTAGGCGAGCGCTTGGTGGCTGGGTGCTTCCTCAAGAGCTTTGGGTAGTGACTGAAAGAACAAGATATACAAGCGGCCGAAATGAGCTTTCTCCATTGGGTGGCTGGGCTGAACCTTAGGGATAGGGCAAGGAGCTTGGACATCCGAGAGAGGCTCAGAGTACAGCCTCTAACTGCTTCCCCTCCGCGTTATTGTGGGCATCTGGTCCGGATGCCTCCTGGACGCCTCCCTTAAGAGGTTTTCTGGGCATGTCCACCTGGGAGGAAGGCCTGAGGCAGACCTAGGACTCGCGGGAGGGGCTATATCTCCCCACTGGCTTGGGGTCCCCCAGGAAGAGTTGGAGGAAATAGTTGGGGTGGGGGCACCTGGACCATTCTGCTTAGTCTGATATCCAGGGCCAGGCCACGGGGGTAAGCAATGTATAATGGATGTATGTAAAAGTATAATAGCACTCTTTTTGCAAAAATGTGACCACCTTGGCTAAATGTTACTTGTGAGTGCAACACGTGAAATTAATTTAGGTATCAATAGTCATGAACCTTGACAAAATTGACTGCCCATCAGAAAAGGTTTACTCTTTGTCAGTTATTTCCTCATGTAAAAATGAGCTTAACTTACAAATAGTAAAAATGAACTGGCAGCCTCTGTTTTGGTTATTGACTATTTTTCAGAACGTTTAAATGCCTTTGTCTTTCAGAGAATTTTATTTATGCCATATTTCTCAGCTTCATTATCGAGAGACATTAATAGAAATGTCAACGACTCACTGCTGCATCATGCAACTCCAGAGGGGTAATAAGAGCCAAATCAAGAAAATTATGCATATATCCCAAGCATTATGGAGCCTATTGTATTTTATCCATTTGCACAAAAATGATAAGAAACAAATATGAATGGGGACACTTGACTCGTAGTTCTTTCCCTCCAAGAATTGGGCTGCGTTAAGTGGTGCCCCATTGTCACCCCATAGACCCTGGCATGCTGTGCCACCGATCTGTTAGCCTTGTGCATGCTGCGCCCTCCGGGTGAGTTTGGGGTTGACATCGCCCTGGGCAACTCGCAGCGGTTTGGGGTTCCACTCGGCTATGGCGGGCCTCACGCTGCCTTCTTCTCAGTGAAAGAGCAGCTGGTCAGGATGATGCCAGGCAGGATGGTTGGAGTAACCAGGTGAGCTTTCAAAGCAATGCGTCATTTCCTTTTGGAGATTGACCCTGGATGCTCTACAAATAGTACATATTGTCTACAGGCGGCACATACTGTCCTACAGGAAAGGAAGCACAAATGATGTAATCCAAAGCTCATGCAAACATGTGGAATCTTTTACCCTGAATGATACGTGACCATAGCCAGAGAGACAAGCAGAGAAGTAGCTGAATGTGAAAAAAAAGCATGTGGTTTAGGAATGCGTTTGCTTTGCAGTTGCCTGAGGACAACGGGCCTGTTAATTCATGTTCAGTGTCTGGTGAAAGCCTTGGATAAGTTGTGTGGCATTTCAAAGCTTGTTTGATATCTTTTGTGCAGAGATGCAACTGGGAAGGAGGTGTACCGCCTGGCCTTGCAAACCAGAGAGCAGCACATCCGCCGGGACAAAGCCACCAGCAACATCTGTACTGCTCAAGTAGGGATGTCATCAGTGATCCTAAAGAGAGAGTGTGTGTGTGTGTGTGTGTCTGTCTGTGTGTGCGTGCGTGCACGTGATCTTGTACTTGCAACAAAATGAGAATCAGAAAACATTTTTTCCCCCCACAGAATGGAGACATTTTTGGGAAGTGAGGACATTTTCACTTGGCCTCACAATTAGAAAGGCAAATTTTGACTTATTACTTAAGGTTGGGTGTAAGGTTAGAATCAGGGAGAGGATAAGGTCAGGGTAAGGGTTTAGGTGAGGCATGCATTGCTTATTGTTAAGATAACGGAAAGGTTGTAGAAACACACAAAGAATGAATGGAAGTCAATGCTATGTCCGACTTGGAAAGAAGTACAGGTAGTAGTTTGGGTGGAGCTTACGTTTGTGTGTGTGTTTGTGTGTTTGAATGTTTCTGACTGCCTGCATGTGTGCAGGCCATTGTACTGACTCAGAATCAAATTTCATTACAAATGTAAGAACAGTAGACTGTTAATCACAGAACAATGGCTGAGCTTCATGGCCCTCATCCAAAGCATTTTGCCTGGAAAGGATATTGTTGTACTGGATTTTGACACATGTTCGCATTCTTGACCAGATTCTGAAAATGCAGAGGTTAAAGAATTTTTTCCCTTTATCTCACTTCATGATCTCTTATGCCAGGCACTTCTCGCAAATATGGCTGCAATGTTTGCCGTCTACCACGGTCCACAAGGTCTGAAGCACATTGCTGATAGGACACACAGTGCAGCCCTCATCTTAGCTGAAGGTACATTTGCTCCTACCACTTTTGTAATTAAAGTACCGGTAGGTAATATACAAACACCAATTCCAATTAAGTTGGGATGTTGTGTAAAATGTGAATAAAAACTGAATACAATGATTTGCAAATCCTTTTTGACCTATATTCAATTGAGTACTCCACAAAGACAAGATATTTAAAGTTCAAAAATATCAAAAAACAATATAGTGTATCAGTTCGAACATTAAATATCTTGTCTTTGTATTGTACTCAATTGAATATAGGCTAAAAAGGATTTGCAAATCATGTTTTTATTCACATTTTACACAACGTCCCAACTTCATTTGAATTGCGGTTTATAGACGGTAAACAACCAACCGGCGGTGTTTGAGTAACATTTTGGCATTGGAGGTTGTTGGTTTATGTTAATTTCTGCTCTTATTTATGGCTCAAAAATTGGGAAAGTGCCTGAAGAAGATTTGGTAACATGAGCATTATGAAAGAACGTAATGAGGCCATCATTAATCATCGTCTGAGTTTTACCAGAAGGTCACATTAGGAGGGCAGATCTGGTTCTTCACAATCTCCATTTCCCCATCTGGCCCAAAAGGACTGAAGCGAGCGGGACATACCCTTCAACACGAGGTCTTTTTTGATACTGTCAAGATCCACTGTGGCACGACTGCCAAAGATGTACTGGAGAGGGCCCAGCAGCGTAACATTAACCTGAGAATCTACAGTGATGAAATGGTCAGTTTCTGCATCTCGAGCAGCAGGCAGTGATACTGATTGTATGATTTCTCCATGCATGCAGGTGCTGGGTTGACCTACTAAAAGCCCAATTTTCCCTATCATGCAATACACGCGGGGATCACCACAACCTCAGCAGAGCATTGTCAGCAGGGATGCGTCTTCAGTGTATATTTAAATGCATACATGTCATGCAACAGCTGCAAGTAGGCGTGATATGAGGGGCAGCTATCTGTTGTAAGAGGCTGGCTCAAACTCAATACCCATTTGCAGGGGCTCAGCTTCATGCCCTGTGGCAATGAGGACACATAATTGTTACTTTCATCAAGGCCCTTGCCTTCATTCAGTGGACATTAATAAAGCATTTAATTAATTGCATTATTTACTAAATGAAAGAAACGTCTGTGGTGCATTTATGTCATTCAAACAATATCAAATGCATGCAGGGTGTTCACTGAGGCCACAATGGCAGTGTTCAAAATTGCATACTTCTTTTCCACATACTGTGCCAGTGTATTACTGGACACCTAATGCTACTGTACACGGAAGTATACAGTGTATTAGTGAGCATATGCTGATAACCATTTCCGGTGCTACACAATTGCATGACTACCCAATTATCACGATCACCCGTGTAAGAGGATGTTTCAATTGATTTGTGAAATACTGTACATAGAGAAGCTGTGGATGCGTATTGTACAATTTGGCCATTATATTATTTCACTTGATTATCTTCCACACACAGGTAAATTTCATATCTGGTTGCCTTGTTCCCTCTTTTATACATCCAGTATAACTTGTTTTCACAATGGAATTCCGGAATACGAGGACCGCCAGTGTCTCACAAATGTATCAAATATGGCCTTGCGTGACCTCATTTAGATGACTCTGCTTCTGGTGCCATTTAATTTGCATGGAAAACACTCCTGAAATACAACTGTGTCCTCAATACTCATGTTTCCACCCAGTTGCGTGTAGCTCTTGTGGAATATAAATGGCAGTTTGTCCTGGAGATTTTGGGGAAACAGGAGCAGATGCGGTGAGGGGTCTGTGCATCTCCTGTGGGGAAACTCTGGCCCCAAGACTCCCGAAAAGTGAATGGAAAAACTGAAAACACAAAATACTATATGTACTTACAAGCTATGATCCTGAAACACAGTTAATCTTCCATTTTTTCATTAAAATAGTTTTGTATCAATTTAGTCACATGATGTCACATGATGTGTTGAATGATTAATAACATCGCTGTTGAAAATGCCCTCCCCAGCTCGGCATATCACTGGATGAGACTGTGACAGAGAGCGACTTGGATGACCTGCTCTGGGTGGTTGGATGTGATTCCTCAGCTGTAAGTATATTATAGTACATCACTTTTTAATTAGTCATATTTATATATCATTTTTTTTTTTTGTACGTAAAGTCAGGTCTACAAATCCGGACATTGACCGAATTATTGTTCTTTTAGGTGTCCAACTTCGCATATGAGTTCAATTTACCTACTTAATAAGAGCTCAGTTTCAGGTTTAAATTGTCAGTATTTACCCTCAAACAGGGTAAACTGAGTAGAAATTACAGCACTTGTTGTGTGTGGTTCCCCCATTTCGAAGGCGTTATTTGCAACTTTCAGAAATTCCTTGTCACTACTGGCTCAGGATCTTCGATGTCAGAATAATTCTGTCCATGGTGTAAAAGTGTGAACCAAAGCAAAGCACCTCATTTGTGAAGCATGCTGGGGAAACAGTGTTATGGTGTGGGCAGGTACGGCAGCAAGTCAGACTGGTTCCCTTAGGCTTATGGATGATGTGAGGACTAACAAAAGCAGCAGGATGAATTCTGAGTAGAGTCATTAAATACAGGTGTTTTATCTGGTCATATCCAGCCTAAATGCTTCAAAACAACTCACTTTACAACGCCTGGCAGGACAGATAGACAATAAACCAAAACATTCCTCAAAGCAACCAAGGACTTTTGAGATAAAGCCGCAGAAGAATGTTTTATAATTGCCCAGTAAATCCCTGGATCTGTATCCTAACCGAGCATGTCTTCCACCTGACGAACGCAACGGAGGACCAAATGCCCCATAACAGGCCAATGGCAACATATCTCCAAGGAGGAAAACCAGCCTCTGCTGACGTCCAAGGGTCCCAGGCATTGATACCAAAGAATTTGCTACCAATTATTAAAAATAAAAATTCAATTGAAGATTTGTCCAGTTACTTTTAAGCCTGTAATACAGGGGCTTTGGGTTACCTATACATACAAATGGCTGTAATTCCGACACAGTTTATTCAATATATTTGACAAATCCCTTATCCCATATTATGCTGCTTTTTTCCAAGTTACATTATTGGATGTCTCTGAGGAAGACATTGACTTTTCAGCAAAAAAAAAAAAAAACCCATAAAAGCCTATAAATTTTTGTCAATTTGCCATTTGTCATTTTCTCCCCTCTGAAGAACAAGCTGTCTTGAGTGGGCCTCCCCTTTATAATTATGAGCTATGGCTGGTGAACAGAGCAACTAAAAAGTACAGTGATAGCAAAAAGTTAGTTACTGAAACGCTGCAAGGGTGTGGGAGGAAGCAGGCACTGGGCTGGTAGGTGGCGTCTATGCAGAGCAGGTCTATTTTTGCTGCAGATAGCAGCAGGAATTTCAAATTGCATGTTTTAAACACTGAAGCCTTTTTACAGCTGTTATAAAAAGTGGAGCCCACTGAACAGGTGGTTTGAACTGGGAAAGAGTATTTATCATAATACTGGGCCTAAAACTTTTCGCTACACTTCAAAGCACATCTTGATCATTTCATTGCAAATCCATTGTGATGGATTACAACACTGTGTGACTATTCTACTTACAGTAGGATTTAGACAATCAGTCAAATGCCATTATTACAATAAAAATTGTAGGGGTTGGTCTTGTTGTCAAGCCAGGACCATGTTCATCATACCTATCTTTGGAGAGACTGGCTCAGTTCTGGAAGTCCTCCTGCCTTCCATGAAAGTATGCTTCGAGTAGGCAGGGAAGCCAGCAGCCAACACCCCCACAGAGGGCACTTAAAGATGCAGCAGCAATACACGTTTTCAATTCCAGTATAATATTGAGTAGATTGATACGTCTTCACTGTAGGGGAAACTGGAGTACCCTGAGAAAACATACGCAGACACGGGCATAACATGCAAACTACCAAGCAGACAGGCTCCAGCCTATTTGAGCTCAGGAGCTTCTCACTGCGAGGTGACAGTGCCATCAACAGCACCGCCGTCCATCAAGGACAGCATCATTAAAAACGAGGGAGGAGCTGAGGCGGTGGCGGGGATTCACAACTGTAGCAGCAAACACTACATACAGAACAAACTGGTGTAGACTAGTAGCAGAGGTTTGCCACAGGTTTGCATGAAGGGAGCAGCTGCTAAAGTGTTGACGCAAGCTCTATAAAGCAGCCAGATCTGTTATGCAAAAGGACTGGGATAACCAAATCATCTCTCTGATGAGTTGTCAGCTGATGTAGCGGGAACGCTGGACTCGTTGCCGGCCGGGATTGCGCAATGCTAAATTTGTTGTTGTTGCTGCATTTGTTGTTGAAATTGTAAGCATTGTGTGCTTACCCGAAGAAGTAAGCTAGAAATAAATGTTGGACTGATTTGTCCTTACTGAATGGCTTCTGTAATGCTATTTCCTAGGAACTTATTGCTGAGAAGATGGATTGCGGTACAAAAGGCATTTCGGAAACCCCTTTTAAGAGGACCTCAACATATCTCTCACACCCAGTGTTCAACAGGTTTGTCAGAAATTATCAAGCCTCAGGCCAAACATGGGATTATTCTGTAAATTTGGTGAACTGTATTTACGTTGTACATGTTGAGCACTCAGTCCACAGAATGCAGTTCACCCTTTCCCTCCTGAGTCTCACTTCGGTTGGGTCCAAATAATAAAACTTTTTTTGATTGACTGGATATTCTTTTACCATGGTTGCAGACAGGTTGGGCACGTGGCCTATATCTTGAAAGCTTAAATAGCCATACTAGTGACTACTTTAAACTGAACTGAGTGCTCTGCTCACTTTTTTGCTCCCAGGAAAATTTACTTCTGGAAAACTCTGGACATAAAGGGTTAATGTATCCACACCTACCAGTTTTACTCCATATAATATTATTTTCCTCCTTCATTCCACACTTCAGTTATTAACATGTTCACTATCAGTATGCGTTTTCTGTGGGGTATGACTCCAGATAAACATTTCAATCAATACAAGTATATACATACAATTAGCTCATTGAATATCTTTGTGTGAAATCAGACAATGTTAACCTGATAGGGAAATAAAACGTACAGTGCCTCCCTTAATATGTACTTCCTTGGTAAATATTAACTAAAAAGGCTATGAAAAAAAGTAGTCGTTGTCAATTCTCCCAATCTTTTATTGATAATTTTAACAAAATTCTTGAATTTATGGAAAATCATTGGCAGGAAAAAAAATTCTTCTATCTAAAAATAAACAAATAAAATTCCTTCAATACGTGTGCCACAATCATTGGCACTTAGAGAAAACCATATGACAAAAATATAATCCTGGTTTTCAACCATATCCAGTGAGGGCTAGTGTTTGTGCTGGCTTTTGTTCCAACCAAGCAGTTACACATTCAAATGAGTATAAAGACCTTAGCAGGTGTGTAACTGCTTGAAAAAAAGCCTGCCCTCACACTGCCCATTTCTGGATATGGTTCAGAGCCCCTTATTTACATGGTCACCCATGACTTCCAGTTTCCTTGAGATATAAATATAAGGCAGCTCGCAGGCCAGTTTCCCTTAGTCATTTATCACCATGATTAAGACTGAGGAGAACAGATGCGCAGACATTGATGATGTGCAACAGAAGGTTATTGAGCCTCCTTAATGTGAAATGGAAATAAGAAAACAGCAAACAAGGAAACTAAAAGTGCCTGTAGCTTTTATCAGGACAACAGTAACCTGAAAGCTCCTCACAACTCTTCATGACTTACCTTCCCACTACAGGAGCGTCCAGGTTTTGGGGGGATGTTTGGTTCAGCTACCATTTAGATGGGGCAAAGCATTGAAGCAAGAATGTTATCTTTATTGTCTCAAAGAATTCAAAACATGTTTCCTCCGATCATTGCTGATGGTCATGTGTGAGATAAATTTTGGATACGTAAATGTCAAATACCAAATTGTTCTGAAGCCATTTCTAGTCAATCGAAATATTGATATATATATATATATATATATAATATATATTTTATCATAGACATCCAGAAAATTAGACTTCACTCATAATCTTAGGTTTGTTCTGTAAAGCAAAGATGTGTGAAGAGTACTTGCGACTAATTTACAAGAGATTATTTATGTTGAAGAATTGTTAACAACTATACTCTCTTTAATCTCATCCACAGTTTTAACTCCGAGACGAACATTGTTCGCTACATGAAGCGGTTGGAAAACAAAGACATTTCTCTCGTACACAGTATGATACCCCTGGTGAATGCCTGTTCCAGTTCACAATCATTTGAGCTAAATCATTCCTCTTCTCACTTTCCTTTGTAATGTTTCAGTCAGTCTTATTATTACTTTGATATTGAGATGTATTTTTGCTCAGTTATTTGTCTTACCCATTTCTTTCACTTTTCCCCAGGGCTCCTGCACAATGAAACTGAACAGTTCTACTGAACTCATTGTGAGTCGTGTTGCAGCACGGATGGACACTGCTAGTTTTAGCTTTGGCTGTGATCCTGAATGCTATCCTTACTTTATGAATAAATACATCATTGATCGCCAAGAGAATGTGCACTGAGCTGCATCACTGTTTTTCTTGATATGCCACACTGCTTTACGTGAAAAATATAGACAAGTCCGTTAGTATTTGGAAAGTGGCACAATTTCCATTGATTTGGCCCTTTACACCACTATGTGATTTGAAATAAATTAAATAAATGCTGGAAGGGGAAAGTTTCAGGTTTAATTCAGGGGGTTTTTCCCGATGAACACAGTATTGTATGTTCTGTGTGGGAATTATAACCATGTTTAGATTTGAAGTGTTTCATCACAAAGTGCAATATATCCATCTGAAGCATATTTGTCATGGGAAAAGTCAGCATAGAAGAACCTTTGTATTTGTGAATATGTTTTGCTATACAAGTTAAAACACTATACCATAATGCAATTAAATCTAAGAATAATTAATTTTATGAAAAAGTGAACATTGTCCTGATTATATGGCAAAATGCAATGTATCCAGAGAAGTGCATATTGAAGTCAAATATCTGTCATTTAATATAATAGTCGTAAACATTTTCAAGTTTCGGACATAATTTGTTATACTCCTTTGTGTGAAGTACACTGTCCTTTTTGTAAATCTACTGCTAAATGCAGTCAAAAACTCAGTCTGCGGGTAGAAAACTATGTCCACTAATGAGAAATGCACTCTGGGGATAAATTCGGTCATCTTTTTTCCACAGAGCTTGTGGCATAAAAATGATACTCATATTTTTGTAATGCCCAAAAGAAGAGTCACTAAACATTGGGAGCCTATTGGCAGTGCAGAATTCTCGATCGCTGATTGATTTATTGCCCTTTGGACTGAAAGCTCATGTTCAAGCATGATAAACTCTAGGATATAATAGCATGTAGCTAAGAGCTGCACTTAGTATGATTATCGGCTGGCCAATGATGATCTTCTTGCAGTGTTCCTTCAAAAATTTTGTAAGTGGCCTTTATTGCATTTTGCGATGAAACTCTTCATATGTTCCCCCCGTTCTAGGGGCTCAAAATTACGTAGTTGGGCAAACTTGTAAAACCATAAATGAAGTTTACATTTTTAATACTTGCAGTCAATGACTGCCTAAAGTCTGGAACTGATAGACATTGGCAGATGCTGGGTTTCTCACCTGAACGTGCCCTCCCTGGCCCTCACTGCAGCTGTCTTCAGTTCCTGCTGATTCTTGGAGCATTTTGCCTTCAGCAAATACAAAGCATATTGCTTTGAATTTTGGAGTGGGAATTGACTTGATACTTCAACTTGGGGAACATTCCACTTTCTTGCCTTTAAATATGGTTGCAGTGTGCCTCCAGTCATTGTTCTTCCGCACTGTGAGGCATCATGGAATTATTTTGAGGCATTTGGCGGAATCCAAGTGCAAAATTTTTCCCAATTCAGAATTCATCCTGCTATTTTGTCAGCTGTGACATTGATAGTAAGTACAAAAAGAACTGATTCCATGCAGTGCATGCCCACACATGACCATACTTCACAGATCAGGTGGTATACTGAGAGTCATGAGCAGCTGCTTTCCTTTTCAATCTAAACTCTTCCCATTGTTCTAGTGCAAGTTAATCTTTGTCTCATCTTCCCACAAACTTGATATCAAGTGTTCTTGACCTTGCCATTTGTTGAGAGGAGATTTTTCTTCAGCAGGAAGAGGATTCTTATCTCATCTGCCACAGTTATCATCTGTGGTGTTCCAGGCATTTTAGTGTTTCTGAGCTCCACTGAGCTTTCTTCTTCTTTAAGAATGAACCAAATAGTTGATTTGGCCACACTTGATGTTTTCTGCTATTTCGCTGAGGCTTTTGCTATGATTTTTCAGCCGAATGATGGCTTTCTTCATTGGCAGTTGGAGTTCTTCGGAATTAAAGTAGAGCATGAACTGCCACAGACTCCAAGTGTAAATGGAAAACATTAAATCAACTAGATTGATTTTAACTTCCAAACAGTAAATGAAATAATGATGAAATAGCACATACCTGGCCATAAAACTGTGTAATCATATGTCCAATTACTATTCGTTCCTTTTGGGGGGGGCTGTTGGCAAAGCATATTAATAAAAAGCATAAAAATGCTGGTAATCCTACACCATTCACCCAGTTTGGAGGTAAATACCCTCAAATAAAAGCTGAAATTCTGCACTTGACTTGGAGGTTTTATTCATTATTTAATCTCCAATATGGTGTGATAGAAAGAAAGAGTAAAAACAACATTGTCAATGACCAAAAATTTTTGGATCTGCTTGTAGTTGTCAGTTTATCTTCTCATTTTATTAGTTGTGCAGTAATTTGTATTGGTCTTATGCAGTGTTATTGCCATCATGATCTACCATCTCTTTCATATTATTTTGTATTGTTATTCTCGGTGGATTGCGTGAATCGTGGAATTTTCCATTCCTTACAGCCAATCACATGGAGAGAATTTTCCAATATTCACCCCTTCGTTCCCCTAGACCAAGCAAAGGGTTACCAACGGCTCTTCAGAGAGCTTGAAAGAGATCTGTGCGAAATAACTGGATATGATGGTATCTCCCTTCAGCCCAACAGGTCAGTCTTTCATTGAACACTAAAAATTTTGTCTTTAAATTAAGTTGTTTCATGTCATCAGTCATGACAACCTTAACAAAGTCAAAATGAGAAAGCTTGAATAGTTTGCTGTTTAGTTTACTGTTTATTTGCTGAAACTACAGATTCCCAAGCTGTAGGCGAGGAAATGCATTTCTTACGATGCATTTCCTATATTTTTTTGTTCAGATCATCCAAATATGGGTTTCCAACAGGCTACTTGTCAGGACCGTTTTCTCCGGTTGCTGTGCAGCTCGGTGTACATGTGTGTATACTGTATGTTTGCCCCATAAGATTTTTATTATCCCCTTCATTTCTAAATGAAACAAACAGATTTAATTTATAATTGGGATCAATCTCAGTAGATACACCCAGGCTGGATTACTGCCAACCCCGTTGACTCAAACATCACTGATACAGAACCTGTCCAGCAATGTGAAGCAGGCAAAAAGCATCACATTATGCCGCGATCTAAAGGATTCAAGGATAGATGAGAAACAAAATCCCTGACATTTGTCAGTCAGGGAAGGGTTTAAAAAGCCATTTCTAAGGCTCTGATAGACTGGGAAACCATGATAAGAGCCATTTTCTGAAAATGGAGGAAACCTGAAAGAGAGGTGAACCTTCCTAGGAGTGGCCAGCATACCTAAATTCCACCGAGAGCACACTGATGCCACACCCAGGAGGTCACAAAGGAACACAGACGAACATCTGAAGAACTGCAGGCCTCAATCATTTCAGTTAAGATAGTAGTCACGATTACACTATAAAAAAAAAGAGACTGGACTAAAATGGTTTTCATGGTATAGCTCTGAGGCAAAAACCTCAGCTGACCTTATTTATCACAAAGGCTTATCTCAGATCTTGACCTCCAAAGACATTTGGCAGTGTTCAAAATAAGGGGAAAAAAATAAAAACTAAAAATAAAACAAATGAGGTTGTCCACAAGAATTTTTAGTTGTCCGGAGTACTATCATTAGTATTTAAAAAAAAAAAAACTTGCATAGACGCATATTAAGTTGGATAATGCTAAGTAATGCTTCAATATGTTGTGCAGGTGATATTCAGAACAATGCAATAAAATATAAAACAATAAATTCTCCTACCAAGCTAAACAACTGTTAACCAAAACCACTCTCCTGCAACTCATTAGCTCAGTTCATTTGCGTGCCGTTCCTTTAATATTTCTGAGTCCCTTCTTCCCTCACAATTTATATACAAAACATATCTATATATATATATATATATATATATATATATATATATATATATATATATATATATGAGGGAGGGAGGGAGGGAGAGGGAGGGGACACCCAGAGAAACTGCGTGTAACATTGATATAGTAATGGTATGTGATTTTGTCCTCCAGTGGAGCCCAGGGTGAATATGCTGGCCTGGCTGCCATCAAAACTTACCTGGAGTCTAAAGGGGAAGGACACAGAGCAGTGAGTACCGGGGCAGAGGTCCCTGCTTTGAAAGACTATCAAGCCCTTACAGAAGACTGCACAAATTATTTTGCTGCTTTGTGGAGATTAATTGCATGTATGAGGGCAAAGTACAAAGTTTTAATGTCCTCTACTTAAAGAAGACATTAAAAAATACCCTCTTAATAGCACAAAGCATGGGCCTCCCCAAACTCTGGGAAGCAGAAAATTATTTGCAGTGTGTTTGCATGTTATAACCTTAAGAAGTTCCTTTAGAAGAACGATGTAAGCGACCTGGCTCGAACCGTGAAAAACAGCCCCAAGCCAAAGAATGTCGACACAGTAATTCTGGGAATGTAGAGTATATCAGACCTCCTATATGCAGTTTTCTAAAGCGGAGTCCACAGCCAACTTGATGGCTATACTGAAGATTGTGAAGAATAATACTTCTGAGGAATTCTTGGAATACATTTTTTCCATGACTTTTTAAAAATATTACCTGTGCATGAAGTATGTTGAAATTCACATGAACTGGGGAACTTTTAAATTTGTTTTTGACAAGCAAATCCAATTTTCACTGTGTATTGCTTCCTTTCTTAATAACCCCAGTAAATGCATTTGCCCGCCTTCACACCTGTGATCCCTGCTGCCCTACAAAGGGTTTGAAACTTATTTAGATACATATTTGTTTCTTATGTCGCCTTTTTTGTGCTTACTTCCTAGGTTTGTCTAATCCCCAAGTCAGCTCACGGGACAAACCCGGCAAGTGCTCAGATGGCTGGGATGAATGTGCAGGTCGTGGAGTCGGATCGGGGCGGCAATATTGACATGGCACATTTAAAGGCCATGGTGAGACCCATTAGTTATCCACGGAGTGTGAGGAACCACTCATGAAATCATACATTTGAGTTCCTCGCTGTTGCACCAAATACATGTTATCAAATACAGGACGACCGCATTCATTTAAGAACTGGTCAGCCTAGCTAACCATTTGTTAGGAGAGGAGACAATTGCTGTTTTCAGAATGGCGAAGTCTATGAGCCCACTGCAGTTCCCACCCAAACTAAGCTCCATTCATGTAAAATAAATTAATCTTCTATCCGTGACTCAATTAATTATGCAAAACATACAGTATGCCAAAAAAAAGAAAAAAAAATCTGAAACTGTTAACATAGGGTAAAAGCACTATAGACAAGGCAATCCAGTGGTCATTAGGGCACTATTTTTTAAGTGTGTGTCATGCTGCAGAGAGGCAGCAGCTAAGTGAATTGTCTGTTCCCAGGTGGACAAACATAAAGCGATCCTGGCAGCTATAATGATCACCTACCCCTCCACCAGCGGCGTGTTTGAGGAGAATATCAGTGATGTCTGCGAGCTTATCCACCAGCATGGAGGACAGGTGTACCTTGATGGGGCCAATATGAACGCACAGGTGAGTAGGGCTTTGCATAAAATTGGAAAATTGGGATCCTCAATCGCAATAGGAATTTCACTAGCTTTGTGCTTAGAAATAGGTCAGATCTTAAATGAACTCAAATACTTGATTGGATTCCAGTTTTTTTAGGCTTTGGTTGTAGCTTTTTACGGTCAACATTCAGCTTAAACTCTGACCAGCCTGAGTGTTTTTGATTATCTGCATAGGTAGGAATTTGCCGCCCAGGGGATTATGGAGCAGATGTCTCTCATTTAAATCTGCACAAAACCTTCTGCATTCCACACGGAGGTGGAGGCCCAGGGATGGGGCCTATCGGCGTGTGAGTGTTGACACACCCAGAATTCACCACTCCTCTGTCACAGAGGGGTGAGGCAACTGGCTTAAGTTACACATTTTGTTGCGCACTGGAGGCCAATTATGCCATTTAACAGACTTAGAGACAATATGATGACAAGTCAGCAACTGCAAACCAAAGAGCAAAAACAACATTAGAGGTCTGGAATTTGTGGTCACCATCCTTTGTCAGCATCTCTGCAGTGATAGTTTCTCTCTTCTCTTTAATATATCCAGGAAGCAGCACCTTGTGCCTTTCCTGCCCAGTCACCCAGTCGTCAGAATGGGGCCTGAGAACGCGGCCACCTCTCAAGGCACTATCAGCGCAGCCCCTTGGGGCTCAAGTGCAATCCTGCCCATCTCCTGGGCTTACATCAAGGTAAACACACCAACAAGCCCTCCAGCTTTCATGTAAAAACTAGGCTTATGCCGTCGGAGGCGACGGCTGGGGGTATATCCCCGAACGCCCCCAATCCTCTAATTCCCCAATCCTTGAATAGACCTTGAATAGACTTTCATTTGAACGTAATTTCAGGTCACTCGGCCATCATGGGACACATCCTCAGGTCATGACCTTTCATTTGCACTTGATTTGAGGTCAATCGGACAAATATTTCCAGAGATATGATAAAAACAGTGATTTTTTCCTGTTTTTGGCTCCTGGTGGCCAATCTAGAAATTGTAAATTGTCCAAAATCGAATGAGTTCTTCCTCTTTATGATACTTACTTACATGCAAAACTTTGAATTTCTAATTGCAATATTACTGCAGTTATCGCGTTAAGATGTAAATTAGTTTTTGGCCCCTGGTGGCCAATCTAGAGATCGTAAATTGTCCAAAATCGAATCAGTTCTTCCTCTTTATGATACTTACTTATGTGCAAAACTTGAAATTTGTCATTGAAATATTACTGAAGTTATCGCGTTAACACGTAGTGCGGTGGCGGCGGCCGGACCAAAAACATAATATCCCCCTGAAAAAAAAACTTCTGCACAAGTGATACTTCAGAGGACCTCTGAACCATGAGTACTTCAACTTATTTCATTTCACGCATTTATCAACTTAAAATGTTTGGTTATGATTAGTCCACCAACTGATCGGGCCTGTGGACGATTGACATCCAACGCCCCGTCCAGGTAGGCAAGTGGCTGATCCCATTTCATGTTTTATTTTGGGAACTATTAATAGTCTCGTTGATATTGAATGCATATATACCTGATGTGAGGGGAACATAACTGATTGGTTAAGTAGACAAGAATGGAGGGCTGCGGCGTAGTTATTCTAGTAATTGATTAGTAAGCATGAAGGTGCTCTTAGGAATGAATAGTCGTGGATTTTAAAGATGAATCGCCCAAGGCACTCTTCAAAAAAATGTAAAAAGCTTTAATAAATAGGCTTAATCATACACTCAACAAAAATATAAACGCAACACTTTTGTTTTTGCTCCCATTTGTCATGAGATGGACTCAAAGATCTAAAATTCATTCCAGATACACAATATTACCGTTTCTCTCAAACATTGTTCACAAATCTGTCTAAATGTGTGATAGTGAGCACTTTTGCTTTGCTGAGACAATCCATCCCACCTCACAGGTGTGCCACATCAAGATGCTCATCAGACACCATGATTAGTGCACAGGTGTACCTTAGACTGCCCACAATAAAAGGCCACTCTGAAATGTGCAGTTTTGTCTCACAGCAAAATGCCACAGATGGCGCAAGCATTCAGGGAGCGTGCAATTGGCATGCTGACAGCAGGAATGTCAACCAGATTTGTTGCTCGGGCATTGAATGTTCATTTCTCCACCATAAGCCGTCTCCAAAGGCGTTTCAGAGAATATGGCAGTACATCCAACCGGCCTCACAACCGCAGACCACGTGTAACCACACCAGCCCAGGACCTCCACATCCAGCAGGTTCACCTCCAAAATCGTCTGAGACCTTCTTAGACAGCTGATGAAACAATTGGTTTGCATAACCAAAGAATTTCTGCACAAACTGTCAGAAACCGTCTCAGGGAAGCTCAACTGCATGCTCGTCGTCCTCATCGGGGTCTTAACCTGACTCCAGATCGTCGCCGTAACAGAGTTAAGTGGGCAAATGCTCACATTCGATGGCGTCTGACATGTTGGAGAGGTGTTCTCTTCACGGATGAATCTCGGTTTACATTGT
The DNA here is from genome assembly GCA_029721435.1 of Gymnothorax reevesii. Classification (NCBI taxonomy): domain Eukaryota; kingdom Metazoa; phylum Chordata; class Actinopteri; order Anguilliformes; family Muraenidae; genus Gymnothorax; species Gymnothorax reevesii. The sequence continues at coordinate 44,002,535 of CM056583.1, read as the reverse complement.
TCAGGGCAGATGGCAGACAGTGTGTGTGGCGTCGTGTGGGTGAGCGCTTTGCTGATGTCAATGTTGTGGATCGAGTGGCCCATGGTGGTGGTGGGGTTATGGTATGGGCAGGCATCTGTTATGGACGAAGAACACAGGTGCATTTTATTGATGGCATTTTGAATGCACAGAGATACCGTGATGAGATCCTGAGGCCCATTGTTGTGCCCATGAACATGATCTCATGTTTCAGAAAGATAATGCACGGCCCCATGTTGCAAGGATCTGTACACAATTCTTGGAAGCTGAAAATGTCCCAGTTCTTGCATGGCCAGCATACTCACCGGACATGTCACCCATTGAGCATGTTTGGGATGTGCTTGACCGGCGTATACGACAGCGCGTACCAGTTCCCACTAATATCCAGCAACTTCGCACAGCCATTGAAGAGAAGTGGACCAACATTCCACAGGCCACAATTGACAATCTGATAAACTCTATGCAAAGAAGATGTGTTGCACTGCATGAGGCAAATGGTGGTCACACCAGATACTGACTGGTTCTGAATCCCCAGACCCCCAATAAAGCAAAAACTTCACATTTCAGGGTGGCCTTTTATTATGGACAGTCTAAGGTACACCTGTGCACTAATCATGGTGTCTGATGAGCATCTTGATGTGGCACACCTGTGAGGTGGGATGGATTGTCTCAGCAAAGCAAAAGTGCTCACTATCACACATTTAGACAGATTTGTGAACAATGTTTGAGAGAAATGGTAATATTGTGTATCTGGAATGAATTTTAGATCTTTGAGTCCATCTCATGACAAATGGGAGCAAAAACAAAAGTGTTGCGTTTATATTTTTGTTGAGTGTATTTGAAACAGTTAAATTGCCAACATGTTTCTACCATGGCAGGCCTTCATCAGGGCAAAGTCAACAACAAAGTGTTCTGACAGGTATTTCAAGTCAGCTGTTGAGCCAACTCCAGCTGGAGAAGGCGGAGTCAGCAAATTGCATAATCAAGATCTAAATCTTAAATCATATCACAATGCACATACAAACACAGAATAGATCGAGTGTCAAATCGCAGACATAGTATCTAAATTATAATTATTAAAATAATTTAGCCAGTTATATAGCCTACTACTCATCACGTCTACAGGAATGTCACCAAATCCATAGAGTCATTCAACCCTGGTAATTTCATAGCATTTTGTTTATAAATCCAGCGACTTTCTATTTGGTTAATTTTTTTTTTGTTTTACTCATCACGTCTACAGGAATGTCACCAAGTCTATAGCGTCATTCAACCCTGGTAATTTAATAGCATTTAGTTTATAAATCCAGCGACTTTCTTTTTGCTTTAATTTTTTTTTTGTCTATCACCCCTCCTTGAGGTAAAGGGCACATGATCAGTTCCTATAGCGGTGAATAAAATATCTTTATCATTATGTGCTTCTTTAAAATGTTTTGTCGGCGTATCTATGTTCAGCCAAGCGCTCCTGCAGCCGTCGTTTTGTACGCCCTGCATAGAAGGCGTTGCACAGAGAGCATTCCAAAATGAAAATAACAGATGAACTCTTGCAATTTATGAAATGGTTGGTAAAGAATGTAAGTTGTGTGACCGGATGGGTAAACCCTTTTGCCTTTGATACCATTTCACATAATTTGCAGTGCCCACATTTGAGTGTACCGTTAGGTACTTTGGGTAACCATGTAGACTTTTCTTTGGCTGGTAAATTGGCTGGAAAACGGATCATTACCAGTGCTTCTTTACTCGATGAGGAAACTACTATGGATCCACTGGAGAACCCAGATCATAGACATCTATTTCATGATCATAAACGATTGAAGGAAAAGGATATTAAATTGGACTTGAACTCAATTACGCTCTCCGACTACTGGAGGAAAGGACTTATCCCACGCGGCCTTAGAATTAAGAAGTTCCCAGCTATTGGTTCAAGAGATAACGGAGAATTCAATCAAAAATGGGAGGCCATTCTTAGTAAGTGCTCTTTCCACCTGATGCTCCTTTTGATTGAAGAAGCCAAAATGGATAGAGACCTTATCCAGCAAGAGATTGAAGAAGTTAAAAAGAAATTGGAGGATTTACAAAGTGTTGAGTTATGAATTCTTGGACTTAACTTAACCCCTTTGTGCAGAAGCCAAATTTGGCTATTTATGGGTTACCCACTTTAATGCTGTATAATTCAAGATTTAAGCTTCATAAAGAGGAAAAATGTGGCTCAATTCAGAAAAGACACTTACAGCATTTAGAATTACATTGTATTTCAGTTTATTTTCATGATTTTGGTTGAGAAAATGAGCTGCGAACATGAAAAATCTTCATGAGAATTCACCATTGAAATTGCAAAAAAAAAAAAAAATTCAGAGGATTGAAAAACTGCTGGGGCTTAAAACTTTACATTTCTGGTGTCAGAAACTCCTTGAGCACAAGTAGAATGCATCTTCAACATTACATTCTAGATTACCTACATGCTATTAGCCAAATTATACAGCTACCCAAGTGTCTCCCCAAAGTCTCAAAATTATTTCCTGTCAAATCATAGTAAAATCACGTATATAACACAAATAAAGTTTTAAGGCATGAAATTTAATATGAACAAATGGTTTTCTGGTTGAGTTTAGTATGAATTTATCAATCTCAGTGCAGTTGAATATCAGTGGTCACCAGTCACCTCTCCAAACACAAAACATGCCTTTTCTCCATAATAAAGCTTAGAGTTTTGTCCATTTTTCTTCTAAGTCTCCCAAGCCAGCACAAACACGCATTGCATTTTATAAACTGCTGATTAAACAGTCAGAACATTCACCCTGTAATGGAAGTTACCAGTTCCCAAACTCACGACCTCATTTCAACCCTTATAAAAGAACAAGTGCAACTCACTAACTCAGGAATATCTGAATTCTGAAATATACCTTATTTTAACAGAACAGACATTCCACTTTCAGGGAACATCACGCAATATATATTCCTCCCTAGATTCAACAGAACGGTGCAATGATCGTACAAGGGGGTCCACCTAAATGCATGGGCAGTTCACTTTTAAACAGGAAAAATCGTCGGCATTCGACTTTGTTGAGTACGGTATACATTCCAAAACAGAAAGCAAAACTAGCAGCCTACCGTTTTTCACGAATCCCTCCTCCAGAGACAGATGTATCGAGTAGAGGGAACCCTCCGGTCCTGTTTCATTCAAAATAATTCCCATTGACCATGTCCTTATCTTATTTAAATCCTCTAAATATAACTGAACACTTCAAGGCCAGTTTTGCGCGTCTTTTTTTCTGTATATATATATAGATATATCGCGTCTGTTTCAGCCGCGTAATGCGCGCAACGTAAACAGGATACAACCGAGCCTGCTGATACGCACAGGCTTGTATGCTCTGTGTTTGTCCAATCAATATGTTTCACTTACTGTAGAACGTTTAAACACTCGGGAATTGGATAAGAAACGAGCCAATCAATACGTTGTTACCGCGGAAGTTTCACGAGACCGTGAAGTCTAACTGCGCAGTTAGGCAGAAGAGCTTGAATGTATTATTGAGTGATTGGCTATCAACGTCAGTACTCGGGTGAATATAAGGAAGCGCTGGATTTGTCAATTGAGGAATCTACACGAAAATCCACGGTAGGGAACTATGCATTTTTTGCATTTGATGACTGAAATTTACAGTAGAATGTGAGAGAATCAACACCATGTCGAATTTTTTGCTTCAGAAAACAGATTTTTCTGAACCACTAATTGGAATGCCGTTGGCTCACTGTTACTAAAGTGGTTGCTACATAGGAAAACTATTTTTTCTGTCGCAAAAGATCATTTTTAAAAACTGCTGGATCGATGCTATGGGCAAGGATATTGACCAGCTTACACATCAGGCTTAGTTGAGGAGTTTAATTCATGCAACTCTCGAGGAAACAGGAAGTGGAGTGAACTTCCCCATATTCAAAACCGCGTTCGAGGTCTGCTTGCTTGTGAATATTCAATAACTGATCCGGGGGTGCCATCTAGTGATCGAGTACAGTAACAGCGTGCTTAAATTTGCAGGTCTCTCTGCAGAAAGGGGTTAATGATAACCTGATCAAATTCAAAGAACAATTGAAACAAGAGAAACTTTGTTAATTCAAACGCGACGAAAAGGATAAAAAAGAGAACAAAGTTTACTTTTGGCAGAGATCAAAAGCTCCACTCCATCAAGGGCCACAAAGAAGAGGCGCACGCACAGTGTCTTTTAATTTTACCAGTGAGGAAGAGGACCAGGATGTAACTAGACCAAGCTACACTTCGATGGGAGAGCTTTCGGGAAACGGCCAGCCCCCCAGCAATGGGGAAAGAACAAACAACAGAGAAAAGACCGAAGAAAACAAGGACGAGAAGGGGAGGGAAGAAATCTCCCTCACAATTATCCCACACGGATACAGAAACAGACACGGTGATCAATTTAACAGGTACCCCCCTCTCAGTTTCACAAATTAAAGTCCTCTCGAAAGGATTAACGTTTTCCCCAATGAATTCTTCTACTGACTTTGATACTAAGATTGACCTGTTTGGGTTTTACAAAAGTCTACATCTCAAAGCTTGGTATAAACTTAATCCAGCACGGTCATCCACATCTATGGATGCCTATACATCCAAGTCTCTTACCCCTTTTCAACCCAAGTCACAGTTCTGTCCTAGGATGCAAAGTGCTACCTTGGAGACTTTTGAGAAAAAGGTTAGTAATGAGATTGGAAAAATTATAACTAAGAAAAACACACAACGTCAATCTAATCTGACAAGGGATGAGCGAGAGGCTCTTAAGGAGCTATCGGACAATGAAAAGATTATAATTAAAAGGGCTGATAAAGGAGGAGCGGTAGTTGTATGGGGTTATGAGCAGTATATTGAAGAGGCCCAAAGACAGTTGAGTGATACTACTGTACTTTTTATGTCCCCCTAAAGAACAATCCGATTGAAGCACTAGTAAAGGAACTTCAACAAATACTCAATAAGGCCAGGGATGAAGATCTAATCTCAACACAAGAGCTGGGGTTTCTATTTAAACCCAACCCTCGGATGGCATCTTTTTACCTCTTACCAAAGGTGCATAAAAGTATGACGAATCCACCTGGGAGACCAGTGATCTCGGGAAATGAGACTCTAATGGAACCTATTTCTAAATATGTGGATTTTTGCATTAAACTGCTGCTTCCATCCCTTCCGGCTTATATACAGGACACAACGGATGTGCTTTGCAAAATTAGAGACCATCGGTCCGGATGAATGTAGAGGCCCTATACACGAACATTGAACATATGAGACATTTCCTTGACAGACGTCCACACCCACACAGCCCCTATACTGACTTCTTGGTGGAACTAACTGACTGGACATTAAATAACAATGTGTTTTTATTTCAGTATAGACTATTTAAGCGGAATGGGGGCTTGCGTTAGCCCTTCATATGCAGGCCTGTTCATGGGGAAATGGGAAGATGATGTTGTATTTAGTTGTTGTAATGTCTTTAGAGATAAAATCATTTGCTGGGCAAGATTCATGGACGATATTATTTTGTGGTGGAGGGGTACAGAAAATGAATAATTGTCGTTTCATAGTCACTTAAATACAGCGAATACCAACGTTAAATTATCTCTTGACTATGATAAAGATAAAATACATTTTCTTGACCTTGAGATTTATAAAGATGTTTGGGGATACCTACTCTACAATACTTAGGAAGGAGGCTCATAAAAACACGTTGTTACATGCTAAAAGCTTCCACCCACCTACACTAATTAATAACATTCCGTTTGGGGAATTTCAGAGACCACGTCGGATCTGTGATAATGATGAAGATTTTGACATTAAAAAAGAAGAGATGTACAATCGTTTCAGAGAACGGGGTTATTCTCCTAAAGTCTTAGACACAGCCCTCGAGAGGCTCCATGGAATGTAATTCTCTGTTTTACAGGAAGCCAGCATCTGCTAAAAAGGATAGGGTTTTCTTCTCTCCACGCAAGAGAGGCATATACAATACGTAATATAATTAAAAAGAACTGGAATCTCCTCCAATGTGACGACTCTCTACATGATATCCTCAAAGACCCCTCAAACTTCTATTTCAGAAGAGCACTTACTTTGGGTGACAGACTGGTGCGTAGTTATTTACCAGCCAAAGAAAAGTATACATGGCTACCCAAAGTACCTAACAGTACATTCAAATGTGGGCACTGCAAATTATGTGAAGTGGTATCAAAGGCAAAAGGGTTTACCCACCGGGTCACACAACTTACATTCTTTACCAACCATTTCATAAATTGCAAGAGTTCATCTGTTATTTTCATTTTGGAATGCTCTCTGTGCGACGCCTTCTTTGCGGGGCGTACAAAACGACGGCTGCAGGACCGCTTGGCTGAACATAGATATGCCGCAAAAACAGGATATTGCGATTAGGCTATGACAAAACATTTTAAAGAAACGCATAAAGATATTTCATTCACCGCCATAGGAATTGATCATGTGCCCTTTACCTCTAGAAGGGGTGATTGACAAAAAATATTAAACCAAAAAGAAATTCGCCGGATTTATAAACTAAATGCTATGACATTCCCAGGGTTGAATGACTCTATACATTTGATGACATTCCTGTAGACTTGATAAGTAGTAGGCTATATAACTGGCTAAATTATTTTAATTATTATAATTTAGATACTGTGTTTGTGATTTGACACTGGATCTATTCTGTGTTTGTATGTGCATTTGTGATATAACTTTAAGATTTAGATCTTGATTATGCAATTTGCTGACTCCGCCGACTCCAGCTGAAGTTAGCTCAACAGCTGACTTGAAATACCTGTCAGAACACTTTGTAATTGACTTTGCCCTGATGAAGGCCTGCCATGGCCGAAACATGTTGGCAATTTTACTGTTTCAAATATGATTAAGCCCATTAAAATTTTTTGAAGCGTGCCTTGGGCAATTCATCTTTAAAATAACTGATTGGTTGTTTGGGCCGATTTGACCATTGTTCAAAACCTTGAAATTAGTTTTCAGAGCATATCTCAGGAATTACATTCCCCCGTGACATAATGATGCAGGGGGATACAGTCATCAGTGTGGTCGTGCATCCATCCGTCTATCTGTGGTCATGTCATTTCCGGAGCAGAATTCGAATTCCGTTCAAATTGAAGGGGCCGGGGGGATACATCATCTTCTGATGACTTGTTTTCATGGGAGTCTAGATATGAGGCTCAAATGCGAGCCATTCACTTCATTAGTGTGATTTTTGAGGACTGGTTAGAATTATGACCCTTGACTCTGGCACAGAGACCTTCAAACTAAAATGTCCATCCATCCATCCATTTTCAACCGCTTATCCGGGGCCGGGTCGCGGGGGCAGCAGTCCAAGTAGGGATGCCCAGACTTCCCTCTCCCCGGACACTTCCTCCAGTTCTTCCGGGGGTATCCCGAGGCGTTCCCGGGCCAGCCGAGAGACATAGTCCCTCCAGCGTGTCCTGGGTCTTCCCCGAGGCTTCCTCCCGGTGGGGCATGCCCGGAACACCTTCCCAGGAAGGCGTCCAGGGGGCATCCGATAAAGATGCCCGAGCCACCTCAGCTGGCCCCTCTCAACGTGGAGGAGCAGCGGCTCTACTCTGAGCTCCTCCCGGGTGACAGAGCTCCTCACCCTATCTCTAAGGGAGCGGCTCGCCACCCTGCGGAGGAAACCCATTTCAGCCGCTTGTACCCGAGATCTCGTTCTTTCGGTCATGACCCAGAGTTCATGGCCATAGGTGAGGGTAGGAACGTAGATTGACTGGTAAATCGAGAGCTTTGCCTTTCGGCTCAGCTCCTTCTTCACCACGACAGATCGGTACAACGACCGCATTACTGCTGCTGCTGCACCGATCCGTCTGTCAATCTCACGCTCCATCCTTCCCTCACTCGTGAACAAGACCCCAAGATACTTGAACTCCTCCACTTGAGGCAAGAACTCTCCTCCAACCCAGAGGGAACATATCACCTTTTTCCGGTCGAGAACCATGGCCTCGGACTTGGAGGTGCTGATTCTCATCCCAGCCGCTTTACACTCGGCTGCAAACCGCCCCAGTGCATGCTGAAGGTCCTGATTCGAAGGAGCCAACAGGACAACATCATCCGCAAAAAGCAGAGATGAGATCCTGTGGTCCCCAAACCGGACTCCCTCCGCCCCCTGGCTGCCCCTAGAAATTCTGTCCATAAAAATAATGAACAGAACCGGTGACAAAGGGCAGCCCTGCCGGAGTCCAACATGCACCGGGAACAGGTCTGACTTACTGCCGGCAATGCGAACCAAGCTCCTGCTCCGGTCATACAGAGACCGCACGGCCCTTAGTAGAGGGCCCCAGACTCCATACTCCCGAAGCACCTCCCACAAAATGCCACGAGGGACATGGTCGAATGCCTTCTCCAAGTCCACAAAACACATGTGAACAGGTTGGGCAAACTCCCATGCACCCTCAAGCACCCTGCGGAGGGTATAGAGCTGGTCCAGTGTTCCACGACCAGGACGAAAACCGCATTGTTCCTCCTGAATCCGAGGTTCGACTATCGGCCGGATTCTCCTCTCCAGCACCCTGGAATAGACTTTACCCGGGAGGCTGAGAAGTGTGATCCCCCTATAGTTGGAGCACACCCTCCGGTCCCCCTTTTTAAATAGAGGAACCACCACCCCGGTCTGCCAATCCAGAGGCACTGTCCCCGACTGCCACGCGATGCTGCAGAGGCGTGTCAACCAAGACAGCCCTACTACATCCAGAGACTTGAGGTACTCAGGGCGGATCTCATCCACCCCCGGTGCCTTGCCACAGAGGAGCTGCCGAACTACCTCAGTGACTTCAGCCCGAGTGATGGATGAGTCAGCCTCTGAGTCCCCAGCCTCTGCTTCCTCTACGGAAGGCGTAACAGCGGGATTGAGGAGGTCGTCGAAGTATTCCTTCCACCGGCCGACAATATCCCCAGTCGAAGTCAACAGTGTCTAAAATGTCTTTTTGCCAAATTTTCAGTGTTGGTTATTTCTGCCAAAGTGCTTCATTTCAGTGAAAACACATGATTAGGGGAGGTCATGGAGCATACTGTAATTACCCATGCGCCAGATTTCAGCTTTGACCTTGAAACAATGACCTTGACCTTAAGATTTGTCTCTGGATCCTATCACTGAAACCATTGGCACCAGAGCTTTGATATTTGGTATTAGACTCAAATGAAAGATTTTCATGGGAAGGTGAGCCTTCTGTGGATTAGTCAGCATTTTGACCTTGTCTGCGCACTGCTGTCCTCTGCAGACAGGAGATTATTTGGGCATTTTCTCTTAAAATGAGTGCTTCAGCCAAGAAACATAGTGAAATATTTCACCCAGAATGATAGTATTAGTATTAAGTATTAAAACCATATGATTGCAACGATAAAGGAGTAAAATGACACTTTCTTACATACTATTATTTAGCTTCGACATTTATCCCATTGCTTACATGCAGATGATGGGGGCAAAGGGACTGAAACATGCCACAGAAATAGCCATCCTCAACGCTAACTACATGGCAAAGAGGCTGGAGAATCACTATGACATCCTTTTCAAAGGAAAAAGAGGTAAGATTCTGTCTTTCTCCTCTCATAGGAGAATTCCGGTGTGAAATTGATTCGGGGTGTATTGAGAAATGATAACGAATACTAACTTTTGTCAAATACTCCACCTTCGAACGCATGCAACATTTCGAAATACATGGCTTTATACCTGAAGCTCCCAACCGGCTTACAATGGTAGCGAATTGGGCATAGTGTTGCCATGCAAAGAAATTGCTATTTTTTTCATCATTGACAAGGCTCAAAGTAGCTCTACACTGCATTGGTAGAAACGAGGCACTGAGAACTTTGAAAATGCACAGATAGTTTATTAAAAAAGACTGTTTATGCAGACAGTACCTTGAGGTAGTTTCCAGTCGCCTCCATCTTGAAAGTCACGATAAGTCAATTGACGAGCACAAACGAATAGATTGCAATCTGTTCCCCTATCCTTCCTATTCGTTCGTGCTCGTCAATCGACTTATCGTGACTTTTAAGATGGAAGTGACAGGAAACTACCTCAAGGTACTGTCTGCATAAACAGTCTTTTTTAAATGAACTACCTGTGCATTTTCAAAGTTCTCAGTGCCTCATTTTAAATGTCAGGGCCATCGGAATTCTACCAATGAAATGTAGAGCTACTTTGAGCTTGTTAATGATGAAAAAATAGCGATTGCTTTGCATTGCAACGCTATGCCCAATTCACTACCATTGTTAAGTCGGTTGGGAGCTTCGGCTAAAAAGCCATGTATTTGGAAATGTTGCGTGCGTACGGAGATGAGGTATTCGACAAAAGTTAGTACTCATTATCATGTTTCAATACACCCCAAGTCAATTTCACACCGGAATTCTCCTTTAAAAAGCAAAGTGAGGATCACAGGGAGCATGTTTTCAGCTAAATTTTCTTCATATTTTTAATCTTACCGTGTGAAAGATTTGCAGAATTTCTATTTAGAAGTCCTTTCAAATGGAAAATATCACATATTTCAGAAAATAAGCATAGCAAATACCTCTGCAATTCCTTCACCAGCCAGAATTTACAAATTAAGATAAATTTGGGAAAAAAAAGAGTCACAAAAATGTTCTAATCAGCAGTAGAGAAAGTTTCTCCTTAGAGCCGGAATATAAGGCAGTAACCAGAAACCAAAGTACAGACGGTGGGATGAGAGTGCACATATGCTCCCCTGATGCTGAAGTAACCCTGTCTCTTTCGATAGGTTTTGTTGCTCACGAGTTCATCCTCGATATGAGACCGTTTAAGAGGACTGCAAATATTGAAGCTGTGGATGTGGCAAAGAGGCTGCAAGATTATGGTATATATTCAGTGTTTTCAGTGACTAACAGGCATGCCTGACTGTGTGTGTTGGAGTTAAGGTTTATTTGCTTTAACAATACATCAGGATAACGACTGTACATGTTTGTACAGTGCAAAATGCAAATGCTTGCCTCCCGTCTTCATTTGTTGCACTGAGGGTGAATTGAAGGATGTTGAAGCAGTTCTCATATTGCCAATTCAAATTTTATGACACATCACAAAGCCTAATTGATGTCTTGGATCTGAGCCCAGAACAGTCTGTCTACCTTGTTTTGAAAACAGTTTCCAAGCATGGTGACTCACACAATGTTTAGCTTCAACTCAGATTCTCTGCTGGCAACTGAGAGCATTTGAGCAAAATGCTACGCAGGTGAATAACTATCTCTGCGAGACACTTGTTAACCTGATCCCCCACTGCAGGCTTCCACGCCCCCACCGTGTCGTGGCCAGTGGCCGGCACTCTGATGGTAGAGCCCACAGAGTCGGAGGACAAGGGCGAGATGGACCGCTTCTGCGATGCCATGATTAGAATACGGCAGGAAATAGCTGACATCGAGGAGGGCCGGATCGACCGGTCCATCAACCCACTTAAGGTACGAACCCTCATTAGGGTGCCAATAAAAAATGAAGTTTCTAATTTCATTGTCCCACCCCCTAAATGTGTTCATAATGTGAAAAGGAAAAAACATGACAAAGTTTGGATGTATTATAATAATATTTACTGGTAGCTCAACCGTTCCAAAGTTAGACAATAATGTGCAATGTTCCAATAAATTTAACATTCTATGATTATATCAGAATTTAACATAAATATTGCAGAGATCATCAAAATCAAAGACTTGCAGTTACTTCAAAAGTCAACAAATGATTTTTGAACATAAGCAGATTAACACAAACAGTGACCAAAAATGTCACAATGTAAATTAGTTGCCCACAAATTAGTTGTCAATAGCAGCTGCAGTGAGTGCAGCCAAGGTGGATTTGTTACTGTTTGGAAAGTCACAGTGGTGTTTCTCTACAACTTGCAACAAGAACTGTTTCTGTTCTTCTTGACTGGTCAGGACTCCATTGAATGCTTGAATCAAGGCCACCCCTCGCTCAGCTGCATCATTGACGACCTTCAGACTTCTCACTTTCCATTGGCAAATTTTCATTCATTGGAAAGCGGGTTCATCAAGAAAAATGATTGACAACAGGTCCAGAATTATTAGTGCTCATTTTAACTTAACAAGGATATCTGGTGACGCCTGATTGTCCTTAGGATTTTTGGAGTTCATGCGAAGTTATTTTACACAGGCGTGGCGGCGCTCCACGATCAATTACATGTTGCGGGAACCCTGATGGTGAAACAGTTAAATTAAATAAGGTTTTATTTCAACATATAACACAGTGTTAAACTGTTAATACACGCACGCAACAACTATTGAATAGTTACTCAATGAAAATATTCCAGCCCATTGAGCTACCAGAAAATATGCATATATTTGTATGAAAGGTGGAGCAGTCATTATGCTTCATAAAAGGAACAAAAAGAGGGGGTGGGACCTGAAAAACGTTGAAAAAAATATTCGGCCATTACAGTCAGTTGCACCCTAACCCTCATATGTATCCCATAAACATTCTTACATTCGGTTTTCATTCTATCATAACGATACAAATTCCAGATCAGTACTCGCAGTAATAACATTTGATACGGCAGATGTACAGTTAAATCAATTCCAATATTCAGGCTGTTAAACCCTGGAAACTTGTGACAATGTGCTCCTCTTTTGTTGGAAAAAGCCCTGGAAGGAAGAGTTAAAACTAAGCTTGTAGTGGGATTGTGAAGAACAATACTCACCACAGAGCTACTTATTGTTCTACAGACAGGATAGCTTCATGGAGACCAGACAGCGCATTGACTTCCGTGCATTGTGTAGAACCAGTCTGGTCCTCGGGGTCCTCGAGACCACAGAAGTAGAAGAGAAGCTAAAGGGCAGGCAGTTACACTAAAGGGAAATAATCAACTGGCAAAGCCTTACAGAGGAGGCACAAGACAGGAGTTATATACTTCTCCTGAATCTTTTTTGTTACAGTACTTTGGGTGCAGAAATTATGTTTTGTTGCCGTTTATATCAAATTAAGTATATTAAAACAGTTACGCAATGATCAAAAATATATTTAAACACAGTAATATTATTTATTATTGTATTGTGAGAGAGGAATGCTTGTTTGATATTTTTTTTGTTATGCGCATATACTCCTTCCTTTGATATATTTATTTCTGGGTTTGTCATAAATATTTTGAGCCAGAAACAATTAAGGTATTGACTGTAACTAGAGATTTTACACGTTTAATGATTTATTACCAGCTGCGAAGTGTAGCTGGTACTGGAATCATAAATTGTGTCTAACTGTACGCATTGTTGTACGCAACACAACATCGGAAACCATTTTACAACCTTCACGCATAGCATGTCACCAGCTGGGATAAAAACAAACTTTGAGTTTGAAGATGGGCATGATAGATTATGTTTACCATCATTGTACATATTCTAATCAAACCTTGCTTCAAGGCAGTGGCTGCTGTCGTGGCTCGTTTGATTCCTGATGGTCTCTAGTTCTGTCCCTATTTTAACCTTTAGGGCACCAAAACGAATTTTCAAATGCTTAAAAAAATGTAAATATGTTGAGCTGTTGAAAACCTGTCATGTGGCGACTTGTAAGTTGACGTTAGTTTTTCAAAACCTTTGAGTTTATTTCATTGTATCACCCAAGCGGCAAATTCTGCCTTTGGCGCTTTGAGGGTTAATGCATACATTGAGGGGTAGAATGCGCTCTCACTTTACAGGCACTTGTGATGTGAGCTTTTCTACTTCCCCTCTAGATGGCGCCTCACTCTCTGGCTTGTGTGGCGTCCTCTGCCTGGGACAGGCCCTACTCTCGGGAGTGTGCTGCCTTCCCACTGGTGAGTCCCCAGCTCAGACATTGGCCACCTCAACACAACTGACCAATAACAGAAAACAGTATAGAGCATATGCCCATCTATGCCATAATACTTCCTGTAAACTGAGGTCACAGGCTGATTTACCGGTAATTTTCAAGTGGGTAGAATGCAGTAGTTTGTGTTACAGACTGAATGCAAAAGCATCAGTATTGACAAAGTAATCCTGGACAAGGGCACATCTAGGTTCTTTCATACTATTGTAATTTGTTTGTAATTTTAGTAATTGTTTGTAATTGGATTGTAATTTTTTTGATTTGCTCTATATAAGCACTAATCAGGCCATGTATTCTTAAACTGCAGCCATACATCAAACCAGAAAGCAAGTTTTGGCCATCTATCTCAAGGATTGATGAGGTCTACGGAGACCAGAACCTAGTGTGCACCTGTCCTCCCCTGGAAATGTATGACTCTCCTTTCGAAGAGAAGATGGCCTCGTCATGATACTGAGCTGATGTGTTTGAAGCTTTTTATCTCCAAATCCAGCAGAAATGGAAAATGAGCTTTTTCTAATGACTACAGAGTGTGGTATGCACATCTTATCAAACATATTGTACAGTTACCTTGCCATAATCATGAAAGGTTTCTGTACAAACCATTTTTTTCTTACATGATGGTAGCATGGAATATTGCCTCAAATTTAGGTCTCTGGCTTACAGTGATATTGTGATGGAAAACATTTTTTAAATGCCTCAATTTCAGGTCTCTGGCTTACAGTGATATTGTGATGGAAAAAATATTTTTTTAAAACATGAACTCCTTGTGTATGCGTCATTGATTATTCAAAGAAAACTTTTATATAAAAACCAAAACAATACTTGTATATTAAAACATGTTCCAGTCCATATTATTTCCTGTTCGCTGCCCCAATAAATTGCAAAAAAGAAAAAACAAACTGCAAGTCAAAATGCAATGCAAGCTGTGCTTGAAACCACCATTCATGCTTAAAACTGTTATGCACCAGTTCATCCACCAGGGGGCTCATGTTTACATCCCACCAAAATAACGGTTAAAAAGGGCAGCCACCGAATGTAATCGCCTCCACAATTACCAACCACTCGACAGCCCATTTCTACACACAGTCACGAGCCGTATTTTAATTGAAAGGCTATGATCTGCCTCTCAGTCTGTGCCTTCTCCGTTTCGATAAAGAGAACATCATTGCGCATGCTCCACTTTGCTTACCGCTGTGCGAGCACGATTTTCCAACAGGAAAATATTCAATGCAGAAACAGCCGTTTCCCTAGTAACCAATTCATACCTGATCCTGAATAATAACCTTGATATTTTTCATAACAATGCGTGAAGGAAGACCAGCATTTAATCGTTTTTGGACTTGTACACGAGGACAAACTGAGGCTGGTAACACCCGTTCTGCACCTTACAAAAAGGCTGGCTCAATTCCTACGCTTAGACGCACCCTCAAAATAGACAATAAGTTAACATTGCACAACCTTCAAGCTCCAGTCCTGAGCAGCTTGTGGCCTCAGCCCTGATATGTGAGAAGCGTCAGCTAGAACCGAGCTTTCCCCTAGTGCAAAAGAAAAAAACAAGCCCCAATTTTCCCTTATCTGCCCATCCAAATTCACAATAAGACTAAACAGTATTGTCAGTCATGGCGAGAGAATATTCCCCCTGCGAATTGGTGCAATGGATGCGAAGAATATAAAGAGCATTTTTGCATTTTGGAATCAAAATATTTAATAGGTACATATCAATTATTATACCATGTATAAAATTTCAGATCACGATATGAAGCAATGTAAATTCAGGCTGACACTGCAGCATGTAAGGGTGCCACATACAAAGAACTAATGATTAAAATATAATATGCAACTAAATTATAGAAAAGTGGCATAATTGGTAATATTGGAAATTAGATGTGACAGTTTTTTTTTTCCAATTTCTCTTTTCAGTAAGTGCAATAAAACATATAACACAACACTAATGCAAGAGCAAAGCAGCCACGACTTCTAAAACTGTTAGTACTGCAGTAAAACGTAGGATACAAGATTGAGAAGAGAACACAGAAAGGCTCACGCAAAAGTAGACAGCTTGCCAATCATTGCAGAAAAAACAGGAAGGGTTAAAAAAAATTCAGAGCCATAAGAGGGGGCAATGCACATCACAGTTTGCTTTAGAGACGACATACTAATTAAAACAGTTGTTTTTTAAGCCTTTTTTTTTTCAAAAAGAAAAATCCTTTGAATCTTGTAAAGGGACAACACTGAAAACAAGGGCAACAAATGGGGGCAGAACAGGCAGTTTCTGAACCAGGCACATACACTGAAAGAAGCTGTGAGGTTCGGTACCTCAGTGACGAACATAAGAGCCATTTCCCCCGCAACCCACGCCATTTCCTGGGGCCGAGCTGAGCTCTCACAAAGCAGATTTGCGTGTTTGGCTTTTGTGTCGTCTTTTACGCCGATCTCCACATGGCTAGCTGGGAGTGTGTGAAGGGGCACAGTGCTGGTCGAGCAGCAGGAGTCCAGTGTTCAGAAATGGGGGGCAGGAAATGGAATCCTAAGGTGTCCCAGGACCAGAACAGCTGGTGAATTCAAGGGGACGGGAAGGGAACAGTCCAAATTTCCGGAAGGGTCAGTCATCGCCGGGCTGGCCACAGAGGATGTTTCTGTGTCTGTGTGTGTAAGTGCATGCATGCCTTTACGTGTGTCAGACACATGTCATGTATGTGTGACTGTAAATAGTGTCAATGTGTGTGTGTGTGTGTGTGTGAGAGAGAGAGAATAGGTGTGCATGCGTCTGTGTCTGTGTGTGTGCATATGGGTTTGTATAGCCAGTTCATCGGCCCTTGCTGTAGCCA
This sequence comes from Gymnothorax reevesii, assembly GCA_029721435.1. Lineage (NCBI taxonomy): Eukaryota > Metazoa > Chordata > Actinopteri > Anguilliformes > Muraenidae > Gymnothorax > Gymnothorax reevesii. The sequence goes on along the minus strand of CM056583.1, from coordinate 43,985,830 downwards.
GGAAAGAACTGGTCGAGTAGCACCTGTAACGTCTTGTTGAGGACCATGACGTAGTCCTTTCCCAGGTCATGGCGGCACGCAGGGCAGGTGTACACCTCTGCACGGAACGACCTCTGCAGACAGGTCTAGGGTCAGAGTGAGAAGTTCAGAGAAATGACGGGCACATGACATACATTGTTGGCCTCATAGCATAATTGCATTAGTCATATTTTTGCCAAATTGTGATATCAGCCACCTGTTCTTTCACGCTGGGGAAAAACTTTTTTTCCCTTTTTTCTTAAAACTTTAAAAAATAAAAAATAATAACATAATTTAAAAAAAATTATATAAAATTATTTTAACTAGAGTGTTCAGGTGAACACGTGTCGCCTGCGAAGCTTTAGTTTGAAAGTGTGACTACCAACTGAAAGTGTGACTACCGGACGGACGGACGGACAGACAGACGCCGGACAAAGTGATCCCTATGTGCCGCTATGCTTCGCAGGCGACACAAAAACCTAATAAAGATATTGCTATGTGGCTAACAATGTAATATTTATTGATTTACTCATCATTTAAGGCAGGGATTTCAAACTGGTCCATTAAAATGCCAAGGGGTTGCGGGTTTTCAATCCAGCCAAGCACACCTGATACAACTAATTAAATTAACTTATCTTCCAGTTAATTATTTGTATAAGGTGTGCTTCACCTCAGTTGGAATGAAAACCTGCCCTTTGGTCCTGTTACAGACCAGTCTGAGACCGCTGGTTCAAGGACACATATTTCCTAAAAGGGGCACTGTCATGGTTCAGGTAGCGTCTTGGTTACTCATCATTTATCACATTGTTCAGCTGCCCGCAATCTTGGTTTTAGTATGCAACTTTGATACCTTGCAATAAAACTGAGGTTATACTGCTCTGCAATACCTGTGATTTTTTACATTTTGGCTTCCCTTTTGAGTGTTCTCTGACAGACCACGTGAAGTTCAATGTTACAGACAGTGCGGTCAGTACATGGCACGAGGGTACGTTTCTTTCCAGTTTCTATGGCCAGACATAGCAGCACACAAATGTCTCTAAGTCTGCGTGAGCAAACTGGAAGTTTCTAAATAAAGAAAAAAGTAAAAACTGAAACGAATATATACCATGAGTCCTGCCAAATAGTCAATAATTTGTTTTCGGAAAGAATAACTATGATTAACGCCACTGATTAATCACAATAGCAATTTTCACCAGTGAAAAATGTTTTTAAAAAGCTATTCCCCTCCTCCCCCCCCACCCAAGTTTGCCATACACCCTCAGCTGCGACAGCACCCTTTTAAGGCATAACCTTTGTACTCTTCAAGTGTAAGAATCACACTCATAGGCACATACATACTAATGGGCAATTTACAAGTCATGCATTTCTTTGAACCATGGAAGGAAACCAAAGGAGCAGAAATTCGCCCACACAAGCACAGCTGCGTAAGTTTTAAAGGCAAAGAAAACACTTTTTTCAGGTCTCACCCAATAAAAGTACACTGCCCCTACTATTCAAATATATATTTTTGGGCAATTTTTTACATTTTTTAATCACTAAATCAGCTTGAGAAGGTCAGATTAATAAATTGTTTGCAGCGCGCCATGTTTGTTGGAATTGAGGTAGCGTTAGCTTGCCACATCACCCAGACACCGGAACTCTGGAGCGCGCAGAGTTCTAATTGAAATAAAGCGTGGCTACTGTAGATTTGCCTGAAGAATTTTTTGCGAATTGGCGTAACTACAATGACCAATTGTAAGTGGGCATAAGATTTGGAAAGCCTACCTGTTCTTTCTTTAACTGATGCTGTTGTTTCTCCAGCCTAGCCAAAAATGACAGGCACTTTGGTTTGGGGGCCAGCCAATGACTGAGTTCTTTTGGCACAGCATCATCTTTCAAAATCTTCCAATATTTACTGAGCGATTCAATTCCATACTTTGCATAAACGTGCTCCTTGAAACAACTGGGTAAAAAGAGTGCTGAACATAACTGGAGACTCTTCTTTGAATCCGGTGTTGTGCAACCACTGTGTTAGCAAGTCAGGCTTTGTGAAGGTAAATTTGCGCAAGCTTATGCCCATGGATAGGTCTGAGTTTCCCATTTTATTTGAGCAATTAACAGCTGCACACAGTGACTGCTTTTGTTGCTCAGTTTTTAATAATGATTAATAATATCAAACCTTGATCATTCGGCATAAAATAAAGCTGCAGCACGAGTGATAATCAGGACTAATTTGTTTCCACTTAAACATCCTCCACTCGGGACTTATCATCGGAGGGATTACTGGCAGCTCTGACCTTGCTTTAAAGAGCATTACTTCTCCAAACCCATACCCATTAATGCTTCCTAATTAACAACAAAGCGTTAATTTGTGCAATTGTGAGGATCAATCAGTCAAATTACTGTCTTTTCCCCCTCAACTTACATTATTGTTCCTTGCAATATTAATCAAACATTCTCCTGTCCACATTAATGGTGGCATAAAACGTCAATATTTGTCAAAGCTATTGAATTCCCGTAGCTCACAAAACGGTATATATTTTTACTGCATCAGTGTCCAATTGGCTTGATACACCCAAGAAAATGTTTTTAAAAATGCGGTTTTGTCGACTCAGGTCTGTATGTTTAGTTTGCTTATGTAAAAATAAAACTGTCTATTACCAGTAACATTACCATAATGCAGGTTAAATCTCAACCGGTTTCATTTAAGAATTTGACGATTAACTTAATTTACTGAACTTATGGGCAACAAATATGCTTTGCATCACAGCAGAAAGCCAAGATTGCATGGACAGCAATAACTGACATTTCTCAACATTCTATCTTAAAGGAGCAGTGGGTGGAATTTAGATTGATATTTTTGCAGAAATGGACGATAACATTCACAACTACTTTTTTAGTGGAGTATAATCACATGAAAACAATAATTTTTGAGTTTCATTTTGCTTAGAATAAGCCCTTTAAACCTACATGGGAGCGGGTCCACCTCCGTGGAGAACGCCATGTTGTGCCGCCATTTTTTCAACAGTAGGCCAGAACGGGGAAAAAGTAAATTAACACAAGAGAGCACCTTACACGTTTTCGCAAGTTTTGCGGCAACTGTAGGTTTTCTGAGAAACGGAATGGTCAGTTGGTTGCAATCTATAATCTGACCACTAGATGGTTCTAAATCTTACACACTGGTCCTTTAAAGTGGAATGTTACGTAGTAAATGCTGCTGGAGATGATATTTAGATAAGGTTTAGATTTTGTTTCTCATTAATTAATAGAGAATTGCCTTTCTCAAAATCTCATTGTGGCCTTCCTACGACTTTCCCAAGGCTAGATGATGAGGACCTCATCAATGATTTTGCGACGATGAAAGTTTAAATGCATGCCATGCGTCAAGTTACCAACGCTTCGACGCAAGAAGCGTTGGTGATTTAATGAATTAATTATTATCACACTGGAAAGGAGTGTACAACTGCTCTTCCTCACAAATGTACCCTGTTCTTTAGAATGCTGGAAACATTTTGATTATGTGCAATCTGAAAATAAATTAGATTATACAGCTTAAAGAAACTGAAACAGGAAATGGAATTCAGGGAAAGTATTGGATAATTCCTCCTCTCTTCCCCACCCCCCCATCCGTGTAATATCACTATTAAGAACTACATTATCATTATAGCCCATCTGTGATCTCTGTTATTTCTTTATAATTCATTAAACATTACAGGCTTACATATTGGTATTGACTAGTCAGTAAATAAATTGCGAGCTTAACAGGTATAGCTTGAAATGATGCAATTAAGGGTCAGAGGCTAACTGGGTACCAGGGAAATTCCCATGACAAGGTTAAATAGATCAGCTGATTTCCCAGGGTCCAAGTGTGCCACATCATCTGGGACACTGCCACTCAAAGCACTTCTGGGTTAAAATATCAGAAATCGCGGCATTCATGACCTTGTGCTAATTAGTTGTTTCATAAAAATCACAAAAATTCACAAAAAATGTTAACAACCTTTCAAAGGTAATACTGGTCACTGAATACCACTGTTTGTATGATTTATACAAATACCATATTGAAATATGGTAAGGCTTCGAAGATACAGATTAAGATTCATCCCGGGCTGACTGAATTCTGTGAGGAGAATCTCAGTTCAAGCACTAAGCCTAATTTGTGTATTTGAAACTGGCCCAAAACTTCATAAAAATTAATCACAAAGAAGTCACAAAGAAAAAGCTGCACTGTGCTGGGTTTCACCTTGCAGACATTGTGCAGACACACAGTGGTGACGGGCTGAAAGGCCAGCTCCTGGCAGCACACGCACATGAAGATCTGCTCCACCTTCCTCAGGAAATTCTGCAAACAAGCCGCCATGCATGGCAGTCACCATAGAAACAACACTGTCATCGACATCATTTAAAGAAATGCATCACGTCACAATCGGGAGCAGCACTCCCAGATGCACCTACACTTCGTCTTTATCAGTCAGGAGCTCATTTTCCACATTGTTTTTGATGTAAGACTAAACACACAAATGTTTATGATCAGAAGAAAGTGAGATCTCACTATAACCCTGCCACACAGATGCCATGTGTAATGCAAATGAAATGTTGTATTAACATAGTGCCAACATTTTGAATAAGCTACGACCATTTCTCTTAAAATGGCGATTACCGGTCCCTCCTTCAGGAATCCCATGGCCTCATCCCACAATTTCCTGTTGGAGTCGTCCTCCATGATCAGGGCCTGCTGCTGCTCGGAGAGCTGGAACGCCTCCACCTCCTTCTGCTTCTTCAGCGGCGGCTCCTCAGCGGAAACGTCTAGAAGGAAGCAGGGCGCACCCTTCTGAATTCACGCACTGCAGGATTTTTTCTGCTTAGCACGGACACAATCCTAGCACTTACAGATCCCGCACGGTAACCATTTACTGGTATACTCATGTCCCAAAAAATCACCTCCCTCTGGGAGGTCAACAAATGGGTTGTTTTTCCTGCACACAAAACAGAATCTACCAGTAAATTAATAATGATAATAATTATATAAGAACATAATTATTTGTAGACAGTCAGAATGGCAGGGAGGCATCACGAACAGTATGTACATCAAGGTTATTTTGGTGTCCTTCCATCTTTCCATTTTTTGGTCTGCCCCTTTGGGGTCTCATAGGATGCAACATTTCAAATATCCCAAAGCAGGGTGCCATCCATCTGGGCAGGGCCTCCATAACACAGCTGACTTGTCAGAGGGGACAAAAAAACAGTTAGCCAAAAAGAAACACATGTTGGCAGGTAAAACAAACCTCACCCGCCAGCACTAATTTGAGTGCTTTTGATACAGACTCAATTTTACAAGTGTGACCAAAACCGTTTTCAACTTATAGTCCTTTGAAAATCCGTGACCTTCAGTTTGACCTTACAATGTCACTCAAGGTGAAAGGTCATGGTGTCAAATAAAAGCCCATATAGGACTTCCTAAATGATCATAATAGCAAACATCTGTCGATCAACCGTTTTTGAGTTATAATACAAAATATCATATTTTCACTGATGACCTTGACCCCCCTGACATTTAACCCCCAACTGCTGTGGAGACTGTCAATTCATGCAGCATATGGTTTGAAGAAATAAAAGATGCACATTTTAGCTTTGGTTTGTGATTAGTTTGAAGGAAGTTATTTAAAAAAAAAAAAAAACATTTTGACATTTCCAATGACCTTGGCCTTGACCCGAGCACCACTGAAATTTAAATCAGGTAATCAATGGACCATTGCCCACCAACTGTGAAAGTTTGAAGTTAATCAACGCAACCGTGTAGACATTAGATTATTAACACACGGACACTTGAACAAACAGACAAACAAACCGCACTGATTACCTCGCCCCGCTGTCGCGAGCAACGTAATTAAGGACTGAAGCAGGGGAAATTATGTGTTTTGTTATTTCACTACACAGTTGCAGATGTACTGACAAACAATCCACATTTTGTACATGCTAATCATCCCTGCTGTCACAGTGTTTTTGAATTGTGGTGTACAACTGCTTAGCACATAAGAAGTCAGGAGGAGAGCACTGACCATTAATTCCAGAATTCCAGTACCTTCAGAGATACTTTACCACTCATTCACCAGGCCTTATGTTTCAGAGATACTTTACCACTCATTCACCAAGCCTTATGTTTCACAGATACATTACCACTCATTCCCCAGGCCTTAAGTTTCAGAGATACAGTGGCTCCAATAAGTATTCGTACACTACTTGAAAATTCAACTACATAACAGCTTTTGTATATTCGGCTAAATGCTTGCTATTGTGTGTAAAAGTGAATAAAATAATAGATAATCAATATGTTTTAAACAAATATTTAATGTCAAAATGGCATATTTGGTCAGAAAGGCAATTATCTGACCCAATAAGTATCTGTACAGTTCCATTAGTGAGTCACAAAACTTATAATACTCACCTAAAATTGACTCAAGATGTTTACAGGACATGGTTGACTCACTTGGTCTGATTTGGTCAAGCGTGACCATACTGGACACTCCCTCTGTACACAGACTGGCCTATGTAAATGGCCTGACCATGCCCATAATGTATTCCTGTGATATATGGCTAAGACAGGCGAGATACCCCGTCGAATGCGGGAGCAAATCATTCAGCTACATAAAGAAGGACAAAGCACCAGAAAAATTGGAACTCGGCTATCGTTACACCACACGACCGTGCAGTACATCATCAAGAAGTACAAACAGTCTGAATGCATAGCCAATGCAGCCAGGAAAGGACGTCCCAGGAAGACCAGCCAGCGCACTGACCGGTGCATCTCCCTGCTGGTACAGAGGGAGAGACAGTCCTCGGCCTCCAGTCTTGCCACCAAAGTGGAGGAAGCAACTGGAAGCCATGTTTGTGCCCAGGCCATCCGTAACCGGCTCCATGAAGTACAGTAGTGTACAAATTCTTATTGGAGCCACTGTATATTTCATACAGAATTGTTCATAAATTATGAAATTGCCATTCGTGTCCATTAAGTCAACTATTACCATATATTCCTCTCATACCAATCTTCAAAAAATAAGGATTTACAGTCGAATGTATGTAGTCGAATTTTCAAGTAGTGTACAAATACTTATTGGAGCCACTGCACTTTACCACTCATTCACCAAGCCTTCCCAGAGATACTTTACCACTCATTCCCCAGGCCTTATGTTTCAGAGATACTTTACCACTCATTCACCAGGCCTTATGTTTCAGAGATACTTTACCACTCATTCCCCAGGCCTTAAGTTTCAGAGATACTTTACCACTCATTCACCAGGCCTTAAGTTTCAGAGATAACTTCACCACTCATTCCCCAGGCCTTAAGTTTCAGAGATACTTACCACTCATTCACCAGGCCTTAAGTTTCAGAGATACTTACCACTCATTCACCAGGCCTTAAGTTTCAGAGATACTTACCACTCATTCACCAGGCCTTAAGTTTCAGAGATACTTACCACTCATTCCCCAGGCCTTCAGTTTCAGAGATACTTTACCACTCATTCCCCAGGCCTTATGTTTCAGAGATACTTACCACTCATTCACCAGGCCATATGGTTCAGAGATACTTTACCACTCATTTACCAGGCCTTAAGTTTCAGAGATACTTAACCACTCATTCAGCAGGCCTTAAGTTTCAGAGATACTTAACCACTCATTCAGCAGGTCTTAGGTTTCAGAGATACTTCACCACTCCCCTGAATACCTGTTTCCTTGGGATCTTTCTGGCTGCCGTTGCTCTGGGGACCCCCATCTGGTTCATCTACTGGCACAGGAGCACTTTTTTCTTCTGCCTGCTCCTCCTTCACCTTCTTCTGGAGCGGTTGCAACCGTGGCCGCCCTCTCCCAGCATGCCTCTTGCCCCGGATGCCACTTCGCACATTCGCCTCCTTCTTGGTCTTATTGGCCATCGCCTCCAAGTAACCAGGTGGATACTAGGTGGGATTTGAAGAATGAAAATGGAAAAAACCGTCTGTATGGACACAAAATGGATCCCACTACATTTAGTCAAGCACAGTCTAGCAGGCTTATTCAAGTGAAATAGTAAGAGAGCAAGTGGCAGTTTGGGAGTATCAACCTGAAGCTCAAAACAAGTCCAGATGGCAACTTGCCAGACACTGAAATGCGTTTCCGATCAAATCAAAATCTATTATTCGATATTATATTATCTATATTATATTCCCAAATCCAGTTGTCAAATTTATTATCTTAAATAAGCTGTGTAACTTCTGAATTCATTGTTCACCCTTAAGCCTCAGTGCCCGCTACATTTTATAGCTCTGATTCCCAGATTCATACAGATGCTGACGTAATTAAGACAAATGAACTGCATTTAATGATTCTCAACCTCTTTGTGCAGAGGCCAAATTTGGCTATTTATGTGTTACCCAATTTAAGCTTTATAATTCAAATCTGAGCTTCACAAAGCAAGGGAAATGGCTGAAATGAAACAAGATACTTGTAGAATTTAGAATTCCGTCATATTTCAGTTTCTTTTCATAATTTTCTTTCAGAATGAGGACCAAAAACACAAAAAATCTTCATGAAAATTCAGCAATGACATTATTTTTTTTTAAAATTGAGAATTTAAAAATGGCTTTGAGTGAAAACAACACATTTCTGGGATCATGAACTCCTTGACCACAACTGTACTTCATCTGACAGTGCTTTTCAAAATGATCCACTCACACAATGAGCAAAGTAAGACAGCTTTCCAAGTGGCTCCCTATGCGGTCAGAGCCCTCAAAATTGCGCAATGTCAAATCATAAAATAATCATGTTTGACAAATCGACTTTTCACTCATGAAGTTCAAAATGAATTTATGATTTTCTAGCAGAATTCAGCATGAATTTATCAATACAGGTGTGGATGGAAATAAACAGTCATCAGTAACCTCTCCAAACTAAAAACGTCTTTTCTCCATGAAAAAGTTCAGAGTTTTCTCAATTTTTCTATAAAGGTGCATCAGCAAGCACACCTACTCATCAAAGGAATTGCTTATTTTACGGTCAGAACAGTCCTGAGATGGAGAGCTAGCCATTTACAATTTTGATCATCCAAGCAAAAAGCAAGCTCCCATAACTGCTTTTCACACCCTATAAGGAGCAAGTATAACTCATTAGCACAGTAATAACTGAAATATACCTCATTTACACAAAACAGACATTCCACCATAAGGAAAAAGCAGACAATATGCCACCCTAGAATGAACAGAGTTGTCGGTTTAACAAACAAAGCAGAGGATTTACCGAAGTCTGAGCTGTTCGCATTTTAAACGAACGAAAATCCAAGCCATTTTATTTTGTTGAATGCAGTATAAATTCTAAAACAAATCGCCATATTAAGTAAAATGCCAGCACATGTAGTATTACTAACAAAGATTATTGGCTACTCTTGTTAACCAATGTGGCAAACTAGCTCTGTGATCACGGTGGTAAACTGAAAATAAGAAATGGCTGGATGGCTAGCTAGCTGGCTGGCAAGAAGTAAGACATAGCTACTCCCTATAAAGACAGTTCTACTCACATAGCAAGTGGAAAAACTCTACATCATTGAATTTCTCCACCAAAGAATCAATGCTCTCCACCCTCCAGTCAGTTCCATTCAGAATAACTTCCATTTTCTCTGAATCACATTTCCATCCCCCAAAATTTAAGCTCAGCACTCTAGGGTTGGTTCTGGAATTCTTTTTTTTCATGCAATCACATCATTCTCAGCTGCTCAAAGTAGAGAGAATACAACCTAACGGCCATTACACAAGTCTTTAAATACTCTTCTGAGGGTCCAATCAATGTCTTTCAGCTACTGAGGAAAACTTATACTATCTGAAATAGGATAAAACAAGATGTGTTTGTGAAACACTGATGCCCCCGGATATAAGCATAGTTTGGATTTATAATATGGAAAAGGTCCAGATGGAATCGCTTGGACTTGCAAAGGGTTGAATAAATGAATAAAATTTTTTAAAATTTCCAGGAAACTATTGTGAAATCATAATGACGCCAAGGTGAAGGTCACAAGCTGAAAAATTATGACCTCATCCGAGTGGTCTTGTGTCAAGGGATACACGTGAAATAGCAAAGGTTTATCAGTGACCAATGATAAGTTATGGCCAAAGTTATCGTTTTCGGAAAATGCGTCCAACGCCAAGATCAAGGTCTGGTCAGAAGGTCAAAAATGATGACCTCATCCAAAAGGTCTTGTGACAAGGGGTACACGTCAAGTATCAAAGGTCTATCTCTGACCGATCAAAAGTTACGGCCAAGGTTAAAGTTTTTGGAAAATGCGTCCTACGCCAAGGTCAAGGTCACAAGGTGAAAAATGATGACCTCATCCGAAAGGTCTCATGACAAATGTTGTCAAGTATCGAAGACCAATCTCTGACCAATCAAAAGTTATGGCAAAGGTTAAAGTTTTTTACAGAAAATGCGTCCTACTCCAAGGTCAAGGTCACAAGGTGAAAAATGATAACATCATCCAAAAGGTCTTGTGACAAGGGATACACGTCAGGTATCGAAGACCTATCTCTGACCAATCAAAAGTTATGGTCATGGTTAAAGTTTTCAAAAAATGCGTCCTACACCAAGGTCAAGATCACAAGGTCAAAAATGATGACCTCATCCAAAAAGTCTCGTGACAAGGGATACACGTCAAGTATCAAACGCCAATCTCTGACCAATCAAAAGTTACGGCCAAGGTTTAAGATTTTTTGCTGCTGCAGACAAACACACAGACAGACAGATAGATGGACAGGTGCAGAACAACATGCCCCCGAGTCTTCGATTTCGGGTGCATAAAAAGCAGTAATCGATATGTGATTAACAGGAGAGTTTTACGTGGGCGTGAACTATAGCTGTACTTCACGCAGATAAGCTTGAGTAACCATTGAAGTGACTGTAATCCCTTCCATGAGGGATTGTATAAGGCTCTAAAAGACAGCTGAATTCTTTGAGAGACGGATCTAGATGTAATTGCACAGTAGGGAATTACACGTTTTCAATATGCGACGACAATAATTGATATTCAAATGACATAGTGTCAATATCATGGCAAATTTTAGCTTCAGAAAACTCACTATAGCTGAAGTGGTTGCTACAAAGGCAAACAATTTTTTCTGTCGAAAGAGATCTTTTTTGAACTGCTGGACAGATTCTATGGGGAAGAACATCGAGCAGTTTGCACATAAGGCTTAGTTGAGGAGTTTAAAACATGCGACTCCTGAAAAACAGGGATGGGACTTAACTCGTCCATATGAGTTTGGCTAGCTAATGAATGTTAAATAACTGATCCTGGTGTGCCATCTAGTGATTGAATAGTGTAACTGCGTGCATAAATAGAGCAGCTCCATGTCTACTAACGTCTACACCTGCGCAAATGGGTTAAGGAAAGTAATGACTGGTAAAATGTACCTGCACTGAGAGACCAAGCTTTTTAATGCGCTCCATCCCCTCTGGAGTCCAAGGTGCGGGCTCCAAATCATCTCGTCTGAGCAGATACCGCCACACGAGGAAACCACACTTTCCAATCTCCGGCCAGTACTTCACAACCTGGTGCATGCCAAGAGAGAGAGTGGCAGTATTGTACTATGGGAAATACCAAGACTGAGGGATGCAATGTGCATTCATCTTGCAATACTTGATTCATACTTGTGATTGCAAAAAACACATTAGAAAAACATATAGTCAGGATTGTAAATATCATCAATAATTAAACAATTCTCCACTTAATTCCCAATGGTGAGCATTATTTACATTTCAATCCAGAATTTTCTTCAATCCAGAGAGTTGCTCCATAGCTACAGCTTCAGTTACTCTGTAAGTAATGCATGCTCCCAATCCAGTGCTTCCCTTTTACCAGACCTACACGGCTAACCACTGCACGGCCTGCAACACGAATCTCATCGGACAGTGCAGTTACTGCACAGACAGGCAGTTAATTTTCCTGCCCATCATCATCGCAAAGAGAAGGTCCGAATAGCCCCTTCGAAATGAGAGAAGCACAACTTGCATTTCACCAAATAAAAGGAGAGCACAAGGAAACAGAAATACAGTAAAGACAACTTGAATGTGCAGAAAGTCTGTTTCATTTTGCAAAATATCAATACTTTTTATTATGGGGCGTAGGGTCTTTGAACCCTGCTTTTAACTCTTTAAACAAAGTTTGCAGCTATAGCCGGGATAGCAATAATAATAAGGGCTGCTGATTGCAACTATTGCCCTGAGGAAGTTCCCAGCCACAACTGCTAGTCACAGCAAAAGACATATTTGGGGGGGTAGGCGTGTTTCACCGTACCAATCAGATTTCAGTACTTACACAGCCACATTAGGGATTGGGAGCTAGGGGCCCTGGAGTGTGCATTGTAACAATATCTTTGAACTGCATTGTCATCCTAGGAATTATTCATTACAATTATGGCTGTCGCGTTAATTAATCGCAATTAATTTAAGCGCAATAAAAGTAACTGCCACTATGAGACAGACAGACTTTCTTGCTTATTACTTTTTTTATTACACATGCCTAATGCGGTCATTTGAAAAGAAGAAAACTGTGATTCGAAGTCCGCTAATTACCAGCGAGGTTGGACAGCCTCCATCGCCTTGGCATAATTAGCTCACCTTAAATCAATTCCAGTGTACTTTGCCTAACTTGCAATCAAGCCATTTACTCAGCCAACTGACAAATCAAAATCAAAATGTGGCCTCTAATGAAGTGATAATGAGAAGCAGATGGACCTAACCAGGTTGCCGTGTTAGATTGAAAGAATTTCAATAATCTGAATAAATAGCAGCTCTGAATTCCACCTTTCACTGAGGAATTTTGTATGCATTATAAAAGATATTTCTAAACAAGATGCCCCCGTACATAACATGCACATGCTAACCATTAAAGGCCTATCATGAGTCAAAGGTTAAAGGTCAAGGTCTCAAGGTCAACATTCATTACCTCATCAGAAAGGCCTTATCCTAAGGAATACATATGCCAGGTATCAAATGCCTATTACAAGCTAATGAAAAGTTATGGCCCCTGTTAAAGTTTTGGTCACCAAACGTCATGCTCCAAGGTCAAGGTCAGAAGGTCAAAAGTTATGACCCCATCTGAAATGCCTTCTCACAAGCAATGCATATGCCAATCATGAGCCGATCAAAAGTTATAGCCATTGCAAAGTGCGGACAGACGGACGGACGGACGGACAGACGTACGTGAAAAACTATATGCCCCCGAAACTTCGTTTACGGGGCATAAAAAAAATGAAATTATTCAATAATGGCCCTGGTTTTAAGAGCTTAAAAATATGGGCTACGTGAAGCATACCGAACGTGAATGCAAGAGAGAATATGTTTGCATTGCAGGCAATAGTCAAATCCACCAAAGATTTGACAATTAACGTTCAGGCAAATCTTTGCCGCAAATTTGAGGCATTTTTTATTAGATCATTGAACGAGAGTAATTTAAAATAATGTAAATCATAGCATTGATTTTATTTACTTTTGAGCATCTAAATAACCAACAGTGAAGGTGGAAAACATTTTGTTTAAGCGTATAGAACCTGACGTGTAAATTGTTAATGAATTTGAAAATCTTTCAATATAACGCGGCAGCCTGGTTAGGTCTGTATGCTTCTCATTATCTCTTCTTAATCATTATAGGCCACATTTTGGTTTTGATTTGTCAGTTGGCTGAATAAATGGCTTGATTGCAAGTCAGGCAAAGGGCACGGGAATTGATTTAAGGTGAGCTAATTATGCCAAGGCCATGGAGGCTGTCCAACCTTGCTGGTAATTAGCGGACTTCGAATCGCAGTTTTCTTCCCGGAAGCATTTCAAATGACCGCATTAGGTAAGTGTCATAGAAAAGGTAATAAGCAATCACGTCTGTCTGCCTCATAGTGGCAGTTACTTTTATTGCGCTTAAATTAATCGCGATTAATTAACGCGACAGCCCTAATTACAATATTCTGGTTTTGTGGATTTTGACCACACCTCGTTTCAAATGCCGACGTTCAAGAACTTATCAAGTGATGGTAATGAGTTAAACAATGAAAATGCAAATACCTAGACATGCCGTTTCCTTTTTCCGATGACAAAAATGAAGCGGACTTTCTTGGCTTTGAGAAGCGAAAAATTCTGATCTGAAGTGTGCCATGTGGGAGATATTTTGAGTGGTGTGTTGGTATTTTTTTTTTTTTTATTTAGCACTTAAAGGGTTAAGTCATGTTTGAAAAGAAACAGCGAGCAACTGAAATTAAAAGAATGCACAAATTAATTTTTACTGCTTTGTGTGAGTTTGCCGGCTAACACCGACGGACCCAATACCAAACAGAAGAGCTCATTCCTGCCACCTGCAGCTTTAAGAACAGAGGCAGCCCCACCTTGTAAATGCCGTCGTATCGGTTCCCCTCCTCTGGGGCATACTTGCTGATGCGTCTGCCCTTGGAGCTGCGCACTACCCGCACTGGCTTCCCCGCCCGCCAGTTCCGAGACTCCGCCCCATCCTTGTCGTTCAAAGGGGCGTCGCAGTTGAGAGCCAGGGCCCTAAAAAGTGAGACCGCGCCATTGGCCTGTATTCATACAAACCCCAGTATTAGACATGAAGCGGTGCAGCAGGGAAAATCCTGAGGGGGAATAATTCTGAGCAGGTATCGCTCACCGAGGAAATCCTTAAGCCTCAGAGAACAATATAAGAAGAGTGAATTCTGATGAGAACTTCTAACTCCCCATACATAACATCCTTGAGGTGGAGTATTTGAAGCAAGCTGTTACCACATACCTTAAAGCCTTTGCCTTCATTGTACTACAACAACGCGTTAGGCTGCATTATACGTGCATGGATATATTAGCTATTGATCGGTCAAGCCAATTACAGTTCACTCTAAAGACATTTTCTGTATATAAATATAGCCATACTATACCCAGCTTCGATCTCAGCCTTTTATGGGCAAGTTTACTCCACTCTTAGAGTAAATGTCTTTGCTGGCACTCTGCTGGGATATGGAGTGTAAAAAGCAAATGCACCAGAATACCATTATGTCTGCACTGCAGAAGCATTCCGCAGGTTTATTTTGTGAATTAAGAATGCATGAAATCTAAGAATCAGATTAAAAAGCAATAGTATACCACAAAAACATAATTCCCTATGAATTTTACACACTTAACGGCAGTTCCTTGTTTATTCTCCACATTCAGAGATGAGCAAATGTGAATGATACTTTTCATCTTACTGGCAAAAGGCTTTCATTGTTTCATCATTAGGCCAAGCAATACCTGTTCATGTGGGTCAAGGTCTGGTCAAAGGAGTGCTCTCCAATGCGCTTGTTTCCGGAAAGGTCACGACCCCCACTCCCAGTGTAAGTGAACTCATCTCCCCTGTCCTGAGGAGGACACCAAGGCCACAGGTTAATGGAAGAGCAAAGATCAAACCAATCCCCCAAAAAATGTTAATACCTGATGGAGTGTCAATGTGTCCACATGGCCTGGCATTTGTGCTCTGATACACAGAGATATAAAACACTGGGCTGTTCGTGCCTCACCCTGCTAAGAAACTTAAGAGATAATTTTTGTATGCACTCTGCGTTGAGGAAAGGTGAACCCAAGCAACAAATATGCATCCTTTTCCCACTAACAACTTATTAAATCTGTGCAAGAAAACTTCTCCAAGCATCCAGGCACCTTCCTTTAATTGCTACCCGCGCATGACTGTGAATGAAGGGCAGCCATCCTAAGCTCCGACTGTGCAACCTAGCAGAGTGAAAGAACTCTGAAGTTTCATGATAGATCTACCAACAGAAGTGATCAAGAGTTCAAATATGGGAAAGAGTGAATGCCTGCAGTCCACACGAAGACAATTTCCATGCATTCGCACAGACCCGAGTGGCGCTCAGTCAAATGAGGGATAAAAACTTAGAAAGCAATAAATTTACTGCGATATGAATGAGGCACACCATGTGATAGGGTCACACAAAGTTTTCATTAGGCTATTAGATTTGACCTCTTTCCTATACTCGGAGAGAAAAGAGGAGAGATGGAGAGGGGAAAACTACAGTCGTGAATGGAAGGGAAGTAAAGCAGGCCAATAGGGCACAGAGGACACAGTCCACACAACATGAAGTCAATGGCAATGACATAGCAGCACAAATGGCCTAGACATTTATATGCTGAGAGGACCGGAGGGTATACTACGAACCAAGTTCAACAGAGACAGGCTTCTTTTGAGCGAGCCGGTTCAACAAACCCTGACCTCGGGATCAGAGATAATCGGTATCACAACAGTGGTTATCATCTTTATAATCTTTCTTTGTTACCCTCGGCTTTGTGCTTTTAGCACCGTGAGCGCTCGCAATTAAAGGGCGCTCCAAGCGTCAATTTACCGTATTTCCCTTCATAAAATGACAGATTGCGTGCTGAATGTTTCTCCGAGGAAGCTATCCCTGATCCAGGATCAGGAAGACTGAGGGATGTCTCCCCCCGCGGCACCAGGGGGCGACCCAGCGGCTTAATGGGACACATATGAAGTTTTACACTAATGGTTGGACGATCGAAAGACTGCACGATTATGCATGCGCTTACTCGGATAGACACTTCGGAAATTGTAATTGAGATTTATGTTAGTATATGTATTCTTGTTGGTTGCAGTAAGGACAGAGAGGAATTCTGGCAGAAAATTTCTGACCGTGTAAATGGGTAAGTCCTCTGATGAAGGACTAGTGGAAATCACTTTAGTTTATCGGCCAAATGAAATAAAGTTAAATGAATTTATAGATTGAATCTTATCTGACTGATGAATACCAATAGTAAACTCCATTTTACTAATTTCTTCGTTTTTAGTTTAAAGTATTTTTTCCATTGCTCTTCTTTTATACAGCATGATTTTAATAAAACTGTAATCCACCACCAACCCTACCCAGTTGCATTACTGCAAATTTACAGTAGTCCAGTGGCATAAAATACGCTTTAATAGTTGAATACGCTTTAATAGTTGCAGTACCAGCACTGTCAAGAGGACATGGCAGCAAGTTAAAACAAAGCATGAGAGCATTTTTCAAAGTAGTACACCCTATGCTGCTTTGCTTTCATAATAATTTTAATTATTTTAATGGTATGCTGTGTAAAATGTACAGTGCGGCATACAATATTCTTGCTCATATTTTTTGCATCACCACCTAAATGTAGTCGGTTACCATGGCAAAAAAAAAGAAAAGAAAAAAAAAACAATGTTATGCATATACTGTTCGTGCAACTGTAAGTGCCTCTCTTTGCTACACTGCCAATATATGGTTCCAGTAGATCGCAAAAGAAACAAATTACCTCAGCTGAGAATCTGTAGCATTCATAGAGAATAACGTCAGAAAGAGCGAACAGGTCATGCCAGTCTCCTTGTGAAAAGAACCGTGTATGTTTCAGGCACCAAAAGTCCATAGGATAATTCAAGAAAGGTGATGCCAACTTCAAAGGAGGTGCTTAGTGATACGGTGCCACATGTATAGCTGATAAAAGACAAAACTCGGCACATAACCTGCTCCCGACCAGGTTGAGTTTGCAGCGTAAATTACCGTGGTAATCTAGCAACGTTAAAAGAGAGGCACCTTCGTGACATTAAAAGCTTAGGTTTAGGCTCGACATACCTCGCTAACCCACTTATCTTGCTTCATAGTATACTACCCAGATAAGATCTCTCCAGTCATCAGGAGACACTCACCACTTCGTCCTCAAACCCGCCAGCCAACACCAGGGAGTAGGAGCCGTCGTTACTGCGACCGTGGATACCTCCCACATGGGGCCTGTGCACCCCGGCCTCGCTCACCTGTGCCACAAGGACAGAGCGAGAGCACAGGTGAGCAAGGCCGGGGAAAGACACGAGCAGAAGAAAAGAACAGGGAGGAAAATTCCAGAGAATTCAGAGACAGGCACAAAGCATAAGCAATGGTGAACAAAATACAACAGTATGACTATGGGGCTTTGCAATTTTCAACTGTATAAAACAGACGCACAAATGCATAAGGAAGCAGTGGTGGTCTTGCGTTTGTAGCAATATGACTTTCGTTTTTGGAGTAAGTTTTCTTACTATGTCAGGAAAGCTAGCCAGGTCTCTCTCCTGGCATGTGAGATAAAAAAAGAAAACCTGACTGACTTAAGTGTTTAAGGGGACCTATAGCTAAGCAAAATGCTTTGAGGTAAGAACATGAAGTGGTCCTTCAATAGTGGCCAATGGAACAGCTGTGAGTGTGGTGACTTTCAATAGTGGCCAACGAGGAATTGCCTCCATTCTTATGTAACTTGGCATAAAGGCTATCAGGAAATGGACAGACAATGTAAAACAGAGTGAAAAACGCACACTAGAACTTGAAGAAAACAAATGATTGAAGAAGAAGGAGTTACTTATGAGGCTGGTGCCTTTTAAGGAGGTAAAAAAACTCCACTAGAAAACCACTAAAAACAAAATACTTAATGTAATCCTCCTGAGAACATTGTTGTCGAACTTCGATCACATTATTACTGCTGAACTAAAATCACATTTTTCTAAAAATACAGATTTTCAGCAAGAAAATACAGATTTCTCAGCAACTGTACATCCAACTTCAATATTTTTAATATTATTCATATTTGACAGTTTTCCTCATTTTGTGATGATCTATGTATGTACGGAGCTCTTTTTGCAATATGTATATCCGAATATGAGTAAATCAAAATATGCATATTTAATAAGCTGTTTCCAACCGAAATTGATTTGGGGAGTGTCAAAATCAATACTAGAACATAGAAAGTATCCAAGTATCTATCTATTCATTAAAACAGCCATTCCCATGCCAACCACTGATGTGATGCTGCAGAAACTCAGTGTTTTAAGTCGCAATTTCTAATAGAATTATTTTGATAATAATTCTTAGTTTAAAAAGTGAATATCTTGTAAAAATGTTTGCTTAACCAGGGCTTGAAGCTCAAAAAATTGCCATGCCGGAAAATGAAATAACCGGGGGGGGGCTGCTAAATTGAGTTGCGATCTAAGGTACTTTGTGATAGTAGCCTGCCCGTCATAGAGTAGAAATAGGCCTACATAAAATCAAAATACAAGAGCTTCTAACACATTGACATTGCCTGACATTTGTTTAAAAAGAAAAAAAAAACATTCACTACGGTATGAGCTTCGGCCGATGAGAACAGTGACCTGATTAACGTTCACGTCAGCGATTTCGCAGACTACTCTGTCCTCTACCTCCGGCTACTTTCTCGCAAATTTACAAGTTTTTAGGCGAGTTTAGACGCGTTTTATTTTGATGAACGCTTTTCAGTTTGCCTATTGGCCTTCTCTTTGCCGACGTATTGAAATGTTGCTCTAAGCCACGCAGTGATTACTCGAGAACAATTTCAACATCTAATAACATTGCTCGCGTCATATGAACTCTACTAATTCTACTTCCATCCTCTTCACATTATAATATCGTTGTATTTTCTGAAAATATTTGAATTTCATTCGGCAGCTGGTCAAAACATGCCGTCCTAAAAAAGAAGGGGCGTCTAACGGGCAGACATTGCTGATATCCTTTTTAAAGAAAGATGTCTTAAATGTTAAAAATTGATGAGATTTAATTCTGGTGAGAGGCTGGTGCATGGGCTATGATAAAGTAAACACCCGTATATTCATTTGGAATAGTTGCGTTCTACCATATTGATTCCCCAGTGTTAGCCCGAGGACACTCAAAGCCACTATTCGATCATTTCATGAATTTAATTACCAGCTGTTTCGACGACAATCTTCAGCCCCGAAAACCTGTGTCGAAACTATGGAAAATGTATCGGCTATATAATTAATGTGTTGTGGCGGCGATTATGCTCATGCATTTTCCCCACATCTACTCCGTAACCAAGCATGGACTGGGCAGTATGCCTATCGACTGGTAAATTTGTTCGTAGCTTGCATTCCTGTTGATTTCATCAAAAAAAATTATAAGGCATTTTTTCTTAATGAGGGCATTAAACGACAATTGTCTGTTGAATATCCTGAATCCTGTAGCCTACTTCGTGAGACGGTACATATTTAGGCCTAGCTGGGCGAAAGCTGGAATACGCCGTTTTGCGCTAATGTTCTCAGTTTGATACCCTCAAGATGTTTTGCATTTTAAATAATTTTTAACCTTTGAGGACATTTTGAATATTGAAATGCCATCTTAAAATAAATTATACTGCCAAGAAAATTCTGAAATGAGCGCTGTAATTCATGGTAAATTTTTGAATTAATTAATTGTCTGGATTCATGCATCCTTACAAGATCGCGTGTAGAATATTATGTTCGTTGTTAGAGTCACCTATCAGTGATCTTTTTTCCACATGAATTATAATTTCTAAAACATTATAGGGCTATCTAGCCGTGTTGATTATTCAATTAAAAAATAAAAACAATTAAAATGTTACTCAGGCGGTCTTTTGTTATAACCGGTTGAGCGCAATGATGCCAAAAAAAAAAAAAAAAACGAAAGCTCCACGCCTCTGACGGTTTACAGGCCACAGAAGACCCGTCAAAAAATCTGGGGTGTTCAGGTTGAAGAAGTTAACTCGTCAGCAAATACTCCCTGCCCTTTTTTTTCTAGCTCGAATTGTATAGCTGCAGATGATGCGAATGTTCCTGCTCTGCATTGGCAAGACGGGTGATCCCAAGTTTTGCCAAGTTGTCATGTCTGTCTGCCCAAAATGGCAAAAACATGGATGGGATGCTTGGAGTTGGGCTGCGTCTGAGATCCCTGGGGATGTATTATCCTTTCCTATACTTATATCTGTCCCCCATCTGTATGTTGAGCATGTAAGAATGCGAGACACTGAACTGCATATAATTTATATACAGTCCATGTGTGAGACCGATAACTATATATCGCATGCGCCACTAGTGTCAGCTCGACAGACACGCCTATTCGTCGTAATGAGCCCTGAACTCGCCTGGAAAAAAATTACGTGCCCAGCTCTGCCTCTATTGTCTAGTAACATGCAATACTCACATATAATTGGTTTAGAATTACATCGCTTTTATTGCCTCTAAACAGCGTTAAATGTGATTGGATAAACGGTTACATATCGAAATCTCAGCTCACATTAAATAAAATTAAAAAAAAATCCCGATTGGCTCGTGCTAAAAAATCTCACGCCGGAAATCCGGCAGGGTGCCGGAGAACTTCAAGCCCTGCTTAACTATAAGTCCCCTTAATTCAAATCTTTCATAAGGATGGTCACACTAATCAATATGTATACCCTACTCATCGACTGATAATCGACACAAACCCAAAAACTTATATTTAGGGTCATTCCCCAAAACAGAAAGAGAAAACCTCAGACCTTACAGTCCACAAAACCAAAAAAATAGTGGCAAAGCCACTGTGCCCGCTTGGCCAAACGTGGCCAAAATGGAACGCCCCCTATTGGCCAAAGTATCGGTCCGATTGGGCTGAAAATCGAACTTGGTCTGGACGTTAAAGCGCTATATACACATATGAAATATGAAAAGGATCAGTGAAAAATGCTGGAGCACAGACAAGCCAAAAGCTTATGCACAAACGCACGCACGCATGACATGCCACCACTAAAGAGCCCGAGCAAAGCATAAGTCCCTTGGGCCTTTTGGCCAAGCAGGCAAAAAATTGGACCATCTTAGCTTGTAGAATAAGGGTCTAAAGCTGTTTGAATTTTGAATGCAACAAAAAAAAAAAGCCCCCAGGTGGCCAAACCAAGAATCGCAGCATGCCCAAAATTGAACTGGGGCTAGATCTTGGGCCCATAAAAATGCAAATAAAATATGAAAAGGATCCATTGAAAACTGAAGGCACTATCGCACTGAAAGAAAATCTGAACATTTTACAACCTTTGACCCACATAACCTTGAAAATTAGGGCAAATCAAAAACCCATGGCATATATGATAAACTTCAGCATCTTAGCTCGTAGAATAAGGGAGCTAGAGCTGTTTGAAATTTTGCAGAAAAAGCCCTCTGGTGGCCAAACCGAATTTGCTGAAAGCCCAAAATGGAACTGGGGCAAGATCTTGGGCCCATATATATGCATATAAAATAGGAAAAGGATTCGTTGAGAACTGAGGGCATTATGGCGCTGAAACGACACCGGCACATTTTACGACCTTTGACCTATATAACCTTTAAAATTAGGTCAAATCAAAAACCCACTATATATATATGATGTACCCTTGGTAGATCACCCTGCAGTAAAAATTTCAGCATCTTTGCTCATAGAATAAGGGAGCTACGGCTGTTTGAAGTTTTGCAGAAAAAGCCACCTAGTGGCCAAACCAAGAATCGCAGCATGACCAAAATCGACCTTAAGCTAGATCTTGGGCCCATATACATGCATAAGAAATACGAAAAGGATCCGTTGAGGGTGCTATGGTGCTGAAACGGAACCGGCACATTTTATAACCTTGGACCTATATAACCCTTAAAATTAGATCAAATCAAAAACCCATTACATATATGATGAACCCTTGGCAGAACACCCTACAGTAAAAATTTGAGCATCTTAGCTTGTAGAACTAGGCTTATGCCGTCGGAGGCGATGGCTTGGGGTATATCCCCGAACGCCCCCACTCCTCCAATTCCCCAATCCTTGTATACACCTTGAATAAACTTTCATTTGACCTTAATTTCAGGTCAAGCGGAAAAATGGTTCTGAAGATATGGCCAAAAATGGAAATTTTACCTGGTGGCAAAATATTGAACCATACAGGTATGATGTCATCATGTGACACGTTGTGAGGTCATAACCTTGCAGTTGCACGCAGTTTCATGTCAAATGGTTCCAAAGATATGGCAAAAATGGTGAATTTTATGTGACAAATATGCTCCACCTTGTGTCAAAATTTTGAACCAAACAGGTATAATGTCATCGTGGGACACATCCTCAGGTCATGACCTTTCATTTCCACTCGATTTGAGGTCAATCGGACAAATATTTCCAGAGATATGGTAAAAACAGTGATTTTTCAGTTTTTGACCCCTGGTGACAAATCTAGAAATTGTTAATTGTCCAAAATCGAATCAGTTCTTCCTCTTTATGATACTTACTTATGTGCAAAACATGAAATTTCTAATTGAAATATTACTAAAGTTATCGCGTTAACACGTAGGGCGGCGCAGCGGCGGCGGTCGGACCAAAAGCATAATATCCCCGAAACGCCATTCGGCGTTTGGAGATATAATAAGGGAGCAACAGCTGTTTGAAGTTTTGCGGAAAAAGCTGCCTGGAGGCCAAACCAAGAATCGCAGCACGACCAAAATCAAACTCGGGCTAGATCTGCTATACATGCATATAAAATCGGAAAACGATCCAGTGAGAACTGAGGGCACTATGTCACTAAAACAAAATCGACAAATTTTATGATGTTTGACCTATATAACCTTTAAAATTAGGTCAAATCAAAAACTCATTACATACAGCATATGATGAACCCTTTTATAACCTTTGACCTATATTACCTTGAACAATCGGTCAAATCAAAAACCCATTACATACATGATGAACCCTTGGCAGACCACCCTACAGTAAAAATTCGAGCATCTAAGGTCGTAGAAAAAAGGCGCTAGGGCTGTTTGAATTTTTGCAGAAAAAGCCACCTAGTGGCCACACCATGAATGTCCTTTTCAAAATATGAAAAGGATCCGTGGAAAACTGAAAGCTGTATCGCGTTGAAACGACAATGACGCACTATCGCACGCATGACAGACCACCACTGATGACCCTAAGCACAGCATAAGTCTTGTCAGCCAAGAGGGCTAAAAAATTCAACTCAAATTGCTTCAAAAATGTTTTTTTCATGTGCAAACACTGCCCAAACCCCCACAATTGCAAAGTCCACGAAGCAACAAAAAATGCATATGATTCAAATACATGAACAATTAGTTCAAAAATTCCATCCTGGGTTTTTCATCCGCACATTTCACCATAACACCACATTTCCAAACAGCCAAGCTCAGTTCAATGCAGTTCAGCACAGTTCCACTGCACATAACTTGAGTGAAAGTTATATTTGGATTATATCCGTAACGAAACTATCAGGCCTGAATGGACCTGCTTATGCTGCAGTGTGGATCAGGTAGATATGGAGCGATGGTGAAACAACTTTGTGGTATTTAAAGTGAACGCACCGTTTTTTTCTTTTTTTCAGATTCTGGATATAGATGTCAGAGGAAAGACAATGGAATCTTGGGGGAATGGTGTTTGTTAGTACAAATAATTTAAAGAGAGAGACAAGAGTCCTGTTTCCACCACAGGAACTTCGAGGTAATGTTATGGGGCCAGGGCCGTTGTTGCGTGTCTCCACCACCCGAACCACCCTTGCAGGACCGAGTTGCGGAACTTTTACAGGGGCTAGGAGTAGGTACTCTGAACGGACCCATAAAACTCCTGGGTGGGGCTTGGGGTTTACTTGGCACTGATTGGATTTACTCAGGGCAGGATGTGACGTCAACAGAAAAAGACAAAATAGCTGGCATTTTTAAAACTCAGCAGACGACGAGGGGTTGCATTTTTAAAAGGACATCACATAACTTTACAGGAACCTTCCTCCTAGTTCGTCCCCTCGGTGGAGACACGGCAGTTGAGAGGGCCGAGTGACAGGACGTTCCTGTAGTAGTTCCTGCCCCCCAAAAACTACCAGGAACTTCTTCAGTGGAAACAGGCCTAAGGTGGCAGATTTATGAAACTGGCAAGTTTCACATCGTTGCTCAAAATGAAAACAAATGCATTTGTTTTCAACAACAAACATACAACTTGTTGGTCCAGAAACTTGGTTTCTCCTTCAAACTGAATAATACTGCGGAATTGAACTGAGGGGCGAACCAGGAACAAATCAGTGAATGGACTGGTAAGAATCGGGTGTTACTGGGGGTGTATATATGTAAACAAGGTGAAATCTGGTCATGAAATCCAGGTCTTCACACTATGCCTGATGGACTTTTTATGATTAAGTCCAGTAAGATCAAAGCCCCCAGGCATAAGGGCCTCACCTGAACTCGGAACTTCCATGTAGTCCCGACAGGAACTCCGGGTATTGGCCCATAGTGGTTAGAGGGGACAATAGTACATTCCTTTGTGCGTCCCACACAGGCCATACCCTGAAAAAAAAGCAGTGCAGGAACTTTGTTCACTAACAGATTAAGTACAGATTAAATCACTAACATAAACATACAGAGCAGTGAAAAAGAATCTGCCCCCTTCCCAATTTCTTCCATTTTTTCCTTATTTGTCAAATGTAAATTTTTTAGATTAACCAAATTCTTTTAATATAAGACAAAGACAACATGAGCAAGCACAAATAGCAGCTTTTAAATGATCATTTCATTTTATTGAAGCTAAAGAGTTACTGCAAACCTACATCACTAGAGTGAAAAAACAACTGCCACCTTAACCTAATAACTGGTTGTGCCACCATTAGCGCCAACAACTGCAGTCCAAAGCTTGCAATAACTAACAATGAGTCCTTTATGTTGCCGTGGTGGAATTCTTTATAGAATTGTTGTAATTCAGCCACATTAGAGGGCTTTCAAACATGAGCTGGCTGTTAAATGTCATGCCACAGCATTTCAATTAGATTCAAAACAGCACTTTGAGTAGGCCACCCCGAATCCCTTTGTCTCTTTCGAGATATTCAGAGGAGGGCTTGCTTGTGTGCTTTAGATCTTTGTCCTGCTGCTTAACCCAACTGATGGCAAAATCCATGGTTTGATCAAAATGGAATGTCGCCCAGGTCCTGAAGCAGCAAAGCCATCACAGTACTACCACTATATTTGACTGTTGCCATGATGTTCTTACGGTTAAATGCAGTGTTGCTTTTTGACAGATGTAACTAGACCCATGTCTTTCAAAAAGTTCCACTTTTCACTCAGCGGTCCACAGAATATTACCTTGAAAGTCTTGGGGGGCAGCAAGATGTTTTTGAGCTAATATGAGACAAGCCTTTGTGTTTCTTTGGTCAGCAGTGGTTATTGCCAAGCAGCTGTCCCATGGATGTCATTTTGCCCCATCTCTTTCTTATTGTAGAATTATGAATACTGTGAGGTACTGTGTGCAAGTGAGGTCTGTGGTTCAATTCACTGGGATGAGTCATCAATGCATGCTCAGAGGAATTTAAGAAGGCCAGCCAGTCCTTGGAACATTCGTAACTGTTCAAATTTTCTCCATTTGTAAACAATGGTTCTCACTATGGTTTGCAAGAGTCTCAGAACCACAAAAATGGCTTTATAACTCATTCTAAGTTGATAGAGCTCAATACTTTTGTTTCTTATATGTTCTTGACTTTCTATAGATTGAGCCATCATGTGCTTCTTTTTGCCTACTTCACCTTGCCAGACAGATACTAGATAAAGGTCCCCTATGATGCTGATCCTTCTTTTAATACATATAAAGTAATGTCATAATGTTGGATGTCCATACTCAACTTCTGCAAAGTTTCTAAGCATAAGACTCATGGGTTTTGCCGTAATCCAAAAACGTGATTTCCTGAACATAGTTTCCCCTCTGAACAGCTCGTCCCAAGATCTTCACACGATCTGGGCAAAACCTGACGTCAGGTTGTTGAGTCCAATCAGGACAGGCCCGGCCAGAGCTGATCACGCCGCTGGACCTGCCCACACCCGAATTTATTCTATCAGACTCAAAGGAGCCCGAATAATTTAACATGTAGATTTATCAGTATGTCTCCCAAAGCTGTTCGTACGTGTTTTTTTGAATGCGAAAAAAATGCACAACTGTTTTCTCTTCCAAAAGACGATGCCACCTGATATCAGTGGGTAGTTTTTTTGCTTGCTGGCGGCAAACAGCCACACTCAAAGGGAGTGAGGGTGACTCACAGACGCGGAAGCAGTAAGTTTTGCCATTTTGTGTTGCTTTACTGCATAAGTCTCCCTAACATGATAGCATGTTGAATGTGGCAGTAGCACTGTAGCTAATGTAGCTAAGGTACTGCTGCGAATGTTCATGTCCGAAATATGCCAGAGTTAATAATATCAAGGAGACATTCAACAGACTCTATGTGAACATAAACCTCATTTGAAGCTAACCTTTTATACTGGTTTGTAATTTGGATGCTTGGTACAACTGTTCAAGGAAACGGAACTTACTGTCTGTAATATATGTATAATATATATGGGGTAGTTTGTTACAGGCGACCGGGGTCTATTTTTTCCTCGCCAGTATCACGCATGCGTAGAATATGGGGGTTGCTGCAGATCAGTCATGTACTCAAATTAACTTTCTATCTGTACAGTGCATATTGGTAACAAAAACCTGATAATGTCAATTCTAGAGCCGTTAAAAGAAATAAGTGTAACAACTAGACCTGGTCTCCCCATAGCTGATTATTTTCAGTCATAATGGCAAATTTATTGTTCTCGACACCCTTAAAATCTTGAAATAAGAAAAAAGGTCGCACTTTGCATAAACACATTGATTGTACCAAGCGTCTTCGCACGAACGCGTTTCGGCGTAGTGCCTTCTTCAGTGTGCTTACAAACCTAGTCAATCCACTAATTATCTAATCAACTAATTATCATAAAAATATGTTCAACTGATGCATTCAGTAACTAGGGCGGCAATTACTTTTGTACTTTTTCACATAGGGTCAGGTTGGGCAGTATACCTTTTTCCTTCAAAAAATGAAATCATTATCTGAAAACTGCATTTTGAGTTTACTCGGATTATCTTTGCCTATATTAAAAAATGATCTGAAACATAAAGTTTGACAAATATGCAAAAATAGAGGAAATCAGGTGCATTTCATTCTTGCACAGGAATCGATAGACTATTGACGATTACAACAGCCAACTGAAAGTTATACTCCCCTAATAAGCAGTAACTGAAACAAGAGATGCTGACTGCAATCGGCAGCCACTAATCAATACTCTGTGAAAAACCAGCCCTAGAACAAGCGCAGAACTGTAATAAAAACACATAACACTGAACCACAGACAAGCAGAAAATAGTCATGTTTTCCCTATGCTCATGAAGAGAACAACTAGACCGCGATGTGGGAATGATTTACATTTACATAAAACAGGTACATCTTTGATTCAAATTATTCATTTTTAAAATGATATTAAATCACCTCCAGAGAACTGTTTTAGATTATCAAAGGAATTTTCCAGAAAAAGGTCAATTTGTAAGTGATTCCAGTAATATTCACAATGCTAAAGAATATTGCATATTAGAGGTAAAATCCAGCTGCGATATGAATTCTGCATGGAGGGAAGTAACTCTACAGATAATTATGGTTATTCATTAAATTCTTTTTGGTTCACTGTGGAGAGCAAATAAATCCTGCTTTGTGCAATGCTGGTCCGGAATCTTAATAAATAGTAACAACAATGGTCTGTCTGATGAAGAGTCTTAAAGGGGACCTAATATGCTATTTTACCAAGTTTATATTTTGGTCTTCGACTCCCCTAGAGTAGTCCTGATTGCGCAAAGTAAAAAAAAGGGTACTTATTTTGCTCATACTGCCATCCTCAAAAAACCCCATTTGTAGTCCATAGTAGTCTCTGCCTGAAACGCCTCATTGGGGTGGCTCTTCCGCTATGGCCCCAACTCCCCATGTTCCCACATTCTCCTGACTGGCCAGCTCTGTGGAGGGCGGATCTGACAGACGAGGCAGCAGAACGCAGTTTTCCTGGTCCGGCAAAAAGAGTGAAACTGACGGGAATCGACGGGCATATTCTGCAATCTAACGCAGTACATGTGTGTAGATCTAATGAAATTAACTTGTTCTAATAAACGCAACGGCGAAAGTGGAGGACGTAGTGTGAAAGTCTGGCAGCTCAAGCACGAATTTGCTATTGGCCACAGTTTGCAATGGCAACAGTTGGTGAGTACAGCGGTTTTACTACTCCGTAGCTCGGATGCAGGGAAAGCTAGAATCCACCCCATACAGACACATTTGTAGAACGCATCGACATGCCCAAGTGTAGACCGGAGACCGTAGAAATCCGGTGGGTCTGAGTTTAGAGGGAAACATGGACAGTGAGGAGCAGCTAAAAGTGGGCCAACAGCTTATGGACTGCTTTGGTGTGTATTAGGACTTGCTGGTTCCGGTGCATAGCTGTGGTGTGTTGTTAGCGTGGAGATACGAACAGCTTCCGCGCTGGTATATGATGGAGGGGCGAAAGCTCCAAGCGAAACAGCCTTTCCGGAAATTGCCCGTGGTAATGGTTTACTTATTGCGTCAGAATGACCAGCTTTTCCTTGCGGAAAATGGGCGCATTTTGGGTAGCATGCGAGAGCTAGACAGAGCTCCGGTATGTCATGAACATAATACAGGTTTTACAGACCATAAGTTCCGTCTGCATGAACCGTTGCTTATGTGGAGCTAGCGAATCGATCACTTTTACAGGAAAGAATTTAAAATTCGCTTCCCTATTGCTTTCACCAGTGGTATCAGAGAACTTGCCCAGACATTGATGTATCCGGCTGACCCCAGTCATGAAACGATCGTTTCATAAGCACCCAAAAACGCACCCCAAGCTCTGCAAAATCTACATCAGGTCTCACTGCAGCCCAACTTGGCAGACAAATACAGCACCTCTCTGTTTAACTTCAACTGTAGTGGCTACAATCGGGCAACGTTATGATGAAACTGCCACATTGATGCTTACCGAAGTAACACAACCATACCGATCAGAATTACTGCATGTAAGTTAACCAGGAGTATTTTTAATTAGCACGACACGCAAACTAACATGCAGTAGCTGGTAGCCGAGCAGTCATAACCACAGAGACAAACCCTTGCGATACAGGTTTTACAGACAGCAAGTTCTGTTGCCGTGAACAGTTGTACCAAGCATCCAAATTACAAACAAGTATTAAAAGTTAGCTTTAAATGAGGTTTATGTTCACACACCTTCTGTAGAATTTCCCCTGATATCACACTTGCATATTAAGGACACAAACATTAGCAACAGTAACTTAGCTATTAGCCGCTGTGCTACAGCCACAATCAACTGGCTATCATGTCAGGTTTGCTTATGCAGTAAAAGCAACTTACAGCTACTGTGCCTGTGAGTCACGGACAGTCATGACCGATACAGGCTTTATTTTCAAATATTTTACAAAGCCTGCGTTTGAGGCCAGTTGTTAGTGCTAACTATCGCTAGCGGTCCTGCTAGTCACCCGTAACACGTTAGCTTCACTTACATTATTTGCTGTTATATGGTTACTTACAGCTTGTGGCTCCGAGCGCTTGATCGATGCAACTGCTTCAGGTTTGAGAAGCAGCTGAAACGCTTATCCTGTCGAGTTATCCTTTATTGATAAAGCTGTCTTTGATGAAATGCTGAGCACAAACAGCTAACATTCCTTTTGGCCATGGCTGTTTGATGCCAAGCAACCCACTGATTTCTGGTGGTATCGTCTTTTGGAAGTGAAATATTTGTTTTTCTTCGCGTCCAAAAGTAAACGGACAAGTAGCTTTGGGAGAGATACTGACAAAATTTCACCTCAAATGATCCGCGGTTCTTCTTTTGTATTTCCAAAAGTTTACACGCTACTTAGGCATAGTATGATCTACCGTTGTTAGTGCCTGCTAGAATAGTTTCCAGTGTGGGAAGGTTCAGTGCAGTGGTTGGTCTGTACTAATTGGACAGCACAACCTGACGCCAGGTTTTGCCCAGATCTCGTGATGATCTGGGGAAGAGCTGTTCAGAGAGGAAATTCACGTTCTTGGATTACGGCAAAATCCCTGTATCGTATGTTTAGAAACTTTTCAGAGGTTGAGCATGGACAACCAACATTATAACATTAAATGTAAGTATTAAAAGAAGGATCAGCATGTTAGGTCCCCTTTAAAGAAACTGGCTTCTTTAACATACGCTGCATGCGCGTACCACTAAAATTCACTGTTTTGAAGCTATATCCCTCAGGGGACATCATATGGAAAAAATGAAGTGCACCCAATTAAAAAGAATGTTTATTAAGTGAGGCCCAAGTGGAAAGACCACTCACAGGTAAAACTGATGAGCAACAGACGATAAATAATGTGGACGTGAGTGGTCATAACAGTTCACTGATGCCTCAGGGAATACCTCACACGTGCAGAACAACCTCGGGTAAGGCATAATGTAATGTGCACTGGAGTATTTCCTACTCAGTGTTAGTCTCCCTGGTGTTTCCTAATATGTTGTACTTGGGACTACCACACACATTATATATATATACAACCTCAATTCCAAAATTGTTGTGACAAAGTGTAAATTGTGAATAAAATCAAAATGCAATGACTTTCAAATCACACCAGCAAGTATTTTCTTCACAATAGAACAGAGATAAGATGGGAAATGTTGAAACTGAGAAATTTTACAATTTTATCCACAAAATGAGCTCATTTCAAATTTGATGGCTAGTGCAGGTCTCAAAAAAGTTGGGACAGGGGCCTGTTCACCATGGTGTAGCACCCATTTTTCTTTTTATTAACACAAAGTGTTAAAGGAAGGGCATTGAGGAGTTTCTTGAGTTTAGCCATTGGAATTTGATCCCACTCTTATTTAATACAGGCTGCCAGTTGCTGGAGAGCTTTGGGTCTCCTTTGACTGACTTTTCGTTTAATTATGCACCGAATGTTCTCAATCAGTGAAAGATCAGGACTGCAGGCAGGCCTTTGTGGCTTTGCATTGTCCTGCTAAAGTACACAAGGCCTTCCTTGGAAGAGACATCGTCTGGAAGGGAGCACATAGTTGCCCTAAAACCTTTATATACCTTTCAACATTCATGGTGCTTTTTAAAACATGCAAGTGTCCCACACCATATGCACTAATGCATCCCCATACATTCAGAGATGCTGGCTTTTGAACCGAACGCTGATAACAGGAGGGGTGGTCTTCCTCCTTTTTAGCCTGGAGGACACAATGTCCATGATTTCCAACTAGAATGTCAAATTTGGACTTGTCTGACCACAGGACACTATGCCACTTTGCCACAGTCCATTTTAAAAGAGCCTTAGCTCACAGAATATGGCGGCACTTCTGGATCATTCTCAACAATGTCTTCCTTTTTGCATGACAGAGTTTTAGGAGGCATCTGTGGATGGCACGGCGGACTGTGTTTACAGACAGCGGTTTCTAGAAGTATATGGGCCCATTTCGTAATGTCAATGACAGAATCATGCCGGAGAGTGATGCAGTGGCGTCTGAGGGCCCGAAGATCACAGGCATTAAGAAAAGGTCTTCGGACTTGTCCCTGACGCACAGAAAATTTTCCAGTTTCTCTGAATCTTTTGATGATGTTATGCACTGTCGATGATAAGATCTTCAAAGCCTTTGCAATTTGACATTGAGGAACATTTTTTTTTTAAGTATTCCACAATTTTTTTTACACAAGCCTTCAAAGGTTGGAGACTCTCTGGTCATCTTTACTTCTGAGAGACTCAGCCTCTCAGACATCCCTTTTATAGCCAATCATGTTACATACCTGATGCCAGTTCATGTAGTTTCTTGCTAAATGTTGTTTCAGCTGATTCTCTTATTCATTTATTGCTTTTTCAGCCCTTTTTTGCATGTGTCCCAAATTTTTTGAAACCTGTTGCAGCCAGAAATTTTTAAATCTGCTCATTTTGTGGATAAAATGTAAAATGTCTCAGTTTTAACATTCAAAATGTTATCTATGTTCTATTGTAAAGAACATATTGGCTCATGTGATCTGAAAGTCATTTCATTTTGATTTTATTCACAATTTACACTTCATCCCAACTATTTTGTAATTGGGGTTGTGTATGTATATATATATATATATATATATATATATATATATATATATATATATATATATATATATATATGTGTGTGTGTGTGTGTGTGTTTGCATGTTACAGTCAGATTGTGAAACCAGTAATTTCATGAAATGGCTAGTGCTTAAACTTCAGGCATTTCACAAAATGCCAAAAAATTTTTTGTTATTATATCAAAATAACTGGTTTCACAATCTGATTATAACCTATATATAGTCACAGACACACACACACACAATCCAATACTGTTTTTTTTACTAATGAAACAAAAAGCACATTAGAAATGGGTTACTTTAAAAAGTGAAGTATGACCTAGGTAGACATTATTTTCTACCTGTTTTGCAGTGTGTTAGGAGAAGTTGCTTATACAGTCATACTACCATCAAATGAGAGAACACATTAATTTCTGGATTTGCTGGGAGTTTCCCTGACGAAGCACGGAGCTCCAAGACACACATAAACAGGCTCCCATGTGTACAAAAACTTGCTAATATCACTTTGCCAGTACTCAGCCTGAACCACCAGAAGCAAGAGAAAAATCTTGCTGACCCAGCGCAATGGGACTAGCATTTCATTACCAGGAGCCAGAGCAAACGACAACAGATAAGTATTTTCACAGGTTCAGAAGATTACCTTGAATCAGCTGTAGCCTACAGTCCTCAACCTCAATCTCTCCCGTCCACAAGGAAATATTGTACGGTACTTACTTTTGTGTGCATAATTGAAAAGGCATTTGGATTAGCTGACAAGGAAAAACCTCCAGGAACCTGAATTCCACAGTGCACAGTATCGAATACGCCCTGGAAAAACTGCTAAACACTCCCATACACTCACCTTGCCCCAGTCGCGCTGGCTCTCTGTGTTGGCAGAAGGCATCTTGGCCCTCTTCTTACTGGCCTTCAGCTTCTCCCCGGCCTTCACCACCTCGCTCGTGTCATTCTTACAGGTTGGGCAGTACCTGGGGAAGAGGAACCAGGGTCCATTTCAGGGGTAAAAACTGTTCCATGCTGCAGAGCATCATGTGCATTTAACTGAAAAGAGAAAAACAGGCTGGTCTTTTCTCTTTCTCTGAATAGTCTTGCACCTGAATAATCACTTTTTTGCAAAGAAAAAAAAAGTCATGATTTATTAATTTATTACAAATAGGTCAAGACGATAGCTTTGTATAAAATGCCACTCTGGAGATGTTCTCAAACCCCAAATTCGTTCTCAGTAATTTATATTACCAGTGATCAAACTTCATGCAAAAACAATTAAGAAATGTAACAGTTGTCTAGAAAACATCATTATCTCTACAACAGTTTGTAGAACGAATGCGATAAAACAATTTGTAATTAACCTAAAAGTGTCCATAATTAAACGTCTTGACCTAGAAGTTCAAGTTAAATGCCTTAACCTTAAATTTCAAGTTTGCGGTAGATTCCATGTTCCATGCAATTAAACTCAAGCTCAGTTGTGACACCTGTGTGTAATCATGAAGCAACATTTAAGTGAGTGAACACAACACTGAATCCCCCCAACTGCATCCTGTAACTCAAGCCACCCCTAGAGGTGAGAAAGTGGAACTGTGATTTACCAGTCTTCATCATCAGGGATGGTGGCGAGAGGAGGGTTGAGGCAGTAGATGTGGAAGGCCATATTGCACTCGTCACACAGCAGCTGCATGTGAGCGTCCTGCTTGCCACCGCACACACAGCAGGAGCAGAAGCGACACTCCGAGTCCGGGTCGGCCTTACAGTGCTTACACTCCGGCCCGCTCTTCCCTAGAGCAACACACACAACTAATGACCAGGTACCACACGTACCAGAGGAGATTGTCCCAGATGGAGATCAATATCTTACTTTCAAGTCTTATGGGCTAAGTTTTTGTATTTTACTGTTCTAGGGTGCAAGAGTCAAGCACAATCCTGATTGACGTTTAATTTCTGTTTTGCCAGTTTCACACACCATTTTTCACAGAATTGAGATGCTCCACAACTCCCCCACTGCTCTTGCACTCTATCCTTCTCTTGCTTGTGAACTGAAGCTTGAACAGGGCCAAGCTTGGTTAAAACATGGGAGGTAGACCTTCATATTGTATTTCACTGTCGCACATTTAACTGAAAGAGCCCCTACAACATGCCAGGAACTCTGCTGTGCTAGATGTTATCTTTTTTTATGGGTGAACTCCAGACCTTTCAACACATATTCCGACACATACCACTTTATTTCTTTTGGAGCTCCCCTAATAAACTTCACACTGGCTTACCAATAGCAAAAACTTTGAACAGACACTACAGGCCATTTCACACCAAAGACGGAATAGAAAATGAAACGAATATGGGTATATATAATATGGGTATATAGCAACATCAAAACTTCTTACCCATTTACCTCTGAGCCTATCCACACTGAATCCAAAACTTTCCTATTTTGCTGTAAACAAAAATTCCACATTTTTGATTAATTCATCCAATTTTCTTTCATGTGAAATGATCTGAACACAGTTTTTTGGGCTTTCCAGTTTCCACAGAGTTCTTGGTGAAATGGAACTTATGATTGTATACTGAACCTTGAGCCAAATTCCACAACTTGTCTTCAACAACAGAAACCAAGAAGACCGAAAGAAAAATTCTGGATTTTTTTACACATCATCAAAAACCCATTTAGTCAGGTTAACCCATCTTATGACTGCAGGGTGGAATATGCATATCAATGATGAAAAAAGATACAAATGATCAAAGAGTTCCTCAAAAGGGCATTCACTTCAGCACCAGTCGTCTTTGTTTTGAAAATACCAAATGTGTACACCTACTCTTTAGCCATAGCACCCTTGTCAACTGAGAAATAAAGAAGCCTGTGTAATCTCCTATCAATGAATTAATGACATCAAAAAAAATAAATACTGTAAATGGATATATGAAAAATAAGTAGAAATCAAAATAAATAAATATATAAATAAAGACTAGTATTCAGCCAGCATTTAAAAAAAAAAAATGTTACATTTTATATATAAATATGTGCGTGTGTGCGCATTCTCACAGTACTGGAGAGATTATTGGGACAGTTATTGTTCATTGCTTTGTCATCAGCAGGTAATGATTGATGCATTTATTACATGATTATTTTGTTAAGCGCATGTTAGAGATATAGTGAAGATAAAACTACCATTTGATCCCAAGAAGCTATTTTTTAATGAAGTAAATTAAATTCTTTTTTTGGCTTAAAGAGGACACCAAGATGTGACATAAAAACAAGATGTGTTTGTGAAACACTGATGCCCCCGTACATAACATGCACATGCTAACCATTAAAGGCCAATCATGAGTCAATCAAAGGTTAAAGGTCAAGGTCACAAGGTCAACATTCATTACCTCATCAGAAAGGCCTTATCCTAAGGAATACATATGCCAGGTATCAAATGCCTATTACTAGCTAATGAAAAGTTATGGCCCATGTTAAAGTTTTTGTCACCAAACGTCATGCTCCAAGGTCAAGGTCAGAAGGTCAAAAGTCATGACCCCATTTGAAATGCCTTCTCACAAGCAATGCATATGCCAAGTATCAAAGCCCTATCATGAGCCGATCGAAAGTTATAGCCATTGCAAAGTGCGGACAGACGAACGGACGGACGGACAGGTGAAAAACTATATGCCCCCAAAACTTCATTTACGGGGGCATAAAAATCAGTTATAAATGAATGGATGAGGGAAATTAAAATTAGATATCATGTGTATTTGCCCATATTTATAGTCCTGTGAATAAATTCCACTTTGTTACTAAACTTTTCTAGTCAGAATATAAAACGATTTCAGACTGAAATTATCAGGTAACGGTCGTTGCCCGAAGTGTCCGCTGTGCTCACGACCGTTACCAAAGCTGGCAGGTCTTCTGAGAGTGGCGCTGCTCAAATGTACTGCTACCCCGCAACAAAAACTGACTTTCCTTACGCCAACGAACCAGCCCCCCCCCCCCCACCGATTTCGGTCATTTTTCAGACTAATTATCTCAAACATGAAAAAATCATTGTCCACTAAATCACGACCGTTACTGAATTCATATTTTGTTTAGCATTCCATGATTATACTCATCAATTTCTTGATACTTCATGTTTCCTTGAATGATTCCGTAAACACATTTGATTGGCAAGGATAGTTTTCCTGTACATTGTTGCGAGTCGGCTATTTCTGCTGCTATAAGAATCCTGTCCATACTTTTGTATGCTGCCACGACTGTTACTGAAAAAGGAACTATGATAAACTAGAGTGTTCAGGTGAACACGTGTTGCCTGCGAAGCTTATGTGAAAGTGTGACTACCAACTGAAAGTGTGACTACCGGACAAACAGACAGACGGACGGACGTACGGACAGACGCCGGACAAAGTGATCACCATGTGCCGCTATGCTTCGCAGGCGACACAAAAATTGACTGAATCCATTCTTATTCTTGACCATAGTTCAGCCACTGGCCGTCCATCTGCAAGGTAAGACATTTCTGACAGCTATTTTCGTTATTTTTCCGAATAATTTTTGCAATTTTATTTCATGTTTTAGGATCATAATGCAATGTCATATCATGCAGGGGTTCATTCATAAAAGGGATGTACCGTCGGAGGTCAGATAGGGGAAGCAGAATCCTTACCATTAAACAAACGGCTAGTGCCTATTACTTTGCTTGATTAGCATCCAAAGGATTGATTTACTAATTCACTAAGACTAAAAGGCAGAATGGCGTTCCAATTTCATCCGCGACATTATTGCTTGGTGCATGGAACTCAAAACGCTGAGACAGCAAATTCGGTCATAGTTGCTTACAGGAAGCTAACGCAATGCCATTAACAAATATTCGGCTAAAACCATCTTATGCCATGTTCAATGCGTGGTCAACATGTTTACAATAATGTTTTAGCCCCTTAAATTCGTACTTCATAATGACATTCCAAAAAAAAAAAAAAAATTGCTTATT